>CM041781.1:169354306-169720737 GCA_023374045.1 Limonium bicolor
ATCCAGTTTAATGATCAGTTAATATCCTAGAGGAATTACCATCTCTAAATTAACCGGTGTTGTTCCTGTTGTCTATTATCTACCGCAGTTCTCACTTATAAGCAGATAAACTGATAAAATCAAGTAATTGGCCAGATCACAAGATTTATAAGAATAAATAAGGAACAACACTTTAATCTATTAAAATGGTAAATCACAAAGATAATGGAATCTTGAATTTGGATTACATAGTAAACCGAAATTTATAAAAACTACTCAGCCATGGAAATGAAAATACTGAAAAAATGTGTAAACAACATTAAAGAGGAAGAGAAGAACTCTGATTTAAGACTCTTTAATGGAGTCTCGGTGTGTGATCAGTGCTTTCTTCTGCTCCTTCTCCAGAAAAGATGGTGAAGTCTTCAACTGCTTTGTGCACTCCAGACCCCTGTGGATGTATGTAGGTGTATAATGAGGTGGATGATATGAATGAAACGTGGTATATGAGATGGAAATGAATGGAGTGAAAGGTGAGAGTGAATGAGATGGAGTTGTGGTGATTTCTCTCTGCAGAGTGTGTGTCTTGAATGAGAGGAAGAGAGTTCTATTTATAGAACATGTTTGTTGAATACGTAGCAGAAGTAGCATGGTGATGGACAGTGATGCTGGAATTTGTAAGTGGAATGGTGGGTGTTTAACGTGGGTGTTTTGCTGGATTTGGGGAGATAATTAGATTAGTGGAGATGAGGATGGAAAGTAGCAGTGGAAGGGACAAAAACGAGTGTGGAAGACAAAGCTGGAAAGGAAATCGGTAGTGCATGGGCGGCAGTTTAATTATGAAGAGAATAAATCTCTTCACGTTCGCGGCTACAGACTTCTGATTCAACGTCATGGTCCAGGACTAGGTCCTGTATGAGGTCCCATACCGTAACTTCAAACAATTCGAGGATGCTACTATGGTGTGGTCCGGGACTTAAGACATGTATAAAGTCCCGGACCATGGTGTCAAAACAGGTCGAGATCAGCCTCCTTATGTGGTCCGGGACTTAAGTTATGTATAAGGTTCCGGACCATGGCGTAAAAACAGGTCGAGAGCAGCCTCCTTATGTGGTCCGGGACTTAAGTTATGTATAAGGTCCCGGACCATACCTATATTTAAGCCGAGAGTAGAGTCAATTTGTGGTCCGGGACTTAAGTTATGCAACAAGTCCCGGACCATATCTGAATTTAGGTCGAGAGGTGACTTTCTTGACTCCATTTAGCTTGTTTGAAAAACCATGATTCCCAACAATGATAGGAATGTGTTTCTTTGAGATTAAAACCTGAAAAAGCACACAAAAACCATAAAAGAAGACAATTGCAACAAGAAACATAAAAATGCTCATAAGACAGGAATTTAGCAGTAAATGATAACAAATTAGGTATCAAAAGACCCTGTAGAAATAGGTAAATTCCTGACTTATCACTTACGGTATTTAAATACCCATGATTGGCAACTAATAAAATCTATAACCATTACCACTTGTAGTTAGCGGTGGTATAGCTTTTATAGAAGCAAAAACCTGAAGCAATTATTAAGTCATTAACCATAATCATGCACCTATAATTAACCAAAAAGTAATCTGCACTAAACTACATGATTGACGTGAGTGCTGGGCTAACAATTAACAAATGAAACCTGTAGCAACTCATGTAATTAATCAGTAATATGCTAGTATATGATTAGCAATATAAATCTGTATCAATCAAGCATATCTACCCACTTGGCCTGTCCATTGCCGCCACCTAAGAGGCTACTCCAGACATGAGGAAGTTTCCTAAAATAATTAGATAAGAGCCATCACATGTCATCAACCCAACCGAGACATATTACCTCTTCAACCGGTTTCCTTTTTCATCTTCTCAACACCTTTTCTTCTTCTTCTACATGAGCATCCCAGCTCTCCATGCTGAGTCCAAAACCGAGAGACACACCCAGCTTCCATGGTTGCTAACTCCAGCTGTAGGTAAGTGTTTTTGGCTCAAGAATATCCATTTTCTTCCTCTCTTCTTCCTCTCTTCAAAGAGCTAAACCATGCTCATATTCATCCAGCAACTGGGACTGAGTTGGGAGCTAAAGTAGAGCAGTTTCTCAGTTGATAATAAGGAGCAGGAAGGGAAGCAAGCTTCCTTATTTTCCTAAGGTAAAAACTTGCATAAAACCCAACCAGATCTTCTTCTCCATTACCGGTCTTCTTTCCAGATTTTTCCCAGCTCTTATAAGCTTTCTCCCTGCTCCTTTCACGTACGAAAACAGAGAAAGTTCCCAGCTTATGCCTTGTCTTCTTCACGTAATAATCAGAGGGAGCATAGCCAGTTTTTCCTAGCTTAAATCTCTGCTTCTTCACGTACAAAAACAGAGGGAAAACACCCATGCTTCATGCAGTAGCAATATCCATACAAGGAGCTCCTTCTTCTCCATTCCGGTAAGGAAAAACCATGTCCATTTCCTTCTTCTTGTTCTACCGATAATACATGCTGTTATAAGTAGCATTTAACACCTCTGTTGCCATTCAAAACCAGGCGTATTTTCCTCTCTATTTCCGGTAATATATGCCCAGTGTTCCTTAGCTATAAACCTTGGTTTTCTTCTTGCAAAAAATAGAGAAGGAGGGGAAGTACCATACTAGCAAAAGCTACGGTAAAAACCTTCATGAACTAGCCTAACCTTTCTTCTCCATCTCGTTAACTTCTCCAGTTTTTCCTAAGCTCTTTCCTTTGCTTTTATTCACGTAATAACCACTAGATGATGCCCAGTCTTGTGAAGAAACAAAACCCATACAAACTACTTTGGTTTAGCCATTTACGGTAAGAAGTTTTTCCCCCCTTTTCTACTCTTGCCCTACCGGTTATAATGCTGGAACAATGGTGGTTCTAACACTTTGTTTTGCCCACCAAGAACAGGCGTGAATAGCCATAATAACCAGCTCCATAGTAAGGTAAATATCATGTGTTTTCTAGCTTAAAACCATGCCTTGTTTCCCCTTGTCTTGCCGGTAATATATATGCTGGTGTAGATGGTAGTTAACACCTTGCTTTGCTCTTGAAAACCTGGCGTAAATAGCCCTAAAAGGCAGCTTCTTACCATGGTAAAAACCATGCCTTGTTAGGCTTGAACCCATCACTTAATTACCTAAATAATATATATATCTAATACATGCTATTTCCTTGCATGAAATGCTACCAAAATACCCTTGGAGCAAAGGGAATGTTCTGCATAAAAGTGTGCAAACTGATCCAAGAACAAATATACCAAAGTGAGTATTTTGCTCCTAAAGAAGTATATATACTAAGCAAAGGGATTAGTGTTTCAAAACTAATTGAAACCTTGTGTAAAAATAGGCCGTGAGTGATAAAGGCTGTTTGGAGTGCTTGGAGGCTTGGAAATCAAAAGCTAGGTGAGAAATACTTACCTTATGCTATAATATGGTTTTTATGAAATTTTCTTACATATATGTAACAGCCGTGGGAATATATAAGGGTGGATGACTTCATTATGTGTTAAAATTTAATAACATTTGTGGTGAATTAGTTTGGAATATTAATGACCTATAAGGTCAAGGGAACAATTCAAGGGTTAAAAACATAATTTATAAAACTATATGGTAAATAATAGTAATTACCGAGAATAATATGGTCCTTGGCATATATATAATATAAAATGGTGTAGGAATTAATATATGAATTTTGGGTAAATTAAATAAGTGTTTAGAAGTTAAAATAACAATTTATAAAGTTTTGGGGCTATTTTGTAAATTCTGGAAAATTTGGTGCTTAACCGAACTAACTATGAATTTCTGGGTATATTAATGTATTAAGTATGAAATTAGGCTTTGGTCAAAGTGTTGACCAAAATGTTTGGGTTAAAATGAGTTATGACATAAAATATTAAGTTTATAAAAGTTTTGGGGTGAATATGTAATTTATAGAAAGTTATAAGTAAAACCGAGTGGTATTTGGGGTTGAATCATAATTTAGAAAATTATTTGTGCCATTTCAGTAATTAAGAGACTTAAATATTAAAACTATATTTTATAAGTGGATATTTAACTTATATAAAGTTTTTTGGGGTTAAAATGTAATTATAAGAAATTATATGGCAAAGCTGAAAATTAATGTGGCTAATTGGTGATTTATAAAAGTTGAGGTGTTCAAATAATAGTTACCGAATTTATAGTGGTGGTTTAGTGAATTAATTAATTAAGAAGATAAAACTATGTAATATAATGTATTTTGGAGTATAATGTAAAGGTTATGAAATAATTGAGGTTATAATATAATAACCGAAAAGTTTGATGTATTTATGGGATTAAAAATATTAGTAGGTCCTATATGGATATTTAGAAGATTTAGAAAAGGAAATTATGATTTAAGGATTTATGAAATTAAAACTATATGTTATAAAGGAATAAAAAGTTATTTGTAAAGAAATAATATTATTTGGGGTTAGTTGTAATTAATAAAAGATATGGGGAATAATATGCCCATGCGTGACATGTAAATACGATTTGAGAATTTATAAAGTTGTTATGTCATTTAGACAATTAAAAGCATGTACCATAAATAATACATGTGTATAAAATTTATACATTTAAGATTTTCAAGTAAATCAAAGGGGAATGAATATAAGGAATTTAATGTGTGAATATCAAATAATATTTGGAATTATAGTTTATTAAATATAAAGTTAAGAGGAGAATTAGTTTACATATGACCAATAAATGTCATTGACGAATTTATAAATTGTTATGTCGTTTGGACAAATACAATATGACAAGTGAATAATACTTGTTTATACAAGAATACATTCAAAGAAACTATTTCAGTTAAGAGAAAACAATTGAAGCGGTATATAAGATACTGGAGGTAATTAAAAGAGAATTACCACACACTATAAGTCTTATAAGTAAAGACTACGATGGTTTAAGTTATATATGTAAACCTTAAACATAAATAAGGTTAAGAGGTTAAAAAGAAATTATCTAAGCGTTGAAAATAAACCTCACATGAAATAACGATACGAGGATATTTCATGATAACAATAAAATTATTATACGGGAGTAACATAGATTAACACTCTCAGTTAATCCTATTCTAGGTCATTGTTTGACCAGACGTTGACCGAGAACTAAACAAGTACAATCTACGGTGAACGATATGGATTCTTGCAACATGTTTGCTAACGGATTACACCGGCTTGTGTGCTATCTGTTGTGTGAAATAACGACCAAGATAATTGCATGTAATATATTGCACTTGCGTTTGTGTATCGTTGTGATTATTTGTGCACCTAAGTTATTTTATGTGCGTGAACGATACTAACTATAACGTGCATGTGCCACGCATGCAACACTACATTACCAGTGGATTAAATACCTACGTATTATTATACCGAGAACTTGTACTCAAGTTTCTCACTAACTTCCTTTGTAAATAACGTCGTTGTCCTTAAACGTGACAACTGACAATATACAACAGTATGCTTGTTTAACGTCCTTGGGTGACGCCTAACATATTCGATACTACGAGAAGCGAGGAGCCCAGATGTTTCTGGCCATGCATGCAAATATGGAGGTTGTACTTGTCGCAAGTCGTCCTCAAATACAGTATACGTCATGACGGTGGTTCTGGGTGTAGACTTTGTCCACTCACCGGGTTAGTACCGGAACATTTTAAGTAGGGAGAAAGGCTGCATTCTCTCGAGGGTACGTGCAGAAGGTTATTTCTGAGTGGTTAAAGTGGTGTAATTAAAAGAAAAGAAAAGAAATTAAAACTCAAATTAAACGTCGGGCTGCAAACACAATCCCGGTCGTAGTAGTAAAACAAGTGTCGTATCCACAGGGAGATTGTTCAATTTATCCTAGTCTTGGTAGTTACTTAAAAACTGTAAAAAGGGGTTTAGCCGGAGGCAAGCTTGATTTGTTGTTGATCAGTGCAAATATAATAAAAACAGTAAAAAGGTGATTAATTGATGTGAATGGAAAAATGTATCCTAGGATAGCGGGGGAACTTCCTAATTACTTAAACATATTTATAACCCTGTCTCAATTATTTATTACCTATTAGAGTTAATAATTGTTAGTTACGAACTCTTAATAAAAGCCTTAATATTTTCCTGCTCAGTCCAGAGTGTAAATACTAAGATTAATTCCTTTGTGGTACCTATACTCTCAAATCATGTGTTGATAGTTACCAAATAAATGCAGTCGTTTGTCGCGCAAAGCATTTAGCAATTTTAGTTTGAAAAGAAATTAAAACAAGTTAACAAGTGAGACAGGTGATAAATATTGTTTACGTAATATTAGAAATACCCCCAACCTAGGATACAAAAGAAATTTACCTCAGACATAACCGTAGATAAAGGTAGCACAGACAGATTTTGACATTATTTCAGAGGAGGAAACTGGTCTGCTCTCAGCTCTCACTGCTGCTCTTCTATTTCTTTAGTTACTGCTCGTGAGTGTGGACTGATATGGTGTTACGGGAGAGAATTAAATGGAAGCGAATGGATATGGATGAGTGTGGTGAAAATATTCTTCAGACTCCCGTCGTGCCTGCGTGTTTTGCAGTTAAGGTGGTGGGTTTATAGAGGTTTTGGATCCGTACGAATTTGATTGCATGAAGAAGAGCATTGATTGCTTCATTTATTGCTTCCTTCATTGATTACAGGGGACAGAGCGTGTGCAGAGTAGATGGATAAGTTGCAGACGGCGCGAGTTGCAGAAGTCGGCGAAGGCAAGTTTCAGACGGCGCGAAGAAAAAACTGTCGCGCGCGACTGATATTAGTCACGTCCGCTTTTCGTACCTCTCTGTTGTCCGCATGACAACCAGGCGGTTGCCTCATTTGTTGGTCCGGGTCTTGGGACTGAGGTTAGGTCCCGGACCATGTCTCTTCTAACGCCCGAGAGTTCCATTTCACTTGTTGGTCCGGGACTTAGGATGGTGATAAAGTCCCGGACATATATTTGTTTCACCCGTTGGTTTCTCAATTGTTGTGGTCCGGGACTTAAGTCTTGGAACAAGTCCCGGGCCATGTGTTGAAATCAGCCGATAGTTTCTTCATATGTTGTCCTAGCTTTGAAGGTTTTAACCAAGCTAGGACATGACTTCAAAACCCTCTAAAATCTTCGATCTGACTCCGTTTTCTGAGCTGTTTGCGTCTATGTGTTCGTCTCTTCGTGTACTTTCTTCCTAGCTTGGCTTTTCCTCATGTTTAAACCAATAAATTTGTGAGATAAACAATAAAACATAAACTAGAGGAAAAACATAC
Organism: Limonium bicolor; assembly: GCA_023374045.1. Taxonomy (NCBI): domain Eukaryota; kingdom Viridiplantae; phylum Streptophyta; class Magnoliopsida; order Caryophyllales; family Plumbaginaceae; genus Limonium; species Limonium bicolor. The sequence continues at coordinate 169,361,595 of CM041781.1, forward strand.
GATAAGTGAGAAATGAGTAGAAAAGTGCTGATATACTATATGAAATACACCCATAAAACATGCTCATTTAGACACTTATCACACCCCCACACTTACCTTTTTGCTTGTCCTCAAGCAAAACCATGTACCCAAGCAAGTAGGGAATGCTCAATATTAACAAATACTATTATGAAGGGTAGGATAAAGAAGTCAATAGTACATGATCTTAAACTTTTTAGAGGAGTGTGATCCATCACCTACTGGTGGCATAGGTGTACTCAGGGCAAAAATAAAAATTAGAGTTTCGGGGTATGATCCGGAGTACTTCAATGCTTCTTGATTTAAGGTAACTTTGAGAACTTTTACCATGGCCAACTTCTCTCAAGAATGGGCATTGAGGAGAAAACAAAAGGAAAAACAGATTTATGCATTTGTTTCACTTTTGCATAAGAGATGAAGATAATATGTAGGCATCAAGCCTTTGTATTAAGAACACTCAACTCTCTTTTGTTGGTTACCAGTGGTGTCTCACGAGTCCCTTATTTTTTGTATTCTTCTTTCTCTTTTTTTTACAGAGAAGCACCCCTTAGCAATCCCTAAGAGAGAAGACAGAAAGAAACCCTGAGCAATAAAAATCCAACCATTTCAGATCATTTGGTCACACCGCATAAAAATGCTCCTCGAAAGTAATCAAAATTTTTAAAATTTTGTACCATTTATACCATTTATCCCACAATTCATAACAATATTTATTCCTAAAGAGAACAACCCACATATACAGGGTCCACAATATGAATTTGAACAAACGCAAGATAAGCAGAGAGATTAAACATTTTAGCATAAATGTCACCGAAAAGGGCACACTCCCCCACACTTAAATTGAACAATGTCCGAAAGTAATCAAAATGTTCAATTTAAGTGTGGGGGAGTGTGCCCTTTTCGGTGACATTTTATGCTAAAATGTTTAATCTCTCTGCTTATCTTGCGTTTGTTCAAATTCAATATTGTGGACCCTGTATATGTGGGTTGTTCTCTTTAGGAATAAATATTGTTATGAATTGTGGGATAAATGGTATAAATGGTACAAAATTTTAAAATTTTGATTACTTTCGAGGAGCATTTTTATGCGGTGTGACCAAATGATCTGAAATGGTTGGATTTTTATTGCTCAGGGTTTCTTTCTGTCTTCTCTCTTAGGGATTGCTAAGGGGTGCTTCTCTGTAAAAAAAAGAGAAAGAAGAATACAAAAAATAAGGGACTCGTGAGACACCACTGGTAACCAACAAAAGAGAGTTGAGTGTTCTTAAATACAAAGGCTTGATGCCTACATATTATCTTCTCATCTCTTATGCAAAAGTGAAACAAATGCATAAATCTGTTTTTCCTTTGTTTTTCTCCTCAATGCCCATTCTTGAGAGAAGTTGGCCATGGTAAAAGTTCTCAAAGTTACCTTAAATCAAGAAGCATTGAAGTACTCCGGATCATACCCCGAAACTCTAATTTTATTTTTGCCCTGAGTACACCTATGCCACCAGTAGGTGATGGATCACACTCCTCTAAAAAGTTTAAGATCATGTACTATTGACTCTTTATCCTACCCTTCATAATAGTATTTGTTAATATTGAGCATTCCCTACTTGCTTGGGTACATGGTTTTGCTTGAGGACAAGCAAAAAGGTAAGTGTGGGGGTGTGATAAGTGTCTAAATGAGCATGTTTATGGGTGTATTTCATATAGTATATCAGCACTTTCTACTCATTTCTCACTTATCGTATGTTTTTCCTATAGTTTATTTTTATTGTTTATCTCACAAATTTATTGGTTTAAACATGAGGAAAAGCCAAGCTAGGAAGAAAGTACACGAAGAGACGAACACATAGACGCAAACAGCTCAGAAAACGGAGTCAGAACGAAGATTTTAGAGGGTTTTGAAGTCATGTCCTAGCTTGGTTAAAACCTTCAAAGCTAGGACAACATATGAAGAAACTATCGGCTGATTTCAACACATGGCCCGGGACTTGTTCCAAGACTTAAGTCCCGGACCACAACAATTGAGAAACCAACGGGTGAAACAAATATATGGTCCGGGACTTTATCACCATCCTAAGTCCCGGACCAACAAGTGAAATGGAACTTCGGGCGTTAGAAGAGACATGGTCCGGGACCTAACCTCAGTCCCAAGACCCGGACCAACAAATGAAGGCAACCGCCTGGTTGTCATGCGGACAACAGAGAGGTACGAAAAGCGGACGTGACTAATATCAGTCGCGCGCGACAGTTTTCTTCTTCGCGCCGTCTGCAACTTGCCTTCGCCGACTTCTGCAACTCGCGCCGTCTGCAACTTATCCATCTACTCTGCACACGCTCTGTCCCCTGTAATCAATGAAGGAAGCAATAAATGAAGCAATCAATGCTCTTCTTCATCTGCAATCAAATTCGTACGGATCCAAACCTCTATATAAACCCACCACCTTAACTGCATAAATACACAGCAGGCACGACGGGAGTCTGAAGAATATTTTCACCACACTCATCCATATCCATTCGCTTCCATTTAATTCTCTCCCGTAACACCATATCAGTCCACACTCACGCAGTAACTAAAGAAATAGAAGAGCAGCAGTGAGAGCGAGAGCAGACCAGTTCCTCCTCTGAAATAATGTCAAAATCTGTCTGTGCTACCTTCTTATCTACGGTTATGTCTGAGTAAATTTCTTTTGTATCCTAGGTTGGGGGTTATTTCTAATGCAACAAATTTATAATAAGTTTTTTTTAAGTTAAAATAAGCTGGTCAAACGACGTTGTTAAGTGTCATTTAGATTACGCACGGCGTCGAAAAATTCAAATAGTACGGGAAATATTTGGGGTCAGGTCAAAACAATGTCGTTGACCATCAGTGGGTGGGGACTTTAGATGATGGTTATCAGTAAACCGTAATCTAAAGTCCATTGACCGTCAAAGCACGCGTCTACATGGGAACTTTACATGACGGTTTACTGATAACCGTCATCTAAAGTCTGTTATAAAAAAGGCACGCCTACCTCCAGTCGATTATTGCTTACGGTTAATTTTATAAACGTCATTAATTAATTTTGGCCCTCCTATTAATCACGGTTTGTGTTTAATCCGTGATTAATCAGCCGTCATTAAAGGCTTCCATTCCACCAGTGATTGTAACTCATTTTCAAGTTCCCTTCTCGACCATGTTTGATTACCCACCTTAAAACACTTAACACTTGTCAAAAGTGACATTTAAGACCTTAAGTCGTCTATGAACATAACCTTAAGTGTTATCATAGTTTTATGTTCATCTTTAGATCATTATAATCCATTTTCACCAGCACAATTTGGGCCATAATTTAATACCCATTAAACTACTTAAAAATACAAAATAACCTTAAGGTCATAACTTACCCTTTTATGCCTCAAAGATGAATAATTTGTGTAGCAACTCTTAACCATATTTAAACATAAGGGGGAGGTTATATTTCTGCATAAATCCAAGGGTTTAAAGGGTGTTTTAAGCACTAAGGCTTGGATCAAGAACTTACTCTTCTTAATTTTGATTTTAAGCTTTTTCCACCTTATTTTCTCTTTTGTTCTTCCTGAAACTCTAGGAAATTTTCCACACCATTTAGGCCATAAAAAGAAGAGTTAAAGGATATAATTTCATATCTTAAGCTCCTAAACATAATCAAAGGGAAAGACTAAGCTTAAAGCACAAAATGAGTGCCAGAAATGAGATTTACACTTGAACTCTTAAGGAGAATTATCTGTCCAGATTTTTTGCTAGCTCTTGAAGCTTGAGATTAGTTTGGAAATATGAAGAAAAATGCTAGGTAAGTGGTGATTTTAAAACACAATGAGAGAAGAGGGAAAATAGAGCTTAAAGCATGTTTTTCCCCTTTAGCCTAGATGACAAGCTGGTTGCTTCCATCCTTGTTCCCCCACAGTTTTTCCTATGAAATGATGTTATAATATCAGTCTTATCTTAAGAAGATGAAAGCTTGGTGTACCTCCTTGTTGTAGATGAAGAAATAGTGGAAAAAGAAGAAGAAATAAGGTGTTTTAATTGAGTTCTTTGTCTTGGAGCTTGAGTTTCTCCATTAGAGCAAAGGAAGAAGATGAATAAGGCTGGTGAAGAAGATATGATTCATGAGTCAAGGGAGCAAGGAGAGAGAGAGTGTAAGAAGAAGTGATGTGCTTTAAATGAAAGGAAGACTTTTAAGTCATCAAAGTAACTTTACTTAAGGAAGAAGAAAAGCACTTGATGATATGAGTCATCCAAGAGGGCAGCTGTTGGGACATCAGAGTGTTGCAGAGATAGCCAATCACCTCGACAGAGTCAATCATCCTTAGTCAGACACAAAGAGCGAGCCACTTCAATGGAGTCCATGCAACTAAGGAGACTTCACAGACTCTCCCGTGCTGTTGCGAATAATAAGGAGCTAACTCGGGAATGCTTCAACGCCACAACGGTCATAAAGTTCTCTCATCACACCCGAAGTTCTCAGCCCAAGTAAGAAGACCACTCAAGAACGTTGGACGTTGCCCACTAAGTTAGTTACGGTATTTGCGGAACTAACTCCTTTGACCTGCCGGTTGTAATGCTAGTATAAATAGGTTGTGTAATAGCTAGTTTCAAGTGTGCTTTCATTAAGAAATATTTCAGAGTTTAGAGAGAGAGAGAAAGAACTACTTTGTAAGCCAGAGAAAGAGAGAATACGTACCAAGCTAGTTAGTGCATCTAGATAGACTCTGCCTAGGAAGATCCTAGTTTCGCTACGCTTACCATTGATCTAATCAGAGAGTGTATTGGGTGAGTGAGTGAAAAAACGGCTAAGTAGATCCCTTCTACTTAGTGGGCATTTGTAAGTTGTTTTATTTGACCAGGAAATGAAATAGCTTATTTGTGTATCTTGCTGAGTTTCACAAGAGTCCTTCTATCTTTCTAACATCATTTCGTTTCAATTACTTCAAAGTCTTCCGCACTCTTGGTTTAATCAATTTGATTGAGTGCCTTTACATCACAGAGTGTTTCTCACTCACAAAGACTGATTGAGTCAAACCAACTCTTAGACTCACACCTTTGGTTGGTTTGAGTTAGCCACCCGATCCTACACGTGGTATCAGAGTCTTGCTTAGGCTGACAGTCAATCAACGAAGCAATGACAGATCTCTTGCCAATCAAAACAACAAAATGCACTTCGAGCACCCCAAACTCATCTCCACCAACTACGACCATTGGAAAAATGAGATCGAGCAACACATTGAGTCAGTCAACTCTGAGCTTTGGGAGATAGTCATTGGAGGAGATCTTGCAGTCAATCCATATCGATCCACATGGACTGGTGCAGATCGCAAAAGGTACGAGCTGAATCGATAAGCATCACACGCAATATACACTTGCCTGTCCATCCCAAAACAAAGGAGAGTCAATCACTGTAAGTCCACAAATGAGATATGGACACTCCTTCAAGCTACCCACGAAGGAGTTACTGAACTCAAGAAATGCAAAGCTCAAGAACTTCGAATGGACTATGAAAATTTTCTACAAAAACCCGGTGAGTCTCTAGAAGAAGTGCTTGATCGTTTCTATTTACTAACTACTACTATGCAGGAAGTTAACATCTTACCGGATAGAGAGAGTGTCTTGCACAAGCTGCTGGACAGTCTCAGAGAAGAATGGGCAGAAACGGTAATCTCCAGCAAAGCATGCAAGGATTTATCCAAATGGAGCTGTCAAGACCTAGGTTCCTATCTACAATCCGTAGATAAATATAAGAAGAATGTTTGAAAGAAGTGTGGTAATCTTCTCCTTCTTCTAGTAAGATTACTACTTTGAATGACCAAGCCTTGCAGGTTAATTGACTCAGTACACTCAAGAAGGAGCCTATGTCGCTGATACTCAAATCAGACAAGCTAAGGCTGAGCTGGTGGATATTATTGTCGAAGAAAGTGAGGCTGAGACTATGGAAGACTTTGTCTTCATAGTAAAGAACTTCCGGAAATTCATGCGTAACCAACCAAATCGACAGAGTCGGTCATTCTCAAACACCTCCAAACAAGTCTTCAACTCTGTCACCTGTTTCAGCTGCAATAAACCCGGTCACTTCAAGAAGGACTGCCCCTTACTTGAGAACCAGTATGGAAAATCCCAAGGGAGGTCACTGATGGCAGTTGTTGGTTGGGGTGATTCAGACTCCGACGATCAGGACACATTGTCTAGCGGCCTGGTGTGTCTCATGGCACATGATACGACGGAATCCATGATCCCCGACAATGAGGTAACTCGTTCTCACCTTGAAACAGACCTCTACCGTATTACTCCTATGGGATTTATGACCTTAATTGCTAAAATCGTCTCCGAGACTAACTCCCTCAAAGCAAGTCTCACCAGCAAAATAACCAAGTTATCTGAGGAACTCGAAATCTCAAGAGGTCTTATGTATTCCCTAAGAGATGAAGCTGAGGAACATAAGACCATCTCTTGCTCTCTTAGACTATATCTACAAGAATCTAGGCGTCATGTTGATTCACCCCAAAAGAAACTCCATGATACCATAAAACGAAATCAATCTAGCCAGGGAGACCATAAAGAGTCTCTCACCCTGATCGACTCTCTCAAACAGGACCTCACCATCTTTACTGATAAGTGCTGCTCTCTTCAAAATGATTTAAATGCTTCTGAATCTAAAAACATGTCTTAAACACCACTATCAAAAACCTCACTCAAAAGCTGAAAGAAAAGGAGCACGCTCTCTCTCTTAAGCCAGTCAAATTTATCAAACAAGTTACTTCCTCTGAACTACCTGAGTGGGCTAACTCCAAGATCAAAGAAGTTAGCCAAGATCGAGATGATCTTCGCTCTAAAGTAGAAAACTCTCTCAAGAGATTGTGAATTTACAATCTCGAGTTCGATCCACTCAATCAAAGCCCAAGTGGCACAAGGGTAAGTTCGATATTCCAAAAAAATATGTGCAAGTCCGACAACAGAGCCAAACGATATCAAGAAAAGGAGAAGTTTGACTCCTGGTGGAAAGGACAACAGAAATACGTCAATCTTCCTCCAACTAAAATTTGTGGCTACTGCGGGAGTCTTGGACATAGGGATAGTGCATGTGATAAATTGAATAAAGATCTTTCATTTAATGTCAAACATGTTAAATTGATACTTGTAGCACGAGAAGAATTGAAAAGATCTGGCTCGAAAAGGGAACCCAAGTACATCTAGGTTCCCAAATCTAACAAATTATCTGTTATTTTGTAGGTGAAGGTGAATGGAGACAACTGGTACTTGGACAGTGGATGCTCCCGTCACATGACTGGAGATCCAAATCAATTCAATTCGCTTTCATCCTACGAAGGAGGTAAGGTTACTTTTAGAAACAACAACTAGGGAGAAATCGTGGGAGTTGGCTCCGTAGGTAACCCCTCAAAATTTAAAATTGATGGAGTCCATCTGGTCACTGGACTTCAACATAGTTTATTAAGTATTTCTCAAATTTATGATAGATTCGATTTGGTACATTTCTCCCCTTCGGATTGTAAGGTTTATGATGAGCGTACAGGTTCCTTAAAAGTTGTGGGACGCCGAGAAGGAAATCTCTACAAAATGTGCTTAAACTCCATCAATCCAGATGATCAAGTCTGTCTAAATGTGCATTCCAAAAATTCATTGCTGTGGCACTCTAGACTTGGTCACGCAAATCACAGGCTGTTGAACAAACTCAAAAGCACGGACTTGGTGATTGGTTTACCCGACACAAACTTTGACACAGACTCTGTCTGTGAAGCATGCATAAAAGGTAAACACACCCGGTCCTCCTTCAAAAGTAAGTCGACTCTCTCTACTAGCTCTCTGTTAGAATTGCTCCACATGGATCTTGTTGGCCCCATGCATACACAAAGCAAAAGTGGTAAGAGGTATATTCTAATCATAGTCGATAGGTGGACTTGGGTCATTTTTCTATCTACTTTAGATGAAACTTTTACGGAGTTCGTCAAACTCCATAAAATACTTATAAACAAATTTTTGTTTACATTGAAAACCCTGAGAACCGACCACGGTACTGAATTTTGCAACAAGTCGTTTGATGAGTTTTGCAGGACAACGGAGTCGATCACCAAATCTCATCCGCACGTACTCCAGAACAGAACGGAGTGGTTGAACGAAAGAATAGAACCTTGGTTGAAATGGCACGCACCATGCTCATTGACAGTTCACTAACTTCATCATACTGGGCAGAAGCTGTTAACACAGCATGCTATGTGTTAAATCGTGTGTTGATTCATCCATTCCTTCACAAGACACCCTATGAACTACTCCGTCAACGTAAACCAAGTCTCATTCATCTCAGGCGTTTCGGATGTAAGTGCTTTATCCACAATAATGGTAAGGACAAATTGGGTAAGTTCTCTCCTAAAAGTGATGAAGGTATTTTTCTTGGCTACTCTTCTATAAGCAAAGCTTATCGTGTAATCAATCTGAGAACTCAATGTTTAGAAGAGAGTCCCCACGTCAAGTTCGATGAGTCCCACAATGTTGGCTCATCTTCTGATCAACTTGACTTTGCTCTAGACGATTTCCTCACTGATCCACACTTCATCACTGTACCCATAGGAAGACTCCACGATTCCCAATCCATCACACCTAATGCCTCTCCGGAAAACAAAAACAATGCATCAGACTCTACTGACTCTGACAATAACCCTGAGACACCCTTACCACAAAACTTGAACTTTGACTCCTCTGACAAAGACACACCCCCTCCTGCTTCACGTCGACAGTTCCAACAAAAATCAGCCCACCCTCCTAACAACATTATATCTGACCCAAACTCAGGTATTCAAACACGCTTCCAAGCTATGCAAAACCTCTGTGCCTTTGGTGCTTTTCTCTCCAGCACTGAACCAAGAAATGTCAAAGAAGCACTCCTTGATAGTGATTGGGTCACTGCAATGCAGGAGGAACTAAATTCTCTTCAAAGACATGCTGTCTGGGAGTTAGTTCCTCGACCCACACATCAATAAACCATTGGTACTCGTTGGGTCTTTCGTAATAAACTTGATGATGCAGGACAAGTTTTCAGGAATAAAGCTAGATTGGTCATTCAGGGCTACAATCAAGAAGAAGGGATTGACTATGATGAAACCTTCGCACCTGTAGCTCGTCTTGAAGCAATTCACATGTTAATTGTGTTTGCTGCATTCAAAGGTTTCACATTATATCAAATGGATGTCAAGACAGCCTTCCTTCATGGCTATATTGATAGAGAAGTCTACGTCGAGCAACCCCCAGCGTTCACAGACTCCGTGTACCCCGACTACGTCTACAAGCTGTGTAAGGCCCTTTATGGACTGAAACAGGCTCCGCGCGCCTAGTATGAAAGACTGTCTACATATCTGTTGCAAAATGGTTTCTCTCGAGGTAACGTAGATAAAACACTATTTATTCTTCACTCATCGCATGACTTACTTCTGGTACAGATTTATGTTGATGATATTATTTATGGCTCTACAAGTAACACCCTCTGTAACCATTTTGCTAACCTCTTAAAGCAAGAGTTTTCCATGAATGAGTTAGGTGAGCTCAAGTTCTTCTTAGGTTTACAAATTCAACAGGAAAAGGAAGGGATTAAGATCCATCAACAAAAGTACATCAAGGAACTCCTTGACAAGTACAATCTCAAAAATGTCAAGAGTATGTCCACACCAAGTTGTACATCTGCCAAACTTCATCTTGATGATGACGAAGTCAGTGTCAATGCCATAGAATATAGAGGAATGATAGGCTCCCTCTTGTACCTGACTGCCAGTCGCCCCGACATTCTTCATGCAGTCTGTCTCAGTGCTCGCTTCTGATAAGTGTCCAAATGAGCATGATTTATAGGTGTATTTCATATATATTATTAGCACTTTTCTTGCTCATTTCTCCACTTCGGTTAGTTTTCCTCTAGTTTATGTTTTATTGTTTATCTCATAAATTTATTGGTTAAACATGAGGAAAACCAAGCTGGGAGCAAAGTAGACAAGGAGACGAACGCATAGGCACAAACGGCTCGAAAAACGGAGTCCAAACGAAGAATCTAGAGCTGGTCAAAATTCGTAGAAGAAAATACACTTGCAACCGCCTGGACGAGATGCGGACGTGATGCGGACGTTAGGCGGACGGGAATGTGACCGGGCGGACGTGAAGCGGACGCTTGGGCGGACGTGAGTGAAGACCTCGGGCGGACAGTAAAAAAGACAGAGACGTCCACTTGACCCTTAGGCGGACGGATGTGCGGACGACACAAATGACCGGGCGGACGGAGGGAGGTCGACAGAGACGTCCGCGCGGGATTAAGGCGGACGCAGAGGCGGACGCGACTAAAATCGAACGCAAAACAGTTTTCTTCTTCGCTCGTCGACTTCGCTCGTCGACTTCGCCCGTCGACCTGCAACTTATCTATCTACTCTTCGCGTTCTGTCCCCTGAGCAATCAATGCTCTTCCACCTCTGTCTGCAGTCGTTTTCTTCTCCTCTCCTCTATAAAATACCACTGCTACTTCAAACAAATACAGACGTTCCACCCCAAACTCAACACTCAAAATCTCTCATTTCAGTTACAAAAATCCTACGTATGCTCCCACTCTTCTTCCTCTTCATTTCTCCATTCATCATCCACGCATCTCGTATTGTTATTACGTCCAACCTCTGTCTGATTATTACCAGTTAATATGTGCTAAGGAGGATTTGCTCCGGGCAAGGGTTTTAATTATGGTTGTTAGCTGTGTAATATATTTCTACCGGTTAAAATAAATTCAGTTTGTTACGATTAAATTTTGTTTCTCTCCCTTTTTAATAAATTTCATCGATTTATTAAAAAGCCTTACTAAGTCTGTTTTTAATTTCATCGGTTAGAAACAGATGGGTTAATTAAGCCGTAAAACTGTAAGAACTTATTTTCATCGTTTAAGTTAATACATGTTGCAAGAATAAAATTCCTCACACTCCTCTGCCGTTTACACGCTTTTTGCTTGAGTTTTCATCGGACCTTGCATTACAGGTAAACGAGTTCTTATGAGTTTTCATCGGACCTTAAGAAAATTACAGGAATCTTGCCAAACTATTTTATTAAACCGGTAGAGATAACACAATTAATCATCATATTAACCTGAACCCGAAGTTCCGTTTAATTCATCTTCACTTCACTAAATTAATCTGTTATTTACTTTTCAGAAACAAGTCAATTAATCCCCCCTCTTGTGACACGCTTAGGTACTACTTATTTCACTTTAAGTCCCACGGTTCGATAATCCGGTCGCTTACACTTTTCTATACTACCACGACCGGGATTTGTTTGCAGCCCGACGTTTAATTTGAGTTTTAATTTCTTTTCTTTTAATTTTACACCAGTTTAACCACTCAGAAATACACGTCTGCAAAATGGCGCCGTTGCCGAGGACTTGATTTATTCTAGTCCCTAAGCCCCGGTTAATTCACCTGTTATATTATAATAATCTGTTAATATTAATTTGTTGTTAATCTAATTTTGGACATCTAACTTTGGACATCGGACTTCTGACATCTAATTACTAACTCTTTATATTATTGTCATTTAATTTCCATTGTCCTTAACATTTAATTTCCATTGTCCTTAACATTTAATTTCCATTGTCCTTTAATATTCCATTGTCTCTAACTACTAACTTAAAATTTCTGTCATTTCGTTCCATTGTCATTTCTTTCCATTGTCATTTCAATTTTCTGTTATTTCTTTCCATTGTCCCTAACTACTAACTTTAAATTTCTGTCTACTAATTCCTAACATTTTTATTTATTCTAACACATAACCAGTTCTTTTCTCTGTTTTGAGTGGTGAATGCCTTTTACCAGGTCAAACAGTCTCCCAGAAAATATTAATAAACACACGGTTGGTTACAATCCAGAGATCGAGAGAACCTTTCTGCGCACTCTAAGGCAGAACCGAACTCAACAAAATACCACCACAGTGATAGAATCTGATCCGGAAGCTAACATGGCATCTACACCAGCGACAGTTCGAAATATCAACAGGCCGTCTAACCAAGGACAACAGCCTGCTATCATCCTTCCTCACCTTAGCCCATCCGAATACGATGAGTGGCAGAAGCTGAAGCCATATCATCAAATCAGATGTGTGAAAGAGTTGGGCATGTTTGATGGCACCAGTCCGGACGAAGCCCTGTTACATGTTACAAAATTCTTGCAACATGCCAACAGTCTTACTGCGACCGGCGTAGTACTTCAATATGCAAGATTGTCATTATTCCCTCACAGCCTGACGGGAAACGCGAGCAAGTGGTATCATAGCCTGACACCAAGTACCATCGGTACCTGGGACGACATGGCCACCAAGTTCTATGACAAATTCCTACCCCCGAGCCGAACATTGGAGATGATTGCTGAAATCTATAATTTCAAGCAACCTGGGTCGGAAAATATTTGTGAAACTTGGGATCGTTTCAAAGGACTACTACTTACTTGTCCTCACCATGGTCTGACGAAAGAACAAGTATCACAATTGTTCTACAAGGGCTTGATCGGTCCGTGCAGAACAATGGTGCTATCTTCGTTAGGGGCTGACATTCTGAAAAAGCCAGGAGCACAATTTCTGAACATGGAATCTCTCTGTGAAGAAATCAGAGACTGGGCCTCCGGTGGATCAAGGAGCGGTACTCCAGGTTTATACCATGTTGGGGAAAGTGATAACAAGTTCGACCAATTGATGAAAAGCCATGAGCAACTCATGGAGAGCAATGCTCAGCAGGCAACAAAAGTCAGCACTCTGCAAAAGTGGTTGAGCAGATGGCTATGAATTCCTACCCCCAGCAAGCTAAGTCGATGATTTCCCGATCATCTACAATTCCTCCAGGCTATGCTCCTCTTCCCAATCTCTCCTGTTATTTCTTGTACGCAATGTGGCGGGCCTCATGACTATGAACAATGCCCCCAACTACAAGAATTAAAAGCAGCGAGGAGGCAAACTACATCACCAACAATTCAGGATACAGACAACCTTGGCAACGTAACATGCAATCTAACCTTCGCTACTCAAACACAGAAAATATCCAAAACCCACATACCCTTCAACCATCCCAAAATTACAGACCTCAGTCCAATTTCCAAGGAGGCCAAAGGCAATATCAACAACAGCCTTATGGCAATGAAGCTTCATCGAGTCGACCGACTCAACCTCCTTCGAATCCTGAGTCTGATATGTCTCAAATGCAAGAGATGTTTAAAGCGATGATGGGTAAATCCCGAGATACGCAAGAAGAGGTCGCAGCTCTGCGCAAGACCAAAAAGCCTTGCAATCTCAGATTCAACAGTTACTCACTCAACAAAGACCACCTGGTCAATTCCCTTCACAGACTAACCCCAATCCAAAGAACAAGCGAATTCAATCCTTATAGACGATGGCACATTTCAATCAACAAACTTGTGTGCAGTCTCCTTAAGGAGTGGTAGGAACTTGCCACCAGAAAAGGAAAAGAAAAAGAAAATCATGAAGAGGCCTATATCAAAGTTGAAGAAACTACCAAACCAGCTTCACCTCCCTCAAAATCCAAGTTCCTACTCCTGCAACTCCACCTCCATCTCGAGTACCTCGACATCATCTTCATCTCCTAAAAACAGTGAACTCCCATTTCCGAGCAGAATGAAAAAGAAACACCTAGATGAGCAGTTCTCCAAATTCTTGAGCATTTTCAAGAAACTGACTCTCGACATACCTATACTTGTTGCTTTGCAAGAGATGCCTAATTACGCCAAATTTCTTAAGGATCTCTTGACAAAGAAAAGAAGAAACCTGGGAAAGAAACAGTGCACCTCACGGAGGAATGCTCTGCGGCCCTTCTTCGAGCACTCCCTCCAAAACAAACAGATCCGGGAAATCCCGTAATCCCGTGTTTTATTGGTGGGGTAGACTGTGGAAGTGGTCTATGCGACCTAGGAGCCAGCATTAATATCATGCCATACGCCACCTTCTTGAAAGTAAGAGGAGGAGAAATGTAACCGGTTCCTTTCAAACTCCAACTAGCAGACAGATCAGAGATCAAGCCCATGGGAATAGTCCGAGATCTGGTAGTTGGAGTATCTCGCTTTATCTTTCCAGCTGACTTCGTCATTCTAGAAATGGATGACGATGTTGAGGTTCCTTTAATTCTAGGTCGACCATTTCTGAGTACTGCCAAAGCCATCATTGACGTCCATGATGTGAAAATCACTCTGCGGTACAAGGACGAAATGATCGAATTCGACATGCAGAAAATGATGAAGAAAAGCTTTAACTTTTCTCCTCATGCTAAGACAGTGGATTAACAGATGATGAGAGGAGGAAGGCGATTTTTCTACAGATGAGGACATGTATTCCCTATCTTCCATCCTGAAAGCTGAAACTGAACCGCTAGAGCAAGTATTATTTACTTCTCTAGAAGAAAAGGTGGAGGATCCGGAAGTCAACGCCATGCTGGCGCATGTAGAAAAAGGAAAAACTGGTTATCAAGCGTACCGGCCACCAATCGAAGAACTCGACAGAAAACCTCAAAAATCAATTCCTCAGTAGAACAACCACCTGAACTCGAGCTTAAAGAATACCCTCTAACCTCAAGTATGCCTTCCTAGCTGAAATGACCATTTGCCTGTCATTATTTCCTCTTCTCTGAATTCCGGGAGGAAACAAGTACTTGAGGTATTAAAGAAGCACAGACAGCAATCGGGTGGACTATCTGATATCAAAGGAATTGACCCTCCTATTGCACGCACCATATCTATATGGAGGAAAACTACAAGTCCATCAGGCAACTCAACGCCGGCTAAACCCTAACCTCAAGGAGGTAGTTCGAAAGGAGGTTCTGAAACTCCTAGATGCGAACATCATTTATCCAATTTCTGACAGTCCATGGGTCAGTCCTGTTCAAGTTGTCCCAAAGAAGGGGGGCATCGAAGCTGTTATTAATGAAAGGGAGAGACTATCCCTCAAAGAAAGATCACAGGATGGCGCATGTGTATTGACTATCGGCGTTTGAATTGGCAACCAGAAGGATCATTTCCCTCTCCCCTTTATCGACAATGTTGGAGCGACTAGCAGGGCAAGAGTACTACTGTTTTCTAGATGGGTTCTCAGGGTATTTCCAAATACCAATCGCACCTGAGGACCAGGACAAGACAACCTTCACTTGTCCTTACGGTACCTTTGCATACCGACGAATGCCTTTCGGTCTATGCAATGCCCCTGCTACCTTCCAGAGATGTATGCAAGCAATATTTGCTGATTTCATCGAGCAGAGCATAAGTCTTTATGGAGACTTCTCAGTCTATGGCTCTAGTTTCGACAAATGCTTGGCACAACTTGATTTATCCTAAGACGGTGTGAGGATACAATCTCGTTTTAAACTGGGAGAAATGTCATTTTATGGTCAAGGACGGGATTGTCCTTCATAAAATATCGGCAGAAGGAATAGAGGTGGACAAAGCCAAGGTAGAGGTTATCGAGAAATTACCAGCACCAACTACTGTTAAAGACATCCGAGCGTTTCTCGGGCATGCAGGATTTTATCGGCGGTTTATAAAAGACTTCTCAAAAATCAGCAAACCATTGACCGACCTGCTACAGAAAGATGCCCCGTTTCATTTCGATGAAAGGTGTTCAGCTGCTTTCAAACTATAACACAAAAATTGGTATCAGCACCTGTTGTCATACCACCTGACTGGTCTCTTCCGTTTGAGATCATGTGTGACGCAAGTGACTACGCCGTGGGGGCAGCTCTATGCCAGAAAAAGAGAAAATTTTGAGAGTGGTTGCTTATGCCAGCAGGACACTAAACGACGCCCAGAAAACTATACGACCACTGAAAAAGAACTTCTGGCTATAGTGTTCTCCCTTGACAAGTTCAGGTCGTACTTATGGGGAAGCAAAGTCATAGTGCACACAGACCACTCCGCTCTCAAATATCTATTTGCAAAACAAGAAGCCAAGCCTCGCTTATTGCGCTGGATTCTTCTACTACAGGAGTTTGACATCGAAGTCAAGGACAAGAGCGGAAAATTGAATGTCGTCGCTGACCATCTCTCCCGGTTAGTCACTCCTACTGATAGTGTGCCTATCAACGAATTCTTCCCCGATGAGACTGTTTTTTCTATCACCAAAGTGCAAGAGCCATGGTATGCGGACTTGGCCAATTATTTAGTCTATGGAACAGTACCCTATGATCTATCCTACTCCCAGAAGAAGAAATTTCTTTCTGATTCAAGGCATTATTTCTGGGAGGATCCATATTTGTTCCGAGTCTGTGCTGATGGGTTGATTCGCCGGTGTCTCCCGGAAAATGAGGTTTCAAGCACCAAAGCAGTCCCAACTCAAAGCAGTCAAACGTATTTTCCGATATCTTAAAGGTACAAGTACACTCTATCTATGGTATCCACGGTCTCCTACTTTCACTTTATTTGGATATAGTGACTCTGATTGGGCTGGTTCCCTCCAAGATCGAAAGAGTACTTCAGGTAATGCACAGTTCTTGGGTCTTTGCCTTGTTTCATGGTCCTCCAAAAAATAGAACTCGGTAGCACTCTCTACAGCGGAGGCAGAGTATGTCTCTGCTGCAGCCTGTTGCTCCCAACTCCTTTGGATGAAACAACAACTTCAAGATTATCATGTCACCCAAGAACAAATCCCAATCTTTTGTGACAACAAAAGCACAATCAAAATATCAGAAAATCCAGTCCAACACTCAAGAACCAAACATATTGAAATTCGTTTTCACTTCTTGAAAGACTGTGTCGAGAAAAAGCTCATCCAACTTGACTTTGTGCCCACAGAAGATCAACTTGCAGATATCTTTACTAAACCCTTGTCTACAACACTATTTGAAGCACTACGATCAGCAATTGGGTTGACTCCGTCTACCTAGACGGTCGCATCTCCTTGCCCCTACCGCATTCTTCAGCAGGTACTCCCTCATGTCTCATCGAGTCTGTCTTTGTTTGCACTTGAATCTGTGAACTGTGTTTTATTGCTTAAAATGTCTCTATAATTCTAGCACTACGCATCCACGTCATCCATCCACACCCGCTCCGCCTCAATCCATGCCCTTATTCTAGCGCCTGACACACGTAATCCCTGCAACTTCCGCAGTCACTTTAGCCTTTATATCCCTCATCTGTCTACTCCGTCTCACTCACCTACATCCACTTTACACCCAAAAATACTACAATCCCTAATGGCAAGCATTAATCTCAACGACATCAATATTCCGGCCGACATCTTCCAAGATCCTATCCGCCTTCAGGCGTATCTCCAATCTATGGCTAACCCTAACCTATCTCCACTCACCACCACCACCACCACCACCACCACTCACTCTCCCACCAAAACCACTGCTACCTCATCCCCCACACACTCTGCCACACCACCACCAACCACCCGCGATACATCACCCCACCAAACACCACCTTCTACCGCCAAGACTGACATTCTTGAGACAGATATCGAAGATGTCACACCACTTCAAACCCTGCCACCATCTCCACCACATCAAAAACCAAACCCTACCACCGAAACCCAACACACTGATCAACCGCAAGCTCCGCCCACAAGATCTCGAACCCCAACCCCACAAGCATCCCAAGAGAAATCCACCACCCTAACACCTCCAAAATCTCCAAAACCCAAACCGTGAAAACGAAAAGCTCAAACCACCACTCGACCCACAGCCAAAAGAGTTCTTCGTTCTTCTGTCAAGGCCCAACCAGTCTCCTCTGGTTCTGGCGAATCTTCCCTAGTCCAAGAATCTTCCCTAAATGGTTCTATATTGATCCTTAGTCATCTTATATTAGTTAGGGTTATTCCATTAACCCTCTTTGGAATTTATTTAAGGTTCCATAACTCGTTAGTGATCTTAAATCACATTTTTGCTTTAAATGATCTTAAAGCACATTTTTGCTTAAATGATCTTAAAGCACATTTTTGCTTTAAGGGTTCTCATATTGTTTCTTAATTGTTTTGTGGCACTTTTAGCCTTAAATGGTTACATAATTGATCTTTAACCAACTTATATTAGTTTGAGGTGTTTCATTCAGGATTGAAAATGAATCTTGAAGTGGGCTTCAACAGGTAGGTTGGCGGGCATCATTTTTCTTTGAAAAACGTCCCAGATTTTGAGGTTGATGATCCTTTGTGTGAGAATAATCTTGTGGTGGAGCCTTATCTTCAAATTTAAGGATGAAGATATCCTTATCTTCATTGAGT
Organism: Limonium bicolor; assembly: GCA_023374045.1. NCBI lineage: Eukaryota > Viridiplantae > Streptophyta > Magnoliopsida > Caryophyllales > Plumbaginaceae > Limonium > Limonium bicolor. Next base: position 169,379,845 of record CM041781.1, read on the forward strand.
GGTGTAGGGAGAACTTTGAGGTAGACTTGTCTTCTATCTTTGGTCTGGGATCAAAGGGGATAGTGGCATCCACACTTAGCGGGTGGAATTTGAGTTTCCACCCTACTTCATTGGTGCACAGGTAGGGAAGGCCTTAATCTTCCAGATGAAGATCAAAGTTAAATGGCTTCTCCTCCTTAGTTTTGAGGATGTAGTAATCCTCGTCTTTGGGTTGAGGCTCATAAGAAGATCCTTAATGGACATCAACTTCATAGGGAGATGGATCCTTGAAGTCAATGTAAGCACTCTCCTCTAATGACTTGAAGGGAGGCGGCATCTCCTCCTTCTCAGGGTTGAAGATGTACCCATCCTCGTCTTCTAGGTACAACATGGAGAAGGATGGGAAATAACAGTAGCTGACTTTAGAGGGAGGAAACTCCATGGAGTCAAAGTGGAAGCTCTCCTCTGATGGCTTGTCTTCGAGCTTAGGCAAATGGTTGAATGACGTTTTCTCAGGTTCAAGCGGGGGAGGAGATAGAGAGCAACTCAAGTCCTCAACAAGGTGATCCACTTCCTCCAGATTGGGTGAACCTTCCCTTCTCGTGATCACAGAACAATGAGCACTTTTGTGGTCTCCTCCACACTCTTGGCACACAATCCATGGATTGGTGACTTGTGTATTCTCATGATATTCCTTCAATCCGGTTGGTATCTTGAGATAAAATCTACCATCATATCCTTTAACCTAGAGCTTCCAACCTGACATTGAGAATTGTCATGGTTTCCTCCGTATCTCTGGCACTTAAACCATTGATTGTAGTTCACTTGGCCATAAGAGTATCCATTCCAACCTCCAACTGAATCATAATAATCATTCATTAGCTTAAAGTTCCTACAAAGAAAAGAAACAAAATTTATACATAAAAAGGTATATAAAGGAGATGGAAAATATGCACAAAAACTAAACAGATAATAAACCAGATAGTTAGACCGAAGTCCTCAGCAACGGCGCCAAAAACTTGCAGTGCAAATAATGATTAAACTATCTTGCTAACTAATGGGCAGTGAACCCAGTCATTGTAATCCAACAAGGTCGTATCCATAGAGACTTCGTAACTATCTAGTTAATTATAAGCTTAGTAAACGTGCATAAATATAAACAAAGGTGCATAAATGTAAATTGAGGGGTTTTGAGTTGTGGTTAGGATAATTGGAAAATAAAGAAATGCAATAAAACTAATCTAACTAATCTAAGATAGGTGTACTCCGGGAGTAAGGGAATCACCCAGATACACCCAAACATGGCCTTAATTATAATTCACTATTGTTGTCTAATAGAACTAAGATAATGACCCTCTAAATCCAGGATGAGGCAAATCTTACTTAGTTAATTTTAACCTTCACAGCCGTTCAGGATTAACCTCACTAAGTAGCATTAAGCACAAGTTCTAAACATAGCAATAGAATTCACTAACTAATTAAAGGAGGTAAATACTTGGGATTATCTCTCTCTCTCTTGGTCATAATCCCTAAGTTCAAACCAAATGTCATTAGGAATTACTACAAATGCATTAAGAGGCCAATCTTAGAACATTAAATAAATTCAAGAGAGATAACAACTAAATTAAGTGAAATAGGTATTACATGCCAAATTTGCGGTCAAACCCTCAACCTAGAGTACAAATGAGGTCAGGCCTCTATTAGAGATCAAATAAGATAGGGAAGATAGGAATTAACCATGAATAAGGTTGAAGAAGAGCTTCAATAGTGATGGGGATCTTCCTCTTCTTTCCCTACTTCTTCTTTATTTTCTATGCTACTCCTTTGCCCGGCTCGACTCCCCCCCCCCCCCTCTCTCTTCTTTTCCAGTGTTTTAAAACGCATCCCTGTTGATTTTTTGGTTTGGTCTGGGTTTCCGTCCGGGGAAAAGACCCGGACCAGCCCACGTGGCGCGCCCGCAGTGGCTGACTGCGCGGATGTGTGATGAAAGACAGTTCTACTGTTGGGATAAAACCTAACAGCAAGTGTACCAGTCAATTCTAGCAAGTGTTAATAGAGAGCATTCCCTAAGTATCGAACCAGAGGAGGCGATGTGTCTAGTTTAAATCTTTATTAAACGGAAAGTAAAATAACAAATTAAAACAGGAAATTGGGGTTTGATTTGATGACAATTAAAAACTGTAAACAAAATGTGAAACAATAGCAAGCAGGAAAAATAAATGTTGTGAAACTGATTTGGAAAGGAAATCCCGGTTTACTACTTCACCCTAAATCTGTAATTCCTATCCCTAAGTGATTTCCAAGATAATTCTGAGCAAAACCCTAGAACAAAGATAATTTACCTCCGGTCTCCCGCTTAGCAAATACTAGTTAGCAAAGACCGAATTCTAACTCTCGTTACGAACCCACTGTTTACTAAGCGCCTTAAGAACAATCTAGTTTATTGGTCAATTAGCAATTTAGAGGAATTACCATCTCTAAACTAACCGGTTATTTTCCTGTAATCAATTGAAATCCGCAGTCATCACATATAAGCTAACAAAATACTAATCTTCATAATTGGCCAAATTATAATGATTAAAGAAATTAAGCAAGGAAAATAACGTTACTCAATCGAATTGCATTAAATCACAAAGGAACAGGAATAGTCAATTTAGGGATACATAGCAAACCGAAATCTAAAGGAAACTACTCATCCATTGACATGTTTACAATAAGCAAAACTGTAATGAGTAGTAATAAAGAACAAGAAGAAACTCTGTTGAGACTTCTGGAGAAGTCTCCGTGATGAACTTTCTGCTCTGCTCTGCTCCAACCTTCCGATCAGAATCAATCTCCAACTATGCTAATCTCTCTGTGTTAACCGTGACTAATTGTGGTGTGTCTCAGTGTATCTCTAACGTTTGCGAGACTCTCCTTTTATAGCAAAACAGAAATCTCTCTTTAATCTATCTCTAATCTAATTTAAATAAGCGATGGCTAAAAGATATAGTAACAGGTGTTAAAGATAGAAACCAATTCCGTTATCTCCGTAGCAAAATCTGGCGCTCCGCTTGTATTGGTCCGGGTTTGCAAACAAGTACGCAAACCCGGACCGCGTCTGAAAATAGGCAAAAGGTTCTCGCTTGGGATGGTCCGGGTTTGCAAAGTAGGACACAAACCCGGACCGCGTCTGAAAATAGGCAGAAGGTTCTGCGATGAGATGGTCCGGGTTTATAAACCCGGACCCTCAATACAACACGGCAGTGGTTAATACAAGTCTGCCTTTGACCCTGGTTTGACTTCCCTTGTTGCTCCAACCTCTAAAATCTTCATTTAAGCACTTTGTTGAGCATTTTATCCTGAAAACATATCAAATCGATCATTAGAGACAAATATAACAATAAAGAGTAAATAAAGCATTACGGAGGGAAGTTAATGTCATAATGTAGAAAATTAAGCATGAATTAGTCTAGTAAACTTAGACAAATTCCTGACTTATCAACTTCCTCACACTTAATCTTTGCTTGCCCTCAAGCAAATAGAAACATACTGAAATCTTACAGAAGGGAGTCGTCAGTTTAGAACTGTGCACAAGGAGATCTAATAATGAAAAGTAGTCATAGAAAACAATGATCCACACTTGCAAGTTTTCATAAACAGTGAATTGAGAAGTATTTTGCAAAGGCTTAAGACACATAGTAAAACCACCTGACTCAAATTTCACTCAGGGACTACTTTCCAATTAACTTTCCACAATCCATGGACGACAAGGGGTGAGAAGTAATATCTTATTCCATATTACCTTTCATCACCACGTACTCATAATCAAGAAAGACTTTGCACTTTGCATTTGAAATTAATAAATTTCTTCAACTTTCTAAACAAGCATTAACTTTCTCTTTTATATCCCTCAGACTTTTCTCTCCATTCATGTAGCGGTGTTGGGTCTTCAATCCCAGATCAGATGATCTTAGGTAGATGGGTGATAAGGCACCCCGAGGACTTAATTACCAAATGGGCGAGGTCTGTTTTCTGGGTTAAAAGTTCGATTAGAGGAGTACCTTGCCTTTGTCCTTCCTTCCTTTCATTCAATAATCATTCCCAAAGTCCCCAAGTGAAATCAAAGACAAATAGCTATACTAATAGGCTTAACTTTTTAATGAAGAAATAGACAAGCATTAAACAAAGTTGTACATACAAGCAGTGCAACCAGAATTCCCACAACTGTTTTCCAGCTTCGATCTCACAAAAACTAGTGCTACTCGTGCGGTGTTCCAAACCAACTTATCCAACCACTGAATAAGACTCAAGTATGTTATGCAACCAAAAATTTTTGAGGGCCAGCAAAAATATTGTGAAAATGGAATGATAGTCTTAAGAGAAAATTGTTCAAAATTAGCTCATTCGAATGTAATTGAGCAAGAGCATGAGCATGCGTAATTTCCCTTCCTCACACTTAAAAATTAGCAATGCCCTCATTGCTTCATGAAAATGATTAAGACGGAAGGAAAACATAAAGTTGCAGAAAACAACGTTTGAAAAATAAAAGAAGTTAGAAAATCACGCCCCTGGAGTATGGTGAGGACAACGTCCTCACACTTATATAAAACAGCGGGGTGTTGAATTCTGCAGAAAATTGGACAGAGTTTCCTTTGGTTCCCTCAATACCTCACACACATCCAAAAGCAGACCTGTAGCTCAAGAAATAAAACCAAAGCCAACACGAACTTGCAGAAACAGTAAGCATGTGAGTGAAACATCATAGTTAAGTGATACAGACGTCATGAAACAGGCAGCATTCAAATCCAAAGTAAGATAGAAGTACAATCCAAAAGAAAATATCTCAAAAGCAACGTAGTAAATAAAAACACATCAAAATATCCGAAAAGGTAAAGAATGAAATAACCCAAGCTCCAGAACCCTAGGGATGTGGTGGAGGCTGTGACTGTGTCCCATGCGGAAGATGCCACGCCTCCATACGGGCGAAGCGGGCATCATAATCAGCCATCCGCCACAAGATCGAATTCAGTGGCATCTCATGACGTCTAGACAAATTCCCTTTTCTTTGGCATAGATCACAAGTAGAAACGAATTGATAACAGTCCTTGTTCAAGTTCTTCCAAAAGAAGCCAGCCTCCAATACTTTCGCGGCTGTCCTAGCCGGACCGAAATGACCCCCTGCTTCCCTAGAATGGCAATGCGTCAGGATGTCCCTAGCTTCATTTTCAGATACACAACGACGAATCATACCATCTGCACAGACCTTGAACAAAAATGGGTCGTCCCAAAGGTAATGCTTGACCGTGGAGAAGAACTTCTTCTTCTGCTGATATGACAACTCCGGTGGAACGATGCCCTTGGCTAGGTAGTTCGCAATATCAGCATACCAAGGGTCCGTGGAATGACCGATCATGAAGACATACTCATCAGGAAAATACTCATTGATTGGCCTGCCATCATCTGGAACCTCCATGCGGGATAAGTGATCCGCCACTCCGTTCTGCGCTCCAGGTTTATCTCTAATCTCAATGTCAAACTCCTGCAAAAGCAAAATCCAACGGATCAAACGAGGTTTAGCATCAACCTTTCCAAAGAGATACCTGAGAGCGGAATGGTCGGTGTACACGATGACTTTGCTGCCAATGATGTATGGTCGAAACTTATCGCACGCAAAGACAATCGCCAACAGCTCCTTCTCCGTCGTGGCGCAGTTCTTCTGCGCCTCATTCATAGTCTTACTCGCATAGTAGACTATTCTCAATACCTTGTCGTGCCTCTGACCCAAAGCTGCTCCCAATGCGTAGTCACTAGCATCACACATAATCTCAAAAGGCAACGACCAATCAGGAGCAACAATAAGGTGCAGAAATCAATTTAGCTTTGAGTGAATTGAACGCATCTAAGCACTCCTTTGTAAACTCAATTTAGCATCCTTAAGTAATAGGTCACAAAGAGGCTTAGAGATCTTAGAAAAATCCTTAACAAAGCGCTTATAAAAACCTGCGTGACCGAGAAAACTTCGGACATCCTTTACCGATGATGGTGGTGGCAGCTGCTCGATGACTTCAACCTTGGCCTTGTCCACCTTGATCCCCTTCTTAGAAATCTTGTGTCCAAGCACGATGCCTTCCTGCACCATGAAGTGGCACTTCTCCCAATTGAGCACCAAGTTAGTCTCCCTGCATCTAGCTAAAATTAAATCCAAGTCTCTCAAGCATGCATCAAAAGTCGGTCCAAAAACAGAAAAATCATCCATAAAGACTTCGATACACTTTTCAATAAAATCAGCAAAGATAGCAGTCATGCATCGATGAAAAGTGCCAGGTGCATTACATAAACCAAAAGGCATGCGACGTTAAGCATAAGTACCATATGGACATGTAAAGGTGGTTTTCTCTTGGTCCTCCTTAGCAATTGGAATTTGAAAATAACCAGAGTAACCATCTAAGAAACAGTAATATTCTTGTCCTGCAAGCCTCTCTAGCATCTGGTCAATAAATGGAAGGGGGAAGTGGTCTTTCCTAGTGGCGGCATTTAACTTTCTATAATCAATGCAAACTCTATGCCCAGTAATAGTATGCTGAGGAATTAATTCACCTTTATCATTAGGCACCACAGTTAAACCTCCATTCTTAGGTACTACCTGAGTAGGACTTACCCATTCGCTGTCAAGATTGGATAGATTATACCTGCATCCAGTAGCTTGATAACTTCCTTCTTGACTACCTCTTTCATATGCGGGTTTAGTCTTCGCTGGGGCTGTCTCAATGGCTTGTAGTCCTCCTCAAGATAAATGCGGTGGGTGTAGAATGTAGGAGCAATGCCTCTAGCGCCTCTTTGTTCCTCCTCAAAATCCGCAACAATGCTCCCTCCTGTTCATCAGTTAAAGCATTAGAAATAATAACATGTAAATCAGTAGGAGGAACTAAGAAAGCATATTTAAGGTGACTAGGAAGCGGTTTAAGTTCAAGCGAAGGTTGATTCCACAGAAGGAACTAATGTCTTTGGAACTCGGTCCAGCGGTTCCTCCTCGATCCTGTGGTTCTTCCTATATGGCCTCCCAGCAGAAAGCTGAAATGCTGTAGCAGAAACCTCAGAATCATCATGAGTAGTCTCTATGGAATCCACCAAACACTTCTCCAACGCATCCAGCTCCGTGGGGCTGTAAGAATAATCCTGCATCAAAGTGTCAATACAATCTAAACTAAAGCAAGCATGAACATCAGAAGGTGAGTGGTAGCCTTGGTCATATAAAAAACAAGCTGCTCATCATGTAAACGCAGTATAATCTTCCCCCCTTCAACATCAATAAGGCTCCTTGTTGTACGCATGAATGGCACTAATTCGTCCTTTTGTAATCATTTTGGAGATAAGCCTTATCTCTTTAGGCCAAGGTGGAGGGCTGGGATTTAACCTGGACATGTGTCCCTAATCTAATGGCTTAGGAAGAGATAAGAATATCTAGGTAATCATTAGCTTATATTTTACAAATCTAAAGCCATTTTCTAATTCATTTTCGGCCAAGGTGAGGGGGATCCGAATTCATCTCTTCATTCTCTTCTTCACCCAAGCCCTTAGAACACTCAGGAAAAACCATAGAAAAACGTGGAGCTCCATAGGAGGGGAGAAACCAAGCTTAAACTAGGTGAAATCAAGTGGAAAACACACTTTTAAGGCAAGGAATTGAGTTGCATAGGAGGGTGACATCTATAGCTGCTTTATTAGCTTCAATAGCAAGAGGAGACTCAGGAGAAGAGGCACCATGGCAAGGAGAGTTCAGGTAACACTTATGCTCACCAAAAACTCACCTTAAGGCATGATTTCTCTTTTATTTCTCTAGATCTGTCCACTATGAACCCTAGATGCTCTTGAGCTGAAATTTCGACAGTGTTTTTAGGATGATACAAATAGTATACACTGAGAAAATAAGGTCCAAATACCTTTGGAAAGTTAGGTAATCCTTAATTGCTCTAAAAGAGGGAAAATGTGTCTTAAGCCTCCTAGAGTGCAACCAATGAGAGTTTGTTGTTTTTGGTGTGTTATTCGTACTATTTATGGTTAAGGGGAACTAACTTGGGTGGTAAAACACGTTGGTATTTAGAAAAATTAAGAACTAAAGCTAGGGGTGTGAAAGTGAGCTTTAAGCTTTAGGAAATGGTTAGATAGGTTCACGAACTCGTTTTGTGCTGAAAACTTGAGGGTAATCTTATATTGTGAAGTTAGATCCATGGTCAAAAATTCAGGTCGAAACTCCTTAATCTTGTATAAGTGTAATTGTGTGTTGGTTATTGGATTTAATGGTTTATCTGGTCATTATAGTCCTAATATGACCTTTGTTTGAAGTTTTAAGAGATGGTGAAGTGTAAAATATAAGGGAGCACTGTAAGGTTATATATGTGTGTTAAAACTTGGAAAGAAGAAAATTGTGTTTAAGTGTGGTTTTAAGTGTTTTTTTTTTGCTTGGTTTAGCCTTGGAAGGTTTGGAATGATATTGGTTTGACTATATATTAGAAAATATGATGTGGATATCTTAACCCCTTTCTAAGGATGATTGTGTTGTAATATTCTTCTAGAAGGTTTTGGAAATGATTTTTTAGTTATCCTTGTGTTGAATGTTGATTTATGACTGATAAGAGAATGAGCTGGTTTCTGGTTGAGTGAATGGTATATTCATGGAAGGAGCTTGTTATTACATGAATGTGATGAATCTATTTAAGAGTTTTACTACTTATTTGATCATGATTATGAATGTTGGATTGGAAATTGTATTGTGTGTAATACTATGTGATGGTGGACTTGTTGATTGGTTGGATGGTGATATTGAGAAAGGCTATGGTTAGCCTCTTTGTGAAAAGCTATTTGAGCAACTGAATATTAAGTCATTTTATGGCTTGCCGTATTGGCGACTGATTATTTGACTCCTACCAATGAATTGGGGTCATCCTATGATCTACTCTTTGAGCTATGGTTAGCCTTAGGGGTGTGCACACTTAAGGACATAGGGCAAGAGAATTGAGATTTGTGGATTTCACTTTGTGATTCCAGTGGGGTGTTGAGATTTATCCGATTTATGAGGTACGAATGTGATGGTAATCCAAGAGCAGGTAAACTCTTCTATGTGATATACTCTCACTGCTTGCCTATGGTTGTGTGATGCTTACTTGTTATACAAAGAGTTTTAAAGAGAAAATGAATTTTACAGGGTGTGATATTTGTTACTCGCTTTGTAGACGTTTCTGGTTTGTGCCCTGTGACCCCTTGTGTGATTGCTTTGAAATACCCCAACCTTGATAGGTGGGTTAAATATCAAATTGGTATGTAAAGGCTAAAAGTGCCTTAGTAACATCAGTGAACAATATAAACCATAAATGCAATAAAGCGTTAAGACCAGTTTGAGCAAAACATGCTCTAAGCTATGAGTGAACTTGGTTAGGACCCAAAGAGCCTACCAAGACTTGATAACATTTAATTATGATTTAATAAGGCTAAACAAGTCCTTAAGAAACTTTGGTAGACAATGAAACCAAACAAAACACAAGGTAATACCTTAAAGTCAATATGAGCAAAATGTGCTCTAAGCTTGGGGATAAATGTGTAAAAGACCTAATGGTCATACCTATACCTTATTTATATGTTAATGAACATTTAATCAATTACTAAAGAAAACCAAGCTTGAAAACAAGTTAAACACAAAATGTGCTTTAAGGAGTCTTAAAGCACGTTTTTGAAAATTGTCTTGTAAATGAGTTTTGAATGGCTAAATGTCCATCATTACTCTTTAATTAACATGTGCTATATAGTATCACATTTGGGTGGCCATATTAGTGGGAAATCAAAAATTTCACTTCTATGTGCCTTGTTATAGGTGAATAGTGACTTTTATAACTAGTTTGTAACATATAATGTTATAAGTAAAATTGGTCAACAAAGACCAAAACACCCTCCTAGGCATAATGGGCCGGTTTTTTGTATAGAGGAGTCACCAAGCATGTTAACTTGTTAATAATAAATGTGACTCATAGTTACTATTTGCTTTAAGACTTAAATATCTTAAAAGCAAATTCTATCTTCATTCTTCTTCCCCTTCATTTCACACGGTTCCACACTCTCTTCTTCCTCTCTTCTTCTTGTTCTCTCTCTCGTAAAGCTACTACCACCATGGAAGTTCCACCTTTGACCACATGTAAAATCTAGCTCACTTAACCAAATCAAAAACAAACACCACCATTCTCTTAGTTAAGCCAAGCTCTACAATCTTGTCTCTTCAAAGCTTCAAAACCTCCATTTCGGTGCCAGAGAAACCACCATTGAAGGAGCTTGAGCTCCCTTTTCACATATTCTTGTTCTCCTTTGCTTCAAGGTAAGGAAACTCAAAGAAAATCCATGTTTCCTCCTGTTTACATGTTGTCCGAAAATTCACCTCACAATGGTGTATTTATCTTGCTTGTTCTAGCTTCATTCCAAGCTTTCATGGACTAGGAGGAGTCCTCTCTTGATATATATTCAAGCTCTCTTTCCATTCCAAGGTAAAACGATCAGTTAATACCTTAAGATAATTATATTACTAGGTTTACAATGAGATAAAGCTTAAAGCTTATATACTCATTTTAATGTTGGTAATTGTTTAGTTTTGGCAAGGAACCAAATGCCCTCCGTTCTACAAGGAAACAGAAAGAAATTCGTGAGGAAAAAAAAAAGGTAAACAAACTATCTCAATGTATTTAATGCCTTAGGAAATGACTTGATTTTGCTTGATAAAACCTAAGGAGCCATGGTGAGTGACCTAGCAAAAGTTTCTCAAGGACTAGTAAAGAACATATGTTTTGGCGTATGTATTTGCAGGTCAAAGGCATTATTAATGTGGGAAATTCAGTGTTTAAGGATTATGCAATTTAAGGGCCTAAGAGCCATGTTTTTAAGGGCCTAAGTGCCAGCAATTTAAGTTATGCACTATATTGTGATGTAGTGCTTGATGTGTGAAGTTTTGTGTATAAAATGTGCTTGATGGATTTTAGGTGTTCTTGAGTGAAATAAGGTGAAAACCTAAGTGTTGGATGTGAGTGTATACAAGAGAGCTATGGCCAAATTTGGGAAAATGTGTGAGAAGTTTCTAAGTGTTTTAAATGGTTTTGGTGAACTAGGAAGTGTTAAAGGTGAATAATGTTTACTTGAGAAGAAAACATGTATTAGGTGATTTAGATTGATGCAAGGATTTAGTGTTTGTCCTTGAAATTCTAGGATTCATGTGTGTTTAGTGGATGTGTGAAAGTCTTGGAGAGTTTGTTTAAGGTTAGTAATGTTGATGTTCAAGGAATAAGTGATGTTTAGGTATGATGTGAAAAAGGAGATTTAGCTAGTAAAAAGGAATTTGAGAGATGATGATAAGTGTAGCATACACCTTGGTATTGTGGTCATTATAGGTGAAATGCCACCTAGGAATCATAAGAGAGAAAACATTGTAAGTGTTAGGAATTTTGTGGAGATATAAGTAAAAGTTAAGGAATAGGAAAAATAGTTTGTGAGTGTTTAAAGAATATCTTAAGAGTGTGTTTGAAGTGCCCAAATGATGTTAGAACACATTAAGAGGCCTTAGGAAAGTTGGTGAAGATTTGGCAAAGTTTGGGCAAGTTTAGAAGGCGACCTACCCAGGGGCCGACCCACTTGTGGTCGGTCGAGCCTCTGTAAAAATGTTAGAAATGTGTTCGGTAATGGTCCGACCCAAAAGGGTGGGTCGGACATGGGTCGGTCGGTAGTCAAGTTTCAAAGGAGGGAAAATGTTCGCACATGGACCGACCCAAATGGTGGGACTGACGTGGTCGGACGGGCATGTTAATAAGGAAGTAAAGGGTCTGTAATGGACCGACCCAGTGTGGGTCGGTCGGTGGGTCGGTCGGACCAAAGATGTTGATTAAGGTTGTGAAATGATATGAGATGATGGGGTAGTAGTAATATGTTATAAGGATGTTAAGGACATGTTAGGGGAGTTTTTAATGACACACCTAAGTGGGTTAAAAGTTGTATTAAAATGTGAGAGTTAAACAAGTTAAAAATGTTAGTTATGTAACTAAGTTAACGGGGAAAATTAGGCATTGACATTAAATGTCAAGCCAAACCCCCGATGTTAATGAAAACACATGTGATGTTAACAGTTGTTCGAGAATTGCTTGAGGAACATATAGGACATTATAAGTGGACTCCTGTGACAGGTATGGGTTTTCTTGCAACCCTGTGTCCTATCGATTACACCGTTGTGTGCCAATGTGTTTTTCTGTATGTTGCCACGTTATGATATAAATCATGAAACGAGTTTACAGCCCATTTGTTATTGTATGTTTACGTGCCGATACCGGTACCCTCTAATGCGCTTGAAGGGCTAGTTAACCACTATTAGGTAAACGTAAGAGAACGGTATCCGGTAATAACGTTTTCCGACTTAAGGAACGTTCTAACCACGGCTATGCGTGATTTGGCTATGTGATGTTTTGTGTGATGTTTGTATTGAATGTGTGACTCTCTCTCCCTTGTGTTTGTATGACAAGACTTAACTCAATGTTGTGATTTGTTTGATAAAGTTCAAGTTGAACTACTAATAATGCTAACGGGGGGTGAGGAGTCCGGTCCCTGTTCCGGCCACGCGTGTGAGTATGGGGGTCGTTGTCATAGCAGGTTCGATCCTCTCTGTATGTTATGGTTGTTTTCCAATTTGGTTTCCCAACCTTCCCTTTAGCTTAACCAGCTATACTGACTCACGTCGGGCCACAGGGCATACTATTGTTATGTTTGTTTCGGTGTGCTTGATCACTATATCCGAGACACCTTGTGTTAATTAACGCGTTCATTTAACGAGACGTAACAGTTATGTAACGAGCTTATCATGAGACTGCAACAATCTCTAGGCTTCCCCAGTATGTTGGTGATGTTTGGTCGGTTCCTAAAAATCATTCCCGTTGTGTTATGTGTTTTGTTGTGATGCAATATTTATTGCGTGTTATGGTGTGCACATGGAAACGTGCAAAGTTGTGTTAAGTTTTGTTTATTAGTGTATGTTAATGTTGTAAAAGGTGAAGTGTGGGATCATGGAAATGGTTCCAAGTTTGTGATAGAGGCATTTGAGGAAACCCGATTTAAGGGTATTTGTCGTCTATCAAGGAAGTAGCTCCGTTGGAGGAGAAACACTCTAGGATGATGAATTCATGGGTGATTATTAAGTAGATATTATCCGTTGTTGAGCCCATTGAGGCGAAATGTTTAATGTTGTGTGTGTTTTTGTTTGCTACATGTATGATTTAAATATAATCAACTGCATGTTAAGATGACAAGTAGTTGTGCTTGGCCCGATATATGCGGGCTGCGGATTACCATACCAGCAAAGGTGCTGAGCCCCTTGGGCCACCCCGTTTCTCTTCTCTTCTTTTTCAGGTACAGAGAGCTGGAAGCCGTCCGAGAGTAAGACGGGGTAGACATGTACAGGTATCATTTAAGTATGTATACAGTAGGTGTAGTAAGACCGATATTGTTCGGCACCATCTAAAATTACTCGGTATAGTTGATAAGGTATATGTTTTTGTGTTGTTGTTAATGTCAAGGAATATCAATGATAGTCCGCCGGAATTTAGCCATCAGACCGGTACATTGTGTATGTATTAGCCTTGTTAGCCACTGTGGGTGGCTAACGGCGTGTAACCCAACAAGTATAGTAATGTGATAAGGTTGTTCTTCCGCTGCGTTTGTTGTAAGTAATTTTATGTTGGATGGGGTGTTACAAAAGTGGTATCAAGCGAAGTATCGCTCTGATACTGAATTCCGAGCTTAGGAAGTACCGAGTTAGGGATTAAGTACTTTGGGTTAAGGGTTGAGTGATAGCGTGAGAGATACGCTAGTTAGGAACTACCAGTGACTACTGGAAACCTACAATATCCTTCCCACCCTCCACAATCCCTGTATATACTTGGGAAACAACGCCAGAGAGATGGAAGTCCACCTCTCATACTCGGAATACCCGATCTGGCTGTATTATATACCTTTAGGGTACGAGAACCTGTCATCGGTAGATCCCGGAAACTGGAATCCCCGGAGACGGTTTCCATCTAAACAGTTAACCGCATTTCATAGCAATGAGTGAAGGATCTTGTATATTTGGAGAATAGAATTTCCGGCACATGGGTCGACATGCAGAGCAGTCGAGTACAACCATTGCAAACGCACCAACCGTGCACAGCAAGAAGTGGATTAAAGAAACCCGAGACGAGTGTCTACGGGACCACAGTTGATAAATACACACCCACGGTGTACCAACCGACAAGGGACTACAACGTAGTGCCCAATGCGTGAACGGGCTACAAGGAAACAATGCTGAATAAAAAGGGGGTCTCCCAGAATGGGAAATACCCTAGTTAATGATTATTATGTGAATACAGTGAGAATTCACCTAGACAAGTTATTATCAATACAGTGAGATCAGTTAGGGCCAACAAGGCCACTGATGACAGTGCGGGTAAAACAATACCACAACCGGTATGTTTTAACTGATAGCCAGTTAGCTGGCGCACTTGCCAATAGCAAGTGCTGCTTAACAGGGCTATTCGGGAAAATTTATACCACTACGAAGTACTTAGTAAAGTACCATAAAGTTAAACGAGACCACTATGACCATGGAAGGGCTTAATAGCCTAACCTCTGTGATTGTAAGTACACATCAGCAGAAGCTAGCTTGGATAAGGTAAGAAGGTGTTGTGAAACCATGAAAATTTTTCTTTCCACCCAGTTTATTCAAACCTTTCTTTCAAAACCAGACTTTCTTTCAACCACACTTCTTTCCAACCCTCTTTTAAACCAAACCAGTGAAACCAAGCAACTGACAAGGATGCAACTGGATAACTTTCCCTCGATTAAGTTTCGGAAACAGGAATGAATATTGTCACGGTACAATATAAAGGGAGTTGACAACAAATACTTCACCTAGGCGTTAACGGACACTACAAGTGTACCAACGGTTTGTGGACGACCGCACTCCGATAGAGCATGTGGGCCTGACAGACCTACTCATGGTTTAGTTGGGTAGTAGCAATGTATCAGTAAGATACCCCATATATGATAACGAGTAGAGGCCGAAACACGGGAAGTAGTCGACTCCGTCTACGTCAGCAGTATAAAACGAACAAGAGCTAAGGATTAACCGAGGAAAGTTTAAGTTAAGGAACCCAGTTAAGTTAAAAAGGACTAAAGGAACTAGTGAGTTTTATTTCAAGGGAATGTAAAAAGTCAGGAGTGCGAAGAGCACGGACTATTATGGAAGACACCACTATGTCTTAAGGATCCTTAGGGATAAACATTATAGCTGGAATGGGACCCCAGCCTGTACATGGCAAAGCAGATGCCTAATGTGGATACATTAATGTGCAACAACGGGATGAAACTCCCAGAATAAGTACCTACACTATCAGAATGTTAATCTTCACAAAAAGATAGTAACCAGTAAAAACGCGAAAGGCGTAGCCAATGGAATGTACCAATAAGTTTGAGCCAAATGTAATGGCATAACTTAGCAACACCCAGGAAAATCCTTAAAGGGTGTTTGCATCAGCAATTGTTGCACGAAATAACGTGACAGAAATAAGGGTTGAAACTAACACCCAGTTTAGACATGAGTTGTCAGGAGACGGACTGACAAACCTAAGGGGCATCCCATGAAAGGAACGTGATGCAACGATCTTGTATATTGTACAGAGAAGTACAGTGTGTGGACACCTATAATGAGCCCAGCTCAATGGCCAAATAAGGCTTAAATCCAAAGCAGGATATATCATATGACTTCGATTAATGGTAGAAGTTAGTTGTATAAGTGAATAGAGTGGGGTAAACCGAACCACTGCATTAAGAGTGGGGATCCTCTCGATATCCTGAAACCCCTGCAGGAGCAGTAGTTATGTGAATCAAGTTCAAGAAATACGTTAAGGATTGACCATGTTGTATTGAAAGAGAAATTAGCTTAGTAGTTATGTTGAATAAGGTAAACCGAGCTGAATAATGCCGGCTATGAACTCGAATGATCGATGCTCAGGGAGCATGCGTTGTCATCCAATGAGGATGAACCCGTAATGTGAAAATGTAAATTCATGTGTGGAAGCTAATATGACAGTAAATACGATGTGAGTTAGTAATACAATAATACGGTCGCAACAAGCGACCGTTGTATAAATGTTGTCAACGATAATGTAACAGATAAAACCAGTTAAGAGTTAAACTCAGTGGAGATGCAGATAAGTGATGTTAAACAAACTGAGCAATACCAGTGGTAGGTATTGTGTGATGAGGACTCAGTTGAATTCCAATGGCGAATCGCATAAGGGATTTACTGTCGAGAGTTTACGCCTCTGCACTCTGTATGACTGAGTGTTTTGGTATTGGCACTTGTGCAGTAAGGAACGCTGAGATAGCTAGGAATTGGAACATGTTGATCGTGGACAGATAATGTTATAATTGCCGATGCATAGAAATGCAAGGCCGCACATAAAGAGTGCTTGTACAAACCGAATGTGAAAACATGATTAACAGTAGACTACGCAACACTACTGTCAAATATCGGTATGGAATATACCCCAAATGTTGGAATGCTGAGAGAGCACTACACACTAGGTAGTACTCAATCTCACCTACAGTAATCGGAAGGGAACAAGGCAATCATTGTGAATACATAGTTATACCAATAATTGTATGGAAGTGGAATGGAGAATTGTGAAACTCACCGAATTCGCTAACGGTAAGAGATACCACGCGACGGTGAGAAACCATTGTTCCAAGATGAAGGTGACAATTGGGGATACACATCAGTAAAAATAATAAAGGGAGCAATTAGCTCTACATTATTAGAGTTTTCGCAGCAGAAACTATAAGCCAGTGATCAAGTGTTGAATGCATGGTGAACATGAGTTGGATGGCTAATTATTAACGCCTAAAAGCCTCACAGCCAGGACCGAAACCGGTTATGAGTTACAACTCCAACGCGAATTCTTGGTTTAGGGACTAAACCGCTAATATGGTTAAGATCCCTCTAATCAGAATCCATTGTGTACAGACCGCGTGGAAGTTAAGATACTCACGACGGTGAGACATTTTAAGCTAATGTTTAGTGATCGGTTACGTGGCGTAATCCCTTTTAAGGGGTAGAGCGCAAACCACTTGGTGTATATTACCGTACAAGTGTACGTAGTGTATGTGCCCATATTGTGCATAGCACAAAAGTATTGTTTGTTTTGTGGGTTTTGTTAACAGTTGTGTGTGATTGTACAGTGTGGGGAGTAGATAAACTCCCGGGGAAACAAAAGCCCCGACAGTGTATAAATGTAAAACCATGTATCGTATTTGATAAAATATATGTGGATATATTACTATATAGTGATTCAAGAAAGGGCATGATACCGACATAGAACCTAGTGAGAATAAGATTCCCTAGGCAACATGATTAAAAAGTGATGGAGGTAACTGATAGACGGAGTTCTATCCTTTGGAGATGTTATGATCATGACTAGAATGATTTAAAGGATAGAAAATTGGAAATGAGTGACTTACTTGTGCTTGAAAATGAAGTGGAGGTGGAACTTGATTTGCATGTGATCAAGGGAAGCCGAACACAAATTGGAGTGGAAGGATAGTTCAACACTGATGCTGATCACATCAGGGTTGGATGACTCTTGAAACTCCCTATAAGTGGTCACAAATAACCACGCTAAGAAATGAAGCAAGAGCTTAAGTTTGGACTTGGAGTTGTGTGTGTTTTCAAAGGATTTTAAATTGGTATTTATAAACGTTGATGGATACTTTACGTAATTAAAGTTCTCTTACTTAACCTCACAAGGAAATTTTTAAACTTATGTGATTATTTAATCTCTTAAAGGCACGGGGACGGAAGGTGTCCATCGCGACCGTGTTCTACGGGATCACAGTGTATATCAAGGATTATTTTTGATTGCTATACATGCTCTGACATGTTGTGGTATGTGTAACGAATGATTGTTTTTGACTGGATTTCCTAAAGGTATACTATCAAGGCCTATGAGTCTAATGTGTGGTGTTAAAACTACGTGTCTAAAGACTGTTATGTTCCAGGACCTATGTGTCCAAATCTTGTTATGTATGTGTAAATGTTTGTTAAGATACCCGGACCATAGAGTCCGAGGTTATCATTGGATATGTTATGTATGTGTGAATGTGAATGTGTTGCCCGGACCATTAAGTCCGAGGTTGTGATGTAAAGTGTGTTTGGTTAAGGAAGTTTACTTCCACTGATTCTTGTTTCTAATCTATGGATGTGTGAAAGTGTGAACTTCGAGGACGAAGTTCTTTTAAGGGGGGTAGATTGAAATACCCCAAACCTTGATATGTGGTTTAAATATCAAATTATGGTATGTAAAGGCTAAAAAGTGCCTTAGAAACATCAGTGAACAATTTAAACATAGTAAAGTGCAATAAAGCACTAAGACACAGTTTGAGCAAAAACATGCTCTAAGCTATGAGTGAACTTGGTTAGGACCCAAAGAGCCTACCAAGATTTGATAACATTTAATTATGATTTAATAAGGCTAAACAAGTCCTAGGAAACTTTGGTAGACAATGAAACCAAACAAAACACAAGGTAATACCTTAAAGTCAGTATGAGCAAAAATGTGCTCTAAGCTTGGGATAAATGTGTAAAAGACCTAATGGTCATACCTATACCTTATTTATATGTTAATGAACATATTAAAGCAATTACTAAAGAAAACCAAGCTTGAAAACAAGTTAAAACACAAAATGTGCTTTAAGGAGTCTTAAAGCCGTTTTTGAAAAATTGTCTTGTAAATGAGTTTTGAATGGCTAAATGTCCATCATTACTCTTTAATTAACATGTGTACTATATAGTATCACATTTGGGTGGCCATATTAGTGGGAAATCAAAAATTTCACTTCTATGTGCCTTGTTATAGGTGAATAGTGACTTTTATAACTAGTTTGTAACATATAATGTTATAAGTGATTAAATTGGTCAACAAAGACCAAAACACTCTCCTAGGCATAATGGTGGCCGGTTTTTGTAGAGAGGAGTCACCAAGCATGTTAACTTGTTAAGTAAATAAATGTGACTCATAGTTACTATTTGCTTTAAGGCTTAAATATCTTAAAAGCAAATTCTATCTTCATTCTTCCTTCCTCCTTCATTTCACACCGGTTCCACATTCTCTTCTTCCTCTCTTCTTCTTGTTCTCTCTCGGTAATATATCACCACCACCATGGAAGTCTACCTTGACCACATGTAAAATCTAGCTCACTTAACCAAATCAAAAACAAACACCACCATTCTCTTAGTTAAGCCAAGCTCTACAATCTTGTCTCTTCAAAGCTTCAAAACCTCCATTTCGGTGCCAAGAGAAACCACCATGGGAGGAGCTTGAGCTCACCTTTTCACATATTCTTGTTCTCCTTTGCTTCAAGGTAAGGAAACTCAAAGAAAAATCAAGTTTCCTCCATGTTTACATGTTGTCCGAAAATTCACCTCACAATGGTG
Source organism: Limonium bicolor (assembly GCA_023374045.1). Classification (NCBI taxonomy): domain Eukaryota; kingdom Viridiplantae; phylum Streptophyta; class Magnoliopsida; order Caryophyllales; family Plumbaginaceae; genus Limonium; species Limonium bicolor. The sequence continues at coordinate 169,399,346 of CM041781.1, forward strand.
TATTTATCTTGCTTGTTTTAGCTTCATTTGAATCTTCCAAGGGCTAGGAGGAGTCCTCTCTTGATACTTATTCAAGTTCTCTTCCAATTCCAAGGTAAAACAATTACCTTAATGTGTTAAAACAATATGTGTAACTAGGGTTTACAATGAGATGAAGCATAATGCTTGAATACTCATTATGTTGTTTGTATAATTTTTAGAAGTTGACAAACAACCAAACACCCCACCGGTTTACAAGGAACCAAGAAAGAATTTGTGAGGAAAAAGAGGTAAACAAACTATCTCAATGTAGTTTAAATGCCTTAGGAAAATGAGCTTGATTTGCTTAATAAAATACCTAAGGAGCCAATGGTGAGTGACCTAGCAAAATGTTCTCAAGGAGATTAGTAAAAGAACATATGTTTTGGTGTATGTATTTGCAGGTCAAAGGCATTATTATGTGGGAAATTCAGTGTTTAAGGTTTATGCAATTTAAGGGCCTAAGAGCCATGCATTTAAGGGCCTAAGTGCCAAGCAATTTAAGTTATGCACTATATTGTGATGTAGTGCAAAATGTGTGAAGTTTGTGTATGAAATGTGTTTGATGGATTTTAGGTGTTCTTGAGTGAAATAAGGTGAAAACCTAAGTGTTTGGATGTGAGTGTATACAAGAGAAGCTATGGCCAAATTTGGGAAAATGTGTAAGAAGTTCTAAGTGTTTTAAGAAGTTGTGAAAAAGGGATTTAGTTAGTAAGAAAAGAAGTTGAGAGATGATGATAAGGTGTAGAGGAAACACCTTGGTATTGTGGTCATTATTGGTGAAATGCCACCTAGGAAATCATAAGGAGAAAACGTTGTAAGTGTTAGGAATTTTGAGGAGATAGTAAAAGTTTAAGGAATTAGGAAAATAGTTTTGTGGGTGTTTAAGAATATCTTAAGGGAGTGTTTGAAGTGCCAAATGATGTTAGAACACATTAAGAGGCCTTAGGAGAAGTTTGGTGAAGGTTTGGCAAAGTTTTGGTAAGTTTAGGAGGCGACCGACCCAGGGGCCGACCCAGTTTGTGGGTCGGTCGAGCCTCTGTAAAATGTTAGAAATGTGTTCGGTAATGGTCCGACCCAAAAGGGTGGGTCGGACATGGGTCGGTCGGTCAAGTTACAAAGGAGGGAAAAGGTTCGCACATGGACCGACCCAGAATGGTGGGTCGGACGTGGGTCGGACGGGCATGTTTGTAAGGAAGTAAAAAGGGGTCTGTAATGGACCGACCCAGCTGTGGGTCGGTCGGTGGGTCGGTCGGACCAAAACATGGTTTAAGGTTATGAAATGATATGTGATGATGGGATTGGTAGGTGATGATGTTATAAGGATGTTAAGGACATGTTAGGTGAATTTTAGTGGCAATAAGATGGGTTAAAAGTTGTATTAAAATGTGAGAGTAAAACAAGTTAAAAATGTTAAGTTATGTAACTAAGTTAACGGGGAAAAATTAGGCATTGACATTAAATGATCAAGCAAACCCCGATGTTAATGAAAACACATGTGATGTTAACAGTTGTTCGAGAATTGCTCGAGGAACATATAAGGACAGGATAAGTGGACTCCGGTGACAGGTATGGTTTTCTTGCAACCTGTGTCCTATCGGATTACACCGGCTTGTGTGCCAATGTGTTTTTCTGTATGTTTGCCACGTTATGATATAAATCATGAAACGAGTTTACAGTCATTATTGTTATTGTATGTTTACGTGCCGATACCGGTAACCTCTAATGCGCTTGAAGGGCTAGTTAACCACTTTTAGGTAAACGTAAGAGAACGGTATCCGGTAATAACGTTTCCGACTTAAGGAACGTTCTAACCACGGCTATGCGTGAGTTGGTTATGTGATGTTGTGTGTGATGTTTGTATGTGAATGTGTGACTCTCTCTTCCCTTGTGTATGTCTGACAAGACTTAACTCAATGTTGTGATTTGTTTGATAAAGTTCAAAGTTGAACTACTAATAAGTGCTAACGGGGGGAGTGAGGAGTCCGGTCTGTTCCGGCCACGCGTGAGTATGGGGGTCGTTGTCATAGCAGGTTCGATCCTCTCTGTATGTTATGGTTGTTTTCCAATTTGGTTCCCAACCTTCCCTTTAGCTTAACCAAGGCTATTACTGACTCACGTCGGGCCACAGGGGCATACTATTGTTATGTTTGTTTCGGTGTGCTTGGATCACTATATCCGAGACACCTTGTGTTAAGTTAACCGTTCATTTAACGAGACGGTAACGAGTTATGTAACGAGCTTATCATGAGACTGGCAACAATCTCTAGGCTCACCAGTATGTTGGTGATGTTTGGGTCGGTTCCTAAGAAAATCATTCCCGTTGTGATATGTGTTGTGTTGTGATGCAATATTTATTGCGGTGTTATGTTGTGCACATGGAAACGTGCAAAGTGTTGTTAAGTGTTGTTACGTAGTGTATGTTAATGTTGTAAAATGCGAAGTGTGCGGATCATGGAAATGATTCCAAGCTTGTGATAAGAGGCATTTGAGGATAACCCGATTTAAGGGTATGTGTCGTCTATTAAGGAAGTAGCTCCGTTGGAGGAGAAACACTCTAGGGATGATGAATACCATGGGTGATTTATTAAGTAGGATGTATTATCCGATTGTTGAGCCTATTGAGGCGAAATGTTAATGTGTGTTTGTTGCTACATGTATGATTTAAATATAATCAACTGCATGTTAAGATGACAAGTAGTTGTGCGTGGCCCGATAGCATGCGGGCTGCGGGATTACCATACCAGCAAAGGTGCTGAGCCCCTTGGGGCCACCCCTTTCTCTCCTTTTCTTATTTCAGGTACAGAGAGCTGGAAGCCGTCCGAGAGTAAGACGGGGTAGACATTGTACATGGGTATTCATTTAAGTATATATATACAGTAGGTGTAGTAAGACCGATATTGTTGTCGGCACCAGTTTATAAATACTCGGTATAGTTGATATGGTGTTGTTGTTGTTGTTGTTAATGGAAAGGAATAACAATGTATAGTCGCTCGGGAATTTAGCCCATCAGACCGGTACGTTGTGTATGTAGTAGCCTTGTTAGCCACGTGGGTGGCTAACGGCGTTAACACCAACAAGTTAAGTAATGTGATGAGGTTGTTCTTCCGCTGCAATTTGTTGTAAGTATGTTATTGTTTGGATGGGGTGTTACAAATTCCTTCATATTCTATTTTCTATAAGGTATTTTATTTCTTTTATTTATCGTATATGTATACTAGGATTATTCAAGACATTCTTTATGTAGTTTAATTGCATTTAATTATTTATATTAACTTTTACACATATCTACATCCAAAATATGGTTTACAAAATAAAGTATTTCCTTAGTTTCAATTAAGTATATTAACTACCATATTATATAATTAATATAAATGTAGATTAATTTAGTTCCTTGATTTAAACTAAGTTACTATTTTATTTGTTTTATATATATATATATATATATATATATATTTACCTCACTTAAAAGTTTAAACCTAAAAATATTTATAAACATACTGTTACTAAATGTTAATTTAGTCTTTTCATATTTTCCCAACCTAAAAAGTTTATTAACAAACTATATCTTAATTTTTGTTACATTAAAAACCATATATTATAAGATAAACTTATGAAAATTTCATAAACACAATTTTTAAACCCACTTACCCTTGTCCAAAAATTCCCAAATTTAATATATACTAACTATAACATTTTAGACATATTATAAAAATTTTATTTCATAAAAATATCTTTTTAATTTAACCAAATAATTCCATAATACCTGTAACTTACAAAAATCATAACTTACGTTTAAAAACTCCAAAACCATATTAATTTACATCATAATAAACTAGATTTTATAAGGAATCTATGGTTAAAATTTCAAGTCAAAACACATTTGGGAAGGTATTTAAATTAATTCAACAAATTAGGGTTTAATTCTGGAAATATTTTAATTCATAACCAACTTAAACTCCCCAGATCTAATCTCGGCCGTCCAATCCTTTTAACTACAATCGAACGGCTGACATCACACGAGTTCTTCAGCGATTACCAAATGATACTCGAGTACTAATTCATTGTTTTCTCTCAACTCACAGAACCAAATTGACTGATTTTTGTTTCAATGGATTCGAAATTCAATTTCAGTTCTAATGGTACCAATTTCGTGAATTATAATGCACAGAGCAAGAAGATTGATTCTGGGTACTTCGGGTAGGGTTTATACCCGGTTTCGGTTTGATTCTCAACAAATTCTCTCAATGTAGTGCATTATTGGTCAAATTGGTATGGGGTTATGTTCGGTAATGCAAAAACGAATGACGTTGTCGGAGGAATTGATCGGAAACTTACCAGGGAAGCACCGGTGACAGAAATCGTAATCGGTTTCTGGAAAAAAAAAATTCAAACTCGAGCTGTTCGAGTAGCGAACTTTGGAGATCTATAAAATACGTTCTAGATCGAGTTAGGCCATGTTCTTGTGCTCATTAGAAAGAATAAACATAGCTCTACACATTGATCGCAAGAACTCACCCTAACTTGCACTACACAGAAAGAAATCGAAACTGGAAGTTGCGAGTTTACCTTGCGTTTTCTGGAAAGAAAACTATGATTTTATGTTGTGACGAATCCGAAACGTTAGACACCTCGTTCTTCCAAACGGTTGGGAATTGGCTTTGGTCATCAACATGAAAGTTGTAGAGGGATTAGAGCTCTTCAAAACGAGCTAAATAACATGAAATTTGGCTGAGAAACAAAGAAGTTATGGCAAGACGAAGTTGCCTGAAATCGTAGGAAAACTGCAGTTTCGGTTTTGCAGGGTGGCTACTTTGGATCGCATTTCCGGTTGATTTAGGATGAACTAGGTTTAGTGTGAGTTATGGTTGTTTAGAGGAAGTTTAGGAGAAGACAACAAAGAAGACGACACTCAAAAATTCCAAAAGATGGGAAAGTTATGAAGGTCACAAGTTAGGGCAAAAACTGGTTTCTGTTACCGGAAATATAGGAGATAGAAATGACTAAGTACTGGGCGCGTATCCCGAGGCACGCGATGAGTCAGCAGACCTTGCCACGTCAGTTTTTTTTCAAAATTTTGGCTCTAAACTTCAATTGATCATAACTTTGGCTAGGATGATCCGTTTTTGATGTTCTTTTTATCGATCTTCATGGTTTTCCATAACCTATTTATTGGTATAGGTTTCATGGGCTGGTTTGACCATTCTCAAAAAGTCAACTCTAGCAAGGCTTAAAAGGCTTTAGGGTTTCTAGAATTTTATATTGACTTTTATGTTTCAAAACAATGTTCTAACTCTTTCTAAAATCTTTATAATACACTTGGAGTGTTTATAAATTTTCCAAGATTTATTGACTTATAAATCTTATTATTAAATTCATAATACCATATAATAATATATAATAATTAAATATTTTATTGTTTTCTTTAGGGTTAAATAGGATAAATCCCCTAAATAAATTTTCATAATTCCATATAATAATTTAATATTTAATAGTATTATTTAAGATTTAATAAAAGAAATCCCCTAAATTAATTTAAATTAATTTAGGGGTATTTCATAATGTAACCAGGATCTGAGACTAGTAAGGGAGCCGGTGGTGGCTACCAACGACGCTACATCTATCAGTGGTGTCACAAGGACCACCCCGGGCTCGATTGCAAGGGAAACAAAGTTGAGTGCAACTACTGTGGGGTATACGGGCACCGGGCATACGAGTGCTTCCAGAACCCCGAGAGCAGAGCCTATAGGCCCGAGATGAAGGGCAACGGCAAGACCGATCAGGGAGCTGGTTCTGACGGTCAGAAGGGGGTGCACCAAGCCGCAAACAAGAACTCAAGGGTGGTCCAGAAGTCGGGACCCACATTGCACATGGTGGACCGGGACGATGAGGCTGAACCCTCATCGAGGCCAGGTACCGCTATAAACCATTTAGTAATGGAATTGCATGCTTTCCGCATTTCATGCATGCTTGGTGAATAATTGAGTTAAGTGAAAATAAGATAAGATTAGAACTTAAGTAAGATATAACCTATTACCACCTTAGGAAGCTTCAACATTTGCTATCCAATGCCTTCAACACCTAACCCGGAAGACACCGACATCGAAACCCGAGACTTTCCAACTGAACGATGTCAGGTTATCCGCCCAGGTATGATTTTATTAAGGGGATACCTGACACCCGAGGCACAAATAGCCATCATCAGGAGATGCAACCAGTTAGGAGTGGGACCGGGAGGTTTTTATACACCGGAGTACCCAGGAGGAGCAAGGATGAAGTTAAAGATGATGAGCTTAGGCAAGGATTGGAATCCGTATGCCAAGACTTACCAGACCACGAGAATGCAAGATGGAGTCTCACCACCGGGGATACCCGAAGCGTTCCATCCGGTAATTACACAGGTTATGGAGATCGCTCAGTAGTTGGAAGATGAACCGATTCCAGACATACAAGCAGATATTTGCATTGTAAACTTCTACGAGAAAGATGGGCGACTCGGACTACATCAGGATAAGGACGAGACAACGGGGTCTCTCGAAAGAGGGATACCCGTAGTGTCTTGGTCCATTGGGGATGATGCAGAATTTTTATACGGCGAGCAGAAGCGTGCGGACCGTGCGAATAAGTTAGTACTTAAGTTTGGGGATGTATTAGTTATGGGAGGAGAATCAAGGGTGTTGTACCATGGGATTAAGAGGATTAAGCTGAATACAGCACCGTCAGCAGTGATTAACGCGACACACATGAAACCAGGACGGTTAAACCTGACCTTTAGACAATATTAGCCATGTAACATTTAGTATGAGATAAGGAATGAGATGTAAGAAAGAAGCACATGATGTAAACAGGATGGTTATTAATAAAATAACAATGTTGTTCATATCAATTGTGACGACTCTTGTTATACCATCATTACTCATGAAGCTTGTGAAATACAATTAGGTTATGGACTCGGTACGAAAAGTGCGCTAAGCATACTTACAGAGGCACAGGCCGGCGCAAGCGGTACTATCCTCACCGGCACCTTTCCGATTAATGGGATTGAGGCATCGGTTCTTTTCGACTCAGGGGCCTCGCATACCTTTATCTCGGCATCTTTTGCGAGAAGGTTGGGGCTAGACGCAGATGAGCTACTCGACTTCACGGTTACGCTCCCGTCTAAAGAGAAGGTCCGTTGCACTCGCAACTACCGAGGAGCCATCGTCAGAATTAAGGGGAAGATTTTCCGGTTAGTTTCATTGAGTTCAAAGAGTTGGGATTTGATGTTATTTTCGGGATGAATTGGTTGGAGCGGCACAAGGGACGTATCCTCTACGCCGAGCATCGACTGCTGCTCAGGAGTCCATCTGGGGTAACAATATCATACCGCCAGAGGCCTAGAGAGCCTTCAACTATGATCATCACCGCCATGGCAATGTACAAGGAATTGAAGAGGAAGGAAGAAGTGTACCTCTGCTATGTCCAGGACATAGAGAGAGACCCCGAGTTTGACCCCGACTTACCGATAGTGTCGGAGTTCCCCGATCTCTTTCCACGGGAACTGCCTGGCATGCCACCCACTCGGGAGGTAGAGTTCACCATTGAGCTGCTACCTGGTACCGGACCAATAGCCAAGGCACCATACCACATGGCTCCAGCAGAAATGATTGAGTTAAAGGAACAGTTTAAGGACTTGTTAGACAAAGGGTTCATTAGACCCAGTGTATCACCATGTGGAACGCCAGTTCTCTTCGTGAAGAAGAAGGATGGTAGTCTCCGCCTCTGCATCGACTACAGAGAGTTGAATGCAGTGACTCTAAAGAATAAATATCCACTACCCTGCATTGACGATCTGTTCGATCAGTTGAAGGGAGCATCTGTATTTTCCAAGATTGATCTCAGATCTGGTATCATCAGATAGCCATTAAGGAGGGAGACATTGAGAAGACGGCATTCCGGACACGATACGACCACTATGAGTTTACAGTGATGCCGTTCGGTTTGTCGAACGCACCGGTGAAGTTTATGGATCTGATGAACCGCTTGTTCCGGGAGCAGTTGGACAATTCGGTTATGGTGTTTATTGACGATATTTTGATATATTCGAAATCGAAGAATGAACACGAAGAACACCTGAGGAGAGTATTGGAGATATTGAGGGAGAACCAACTATATGCTAAGTTCTCCAAGTGTGAGTTTTGGCTTGACCAGGTCTCTTTCCTGGGTCATGTCATCTCAGATGTTGGGATCTCGGTGGATCCAGCAAAGATTGATGTCGTGTGTACCTGGCCGAGACCGAAGACAGTTACCGACATTCGGAGCTTCCTTGGCTTGGCAGGTTACTACCGGCGGTTTGTTAAAGATTTCAGCAAGGTCGCAAAGCCGATGACCAGTCTGATGAAGAAAGATGCACCGTTCTTATGGACGGCTGACTGTGAGAGATCATTCCAGAGTTTGAAAGACTCACTGACCATTGCACCGGTTCTGACCATTCCAGACGGTACGGAGGGCTTCGAGGTTTACTGTGATGCATCCGGCAGAGAGCTGGGTTGCGTGCTCATGCAACATGGCAAGGTGGTGGCATATGCCTCACGCCAGTTGAAGAAACATGAGGAGAACTACCCCACACATGATTTAGAGCTGGGAGCTGTAGTCTTCGCTTTGAAGATATGACGCCATTACTTATACGGGGTTAGTGTGATGATCTACACCGATCACAAGAGCTTGAAATATATATTCACTCAGAAGGAGTTGAATCTCAGACAAAGGAGATGGTTAGAATTTCTGAAGGACTATGACATTGACCTCCAATACAAAGAAGGGAAGGCCAATGTTGTAGCAGACGCCCTGAGCTGTCGAGCACACTCACTCCATTCGCCAGTCTCTTTCTCCAGCTTGGTTGATGATGTGCGAGAGGCTTAGAGGACAGATGAGTATATGAGAGAGGTCAGACATAAGCTGACAGATGGTACCTTCGAAAGTCAGAAATATGACTTCAGACTTCATGATGATGATCTGATCAGACTTAAGGGCCGGTTATGCATACCACGGGGAAACACAGATCTGAAAGACCGTATACTTAGAGAATCACACTGTTCTTCAGTTTCCATCCATCCGGGAGCCTCTAAGATGTATAAAGACATGAAGAGATACTTCTGGTGGTCGGGAATGAAGACATATGTTACCGAGTTCGTCTTGAGGTGTCTCACGTGCCAGAAGGTGAAATTCGAGCACCGACGACCGGGCGGAATGGTACAGTCGATGCCAGTTCCGGAGTGGAAGTTCCATGATATTTCCATGGACTTCGTAGTTGGACTCCCACCTGCTAGGGGAGGTCTCAACATGATATGGGTGGTGGTGGATCGCCTTACCAAAGTAGCCCGATTCATACCGATGAAGGATACTTGGAAGGTGACCAAATTAGCTGAGTTGTTTGAGAAAGAAATCATGAGACATCACGGGATACCAAAGACCATAGTGTCAGATAGAGATACCAGATTCCTTTCGAGGTACTGGAGAGCTACTAGAGAAGCGTTGGGTACAGAACTGAAGTTAAGTACCGCGTTCCATCCTCAGACAGATAGTCAGACTGAGCGTACGATTCAGACACTCGAGGACATGCTGAGGGCAAGTGCCTTAGACTTCCAGGGCAGTTGGGTTGACAAATTACATCTGGTCGAGTTTTCATACAACAACAGCTATCACGCTTCGATCAAGATGACACCTTTTCAAGCGTTGTATGGTAGACCATGTCGTACACCGCTCTGCTGGGATGAGTCGAGTGAGACGGTCATTATAGGACCAGAATATTTAGAACAAGTTAAGGCTGAAGTTCAGCAAATCAGGGAGAATATGAAAGCTGCTCAAGATAGGCAGAAGTCGTATGCTGATGTTCGACGGCGAGACCTGGAGTTCGCAGTGGGCGACCGGGTATTTCTGCGGGTATCACCGATGAAGGGTGTGTTTAGATTTGGGCAGAAGGGCAAGCTGAGCCCTAAATTTGTTGGTCCTTATGAGATTACAGAGCGGGTGGGCCCGGTTGCTTACAGGTTGAATTTACCTGCTGAACTGGGTAAAGTGCATGATGTTTTTCATGTTTCACAGCTAAAGAAATACATGCGCCACCCCTCCCATGTGTTAGAACCTGAAACGTTGACGTTGGAACCGAATATGAGATCCGTGGAGACTCCTCAGAGAATCTTGGATAGTAAGACTAGGGACACTCGCCATAAGTCAGTGCGACTGGTGAAGGTTCTCTGGTCTAACCAGGATGTCGAAGAGGCTACGTGGGAATTAGAGCATAAGATGAGATCGAAGTACCCTTCGTTGTTTACTGACTAGATCGTCTGTATAGGGTACGGGGCGTACCCCTTTTTAAGGGGGGTAGATCTTCCTCGCCTTTGAGTTAGGAAACGAACATGTTTGTCGTTTGTTTGGTGTGTGTAAGATATGGTTGTGTAAATTAGTACACTTTGGTGGTAAACTTGAGATATGTATAATACTTATGTATTGTATTTGAGGTGGACCTTTGGGTCTTGAGATGTGTGTGAATGTGAATATAAGATGTGGTGTTAAGATTAAGGGAATTGAGTACTGTGAATGATTAAGCATATATGTGAACTTTGGGGACAAAGTTCTTTTAAGGGGGGTATATTGAAATACCCTAAACCTAGATATAGTGTTTAGATGGTAAAATAAGGTATAAGAAGGCTAAATAATGCCTTAGAAACTTTGGGGAACAAATTAAGCCAAAGAAAACACTAGGAAACACCATAAGAGCAATTTAAGCAAAATGTGCTCTAAGCTTGGAGTAACTTGGGTTAGCACCCAAATACTATTCTTAGACCTTAGTAACATCCTAATGGTCATATTAAATCAATTACCAAAGAAAACCAAGCTCAAAAACGAGTTAAAACACAAATTGTGCTTTAAGGACTCTTAAAGCACATTTTTGAAAAAATTGTCTTGGAAAGGGGTTTTAAGTGGCTAAATGTCCATGATTACTCCTTAATTAACTTGTGTACTACTTAGTATCACATTAGGAGGTCTAAATCAATGGGAAATCAAAAATTTCACAAATAAGTGCACTAGTTTATGAATAGTAACCAAATAGTGCCTAGTTTAGTCTTTAGTCAACTAAGTCAAATTAAATGGTCAAACAAGACCATGACCAGCCTAAATCAATAAGGGGGCCGGTTTTTAAGGGGATGAGTCACCAAATGAGTGAGTTAGTTTATAAAGAGAAAAGAGGGAAAAGTACAAGTCACTATTTACTTTTAAGGAACAAAATATCTAATACTACTTACCTCTCTCCTCCTTTCTTCATTCTTCATCTTCTCCACCGGTTTTGTGCTGCTCCTCTCTTCTTCCTTCACGTAGAAGACAACCCCATGCCAAGCTCCACCTTGCCTTGATCACTACTCACTCATCTTAGCTCCAAAATCAAAACAAAGTATATATTCTTCTTAGTTAGCTCAAGCTCTTTCTTTCTATCTTACCAAAACTTCAAGAGCTCCATTTTGGTGCCAAGCCAAACCGCCATTAGAGGAGGAAAAACAAGCTTGAGGACTCCATTAGCTTCTCCATTCTCTTAAGGTAAAGAATATGCAAGAAAATCTATGTTTCCATCACATTTCTTCATTACCGAAAATTCCTTCTCATGGGACTTCATTTTTATGCCTTTTTATAGCTTGCTTTCTATTCTCCAAGGGCTAGAGGAGGTCCTTCTTGCTTCATATCCAAGCCTATCTTAAGACTACAAGGTAAAACAATCAATTTAATACCTTAAAACATATTTTTAACCTAGGGTTTGTTCCTTAAGGTTAATGTGTTATCTAGCACTCATTAGAGTCATTGGATATTGGTTAGAACATTGGCAAGGAGAATTTGATTGGTGACCGAGATTGTGCAAGGAAAATCTAAGGAGGGAAGTTTGAGGAGCTTGTAAAAGAACAAGGTAAATTACCTACCTTAAGGTGTTTTATTGTTTAAGGGAATGGATTTAGATATGTGATGAGTCTAGTGTAGAGTTTATATTAGGAAAGAGTTACAAAACCTAGGAGAAACAATGAATATATTTGAGAACTCGTGACTAAGGAGCAAATGAGAAAGGAGATAGTTTAAGAATGTCAAGGTGAATTATAAGAACATTTATATTGCAATGGGAGCTTTGTTGTGTGTATTTACAGGTCAAAGGCTATATATATTGAGGAAATTCAGTGTTTAAGATTTATGCATTTAAGGGCCTAAGTGCCAAGCATTTTAAGTATTTGCACTATATTGTGATGTAGTGTAGTTTGGGTGTATATTGTGTGTTAAGATGGTGTAAGGAGAATTTGAGAATTCCTAGTTGTTTGATGGTGAAAAACTAAGTGTTTTGGTGTAACAATATACTAGAGAACCCATGTCAAAATTTGGTGAAGAAACTTGGTGTTTAAGATGTTCTAAGGTGATTTTATGACTAAGGAAGTACTAGGAAACTTTAGGAGTTGTTTTGATGAAAAAGAGTGAGTTTAAGGTGTGCTTGTGAGTTAGAATGACTTAGGCATCATCATGGAGGATTTAGGAATCAAAGAGTGTTTTGGGACACACCAAAGTCATTTTGGGAAGTTGTTTAGGATTTATGCAAATCTTGTTAGGAAAGGAGGAAGTAATGTGTTCAAAGGGGAAGGTACTAGCTTGTGAAGAAACTTCTAGTAGTTGCATAAAGGAATTTTAGATGGTGAAAGATGCTTGGGAGATGATGTTATAGTGGTGGGAAAACATTTTGGCATAGTGGTTGTAATAGGTATGAACCACCACTTAGAAGCCTAGAGAAAAACATTACAAGTGTTGGCATTATTACAAGAAAAATGCATAATGACTAAGGTGGATATTGGTGAGTGATTTAATGAGTTTAATGGAGGGCTTAAAGTGTGTTTGAAGTGCCCAAATGAGGTTAGATCATACTAGGGTATATGGGGTGAAGTTTGGAGTCAAATGGGAATTTAGAAACAAAGTTCTGGAGCCGACTGACCTTAGGGACCAGACCTGCAAGGTCGGTCGAGCCCAGTTTACACTACCGAGAAAACTTTCTAGAATGGACCGACCTTGGGGACCGGACTTGCAAGGTCGGTCGGGCTTGAATTTTAGGTACGGATTGAGTCTCTGGAATAGACCGGACTTGCAAGGTCGGTCATGTCTAAGCTTTTGTACGAGAATTGGTCTCTGGAATCGACCGAACTTGGGACAGACCTTGACAAGGTCGGTCGGGCTTAAATTTTTAAAGGGAAAACTCTCGGGAATAGACCGACCTTGGGGACCTGACTTGCAAGGTCGGTCGGGGTAGAATTTTCTGACGGTAATAGGTACTGGAATGGACCGACCTTGGGCAAGGTCGATCGGTAAGGTCGCTCGGCCCAAAACTTAAAAAAAAAAGAAAATTTTAAGGATGCTTAATGGTATTAATGGTACACCATTAAGAGGGCAATGATGATTAGAAACCTAAAGACCTAAGGAAATTAAGTTAAGTATAAACTTACATGTTTAAGGTTAAGTTGTAAAAATTGAGTTGTAACCTTAAGAGGTGTTAGATGGGGATCAATAAGGGTTAAATAAGTTATGTAATGTGTAAATAATTAATGATCTATGTTGGGTGAATATTTTAGGACTTGAAAGTTTGGAACCCGAGGAGAATTAAACAACGGGACAATCGACGGTGAACGGTATAGTCTTTCTTATGACCTGCTTGCTAACGAGGTGTCCCTCGGCTTGTGTGCTATTTATTTATGTGTGCCGACTAAACAAGATAAAGCATGCAACCGGATTTATTGTACTTATTGAGTGTGTGTTGATTTACACTAACACTTGAGACTTGAGGTAGTTACTAACAAGGTTAGTACAATTGGATTAAGATGAGATGTTGCATTGGTTAACAGTTGGTTAATACCCGAGAAGGTTTAACTAACACTTGGTTTGTAAGACTTTCGCTAACTGGTACCTAAGGGGGGTGTGAGGAATCCGGGACTGACTCCGGTCATGCATGTTAAGGAAAAAGGGAGATCGGTATCTGAATCAGATCCGACTTCCGCTTAAGGACTTGTCTTCGGACTTGTTGCCTAGGGTCGATAGTCGGCTCGGCTACATTGGATTTCCAGTCCAAGGTAGGAGGCATTAAGATGGTGCGGTAGGATCACCTAAATCCTAAGATTAAGTTAAGTTGTTTATTCAACCAATGGAGTTTATAGCTCATTGGCTAGGGTTGCTTTTGACCCGACAAAATAAACATTGAGATAAGTTACAACCACTTCTAACTAAAGAACGGTTTGTATTATGAGGATTAAGTTAAGGACTAAGATTGAGGAAAGTCAGTTGGACTAAGGTTAAGTGGTAATGGAATTAAGGAGTTCATTGATTAACTCACTTACTAAGGGAACACATCTAAGTCGTCCATTGTGTGTGAACTATTTTGTTCATTATGGATTGTTGTTTATTGCACTTCATATCATGATTGTGTATCTAATCAATTTCCATGTTATCAACAATTAGTCGTCGTAGCCCCGTTAGCTTGGGGGCCATGAGAGGGCGTACCAGCATTCGTGCTGACCCCCTTTGGGGGCTGTTTTTATTTTGCAAGTAAGCGTCCGATGAGGAGTCACCCTGAGAGTGGGGGTGGTTAGACTTAGGATGGGTTGTTCATTTTGAGTACGGGTTGCGCTTGAGCTCTCGTCTGTTTATATTTACACTGATGCAAGCTTATGATAATGTTTTAGATACTTAAACTCGGTTGGTTGGCGTTTTTGGACGGTTTGTATATATTTGTTAAGTATTGTAAATCGGTAAGGTTCGGTATATTCTAATGATCAGACCGTGGCAAGGTCCCGGTGTTTGTTATTTCCGCTGCGACGTTTGTGATTAAGTTATTAAGTTTTGCGATAACCACGATTGGCTTTGGACGGGGTGTTACAAGACGTTGACCAGGATATATTCAATTCCAATCTACGGTGAACGGTATGGGATTCTTGCAACCTATTTGATACCGGATTACACCGGCTTGTGTGCTATCTGATTGTTTGAAATAACGGCCAAGATAATTGATGTAAACTGTTGTATTACTCTTGTGCACTGTTGTGTTACTTTATGTGCGTGATGGTACTAACTGTAATATGTATGTCCCACGCATACAACACCACATTACCAGTGGATTAAATACCTGTGTTTTATTATACCGAAAACTTGTACTCAAGTTTCTCACTAACTTCACTATATAACAAACGTCATTATCCTAAAACGTGATAACTGACAATACACTTCGTGTTCTAATCTAACGTCCTTGTGTGACACCTAACAATTCTAAACTACGAGAACGAGGAGCCCAGATGGATCTGGCCATGCATGCTACAGGACCTGTACCTGTCTCAGGTCGTCTCCTATTCAAATATACGTCGCGACGGAAGTTTTGGGTGCACTCTTTGTCCACTCACCGGGACCGTACCAGAATATTTTAAGTTGGGAGGAAGACTACATTTCTCTCGAGGGTATGATACCCACCTTTTAAGTACAAGAGTTGACAACGTTATCTTCTGAGGGAATTATTACCCACCTACTTATACGAGAGTCCCATCTCGTTTAAGGGTTTATCATACCCGACCATTTACTCTATGAAGATAGAGTTTAACGAGGTCACTACACCTCCACTGTATCAATGACTTCTTATATACATGTTAGTCCCATTGTGTGGATCTGACTACTATCAAGTAATTACAGAAAAACTAACTTGACCTACTGAAGTCTGGTTCTGTGTGACATTGTTGTCCTTGAATGTATACTTGTTATGTTTATGTTATGATACTTGTTTACAGCTTTACCAAAAAAAATGAACTGCATGTATTTGACAAAGTAGTTGGTGTGGCCCAGTAGCTTGTGGGCTGCACGTTTTTCATACCAGCGTTGTTTGCTGAGCCCCTTTGGGGCACCCCCCCCACTTTTCAGGTACCTGAAGTTGAAGAGATTACCACACCGAGTGTAGGTGGGGTAGATCAAGCTATGGGAGTTTATTACCAGCTATTTGTTTTACTTGATTATTGTACCTTTGAGTTTGATTCCTAGTATCTCGGGTTGTATTCGTATTCAGACCGTGACATTTGAGACTTGTATTTGGAGTTAGCCTTGTTAGTCACAAGGGTGGCTAACGGCATTGTAATACCGCCCGGTTATTGTAATTTATTCCGCTGCAGTTTAAGTTTTATTGGGAGCGATCGTCATTCAGGTTATTAGATTTCGGGTTGGGGTGTTACAAATAATAATAATAATAATAATAATAATAATAATAATAATAATAATAATAATAATAATAATAATAATAACATTAACTAATACCACAAGCAACAGACAAAATTTATTAAAGGGAACCGTAGGTTAGAGCTAACCCATCAGGGGTATAGTGTCAACGACGCTCATACCTAATTTTCTAAACAATCATTCTTTACTACAAGCATATGTAGCTATCTTTGGCTACATTCAAAATCGTACAGTTTATATAGTGTAAAAGTACAGGTTTTGTAAGCTTATTGTATAGTTTAAGAAGTTAGTATGTACATCTAGTAGAATTTCAGTAATATCAGAATTCAATGTATTTTTTACATATACATCCGTACAGTTTTATTTACTAACTGTACAGTTTTTTTAGAACAGATGTAAATGTATGTAGCCATCTATAGTTACATTTGGAAGTAGCTAAGAAATTACCTTTTCTAAATGGCATCTGGATTGAATCGGAAAAGTTCAAAACCAAAGTGACATCACGACAAGGGACATCGATACTAAATCCAGTAGATGTTAGTCCATAGACGAATAAAAAATGACATTAGCAATATAAACTAACTAATCATAGCATGCATGGGCGGAGACAAGGGGGGTGATGGTGGGTGTGCGGCCCCTCAACTCCTTCGGGTACATATTTAAATTAGTTCTAGATTTATTGTCATACAGTTTATTTATGTCAATAGATATTTGTTCGTCCCCATAACATTTTATAAAATGTCACATGATATCACTAAGTTTTATTATTATCAATTTAATTACTATTAATATGTAATATTTATTTTAGAATTATATTGTTAAAATCATTTTTAGTTTATACCAGATAAGAAAACTCTTAATATTCTTATTTTAGCAATATAGTCTAAAGTAAAATAGATTATTATGTCTGTCTTAGTAATCATATACCCCTTACATAATACAAGTGTTTTTAGTTTTTTATTAAAGATTTTGTAATCAAAATAATATTAGAATTACTCGAATAATATTTAGAAGAAGTTTAGAAAAAAAAACTAGTAGTTTAGAACTATTGTTCTACATTAATTGCGTTAACATATAAATAAATTAGTATACAATTTTTATAAATTTGAAATGAAAAAAGGTAAAACAAACTTATTTATATGTTAATCTATATCTTTCAATTTTATTTTAATTTTTATGCCAAATTTAATATCTAATTTCAATTTTTAAATATAATTTTAAAAATTGAATTTTTTTATTAATTTAAAAAATAAAATTAATTTTAAAATATTAATTAAGATTATTCAAAAAATTCTCGCCCTCTTACACATATTTTTCTGGCTTCGCCCATGATAGCATGCTACCTGATAACTCACTGGGTTACCCACAATTTATATTGAGAAAGCACATCATGGTTCTAAAACCATGAACATATTAAGTTGCTGCCAAAATGTTAATGACTACATTTTGGTAAACAAATTTATAATGGAGTCACGTATGTGTATATATATAATCAGTTGTCGTAGCAATTCCAATATAGGAAGTGAAGTAGTAATGTTAAACAGTAATCCAAGTTACGGTTTTGTATATGCAAGCATTTCATAACGGAATCACTACCTAGAAGTTAGCATAATATGTTAGGCTTGTTTGGTAAGTGGGTATGGGAATTGTTAGGAATAGGAATAGAATTAATGGGAATGGGTATGAGAATAGAAATAGAGGTTTTCATTCCAGTGTTTGGTATCTATAAACTGTTAATGGGAAACAAATTTCATTGTTATTTTCATGTATAGTAGGGTATACACATATTATGATAAATTTGTTAATTCAAAAATTCTAAGAATACTTTATTGTTACATTAATAAAATGGTTACAAAAAAATATATAAGTATGTAGGCCAAGTTAACTATTTATTCGTTAACATATAAATATAAAACTTAACATTTTGATGCATGGTAGATTATTGTTAGCATACTTTATGACTCTTATTTCTCTCTTTAGCCCTTTCTAAGTTATGTTGAGTATTGTACGTATTATTAGTGACCGTTGGTTAGAATAGTATAAGTAGGGGTTTAGTTCTTAATCATAGTAGTTAAGTAAGTGGTTCTGTATCCGAGTGTTTTATTTGTAAGACTTTGGGAGAACGTTCTTCTCTCCCTGTGTTTCGAAAGACAGAGCCGTATCCTTTTCTTCCTTGTCTGAGTCTCGATGTTCTTCTCCTTCTCTGTTCTTGTTTAAGATTGTGGGTAGAAATTTATCATGGTATCAGAGCACCGATCCCGTGCTTAAACCCTTGCATTTCTCTTCTTTCCCAGAGTTCGATTTTCCGACTATCTACACACATTTTCATTCGAAACCCTAACGAAATCGTGATTCAACTCTATCAACATTTCTTCAAAATCTTGCAAGAATGGCCGACGACGGAGCCAAGAAGAATCCCGAAAACGACGGAATCAGCAAGGATCCTGAGTCCGCAACCATCGACAATGGAGATCCTCTTTACCTGAGTAGCGCTGAGAACCCAGGTCTGGTTTTGGCCAACAAGTTCAAGGGCCAGGGCTTCACATGTTGGAAAATGCAAATCTCGCTTGCCATCGGATCTAAAAACAAGATGGGCTTTCTGGATGGGACCGAGAAGAAACCAACGGAAAATGATAGCAAGATTCGTGCCTAGAATCGTTGCGATTTCATGGTTAGGTCGTGGCTACAGATGACACTTGATAAGAAGATCGGTGAGACTATTCTTTTCGCTCCCACCGCCGCGCATGCCTGGAAGCAACTATGCTCCAGATACAAGCATCCCGATGCCACGTGAATCTACGATCTGGAGCACCGCCTAGCTATCGCTACCCAGGGAAACAAGGCTGTCATCGATTATTTTGCGCGAATGAAGAAATTGTAGGATGAGATTGATGCTACCAGTCTGGTCCCTTCTTGTTCCTGTGGCAATTACACATGTGAGGCATCCAAGAAGATTGCTGAGTACGTGCGAGAGAGAAGGGTGATTAAGTTTCTTATGGGTCTAAACGACCGTTTTGGAATTATCAGGGGAAACATTATCATGATATCCCCATTACCAGACATCGATCAAGTCTTCTCCCTCCTCATACAGGAAGAGCGACAGAAACATTTGTCGGGTCCAAGTGAAGGCAGTGCATTATCCTTTTCTGTCGAACAAAACAGAAAACCGGGAGGAAAACCCTTCAGTAAGAACCCCAGACGGACGAATTTGCAGTGCACTTACTGCAACAAGTTGGGACATACCGATGAAAGATGCTACCAAAAGATCGGGTTTCCACCGAACTGGAGAAATATCAAAGGAAAAAGGAGTAATGCGAATGTTGCTGGAATACTCACTGCGGGAACGTCAGAAGGAAGGAGTGAAGAATCGAAGGCTACTGCAAGGGATCCATTTGGAGGAATCTTGACCCAAGAACAAATGAGCAAGCTGTATGAGTACATCAGCAGCAAGTCCAACATCAATAATGATTGTCAAGCTTCCACCGATGCCCCAGGTGCAGGTTTTGTGGGTAAATCCTCTCAACCTAACTTCTGTCTAACTTGTGTATGTGAAGGAGTTTTTGATGATCCTAAAAACTATAATTATTCAAAGCTTAGCCAAAGAGACAACCCTAAAAGAAATGACAAATATTTGCTCTACAATTCTTGGTTAGTGAATAAATCTTGTATGAGTTATAACTGCTTGTTCTGTGAATATTGCTGAAATACCCCAAACATAAATATAGGGATTAAAATTAATATAATACATATTTAAGGGCCTAAGGGTACCTAATTAATACTGGTAAGGAAAAATAAATCCAAAAGAAATAAAGAAACGCTTTAAAAGCGGAAAACACTAAATAAGCGTTAAAATAACCATAGGAGGTATGAGACCTCGGCTAGCGTATTATATGGATTCCAAAGGTTTAATAAGACCTAAATAATATAAGGGAACAAATCCCGAAGAAAACGGATCCTTAAAATGGATTAAAACCACTAACGAACCTTAAAGCGCGTTTTTCGAGGTAACCGGGAAAACGTGTCTTTAAGCGGGTCAAATAGACTCGTAACAATTTTGGTCAACTAAATAATCATTAATAAAAAAATTAATGAAGCTTTAGGACCAATAAAATCAAGAAAACGAGAAATTAGTAAAAACTGTCAAAAACGGGAAGTTGTGGGGTAGAAATATAAATAACACAAACTTATATGTCCAATATTGTAAATAAAATTTTAAAACCCTCATGGGTCTGTGTGTGTGTCCGATCCCATACCCCTCTCTCTCTCACACACTCTTTATTCTCTCTTATTTACAAACAAACAAAACTAATAAAGTGAACTAACTTACTTTATTACTTTACTCCCCCACTCACAATTCTCTCTCCTCCTCTCTCTCTCTCTCTCACGTGAATTCCCTCCTTCACTCTCTCTGATTTTCTTCCTTTCTTCTCCAAACCGAGCAGCCATGGAAGAATGAGAAAAACAACACAAAACCTCTCTTCTCTCCTCTGGTAACCCCCTCAAACCTCTTCCAAAAATTACAAAAATTACACCATTGTCTTCCTCTCCTCAAGAGCAACACTTCCCTCTTTTCAAAATCCAGAAAAGAGCATTTTCATTTTTATGGGTATGTCCCATTTGGAGCTTCAAGACCACCGTTAGAAGGCCCTCCTTCTCCTTGTTCTTTTAAGGTAAAAATATTCCTAAAAACTCCATCTTTTTCCAGCCTCAAGGGCAAAACGAAAATGAAAACTAAAACCCTTGTTGCTCCTTGTACCCTAGCCGATTTTGGCATCTTGGTGGAGTTGGAAACTTTGTTCTTGAACCACTCCAAGCTTCATTTACACCCTTGCAAGGTAATGAGAATTCTAAACCCTAAAACCTACTTAAAGCTTAATAATAGCTAGGGTTAGTTTTTAGTGTATTGAAATGTGTATGTATATGGGTTGTAGAGTAGAGAATTTGTGTTGGCTAAACCGGTGGAGAGAGAGAGGAAGGAAGAAGAAAGAAGGAGAAAGAAATCTAGAGGAGAAACAAGGTAAGAATGCTCTTTTGTGTAGCCTTGTATATATGTATAATGTAACAGATTTTCGGGAATGAAAACATGTATTGTAAATGGTAATGTATTAGTAGTGTAATGTGTAGGAGAATATAAGTATCTTGAAGCCTTAAAAGACATTTAAAAACTGTCACAATTGGATTGGGAATGAGATGTTGAGTGCAGGAATTTTTAAGAGTGTTTAAGTATTGGAATCGTGTATGGGAGCTTGTATATTGCTTTTGTGTGAAACAGGTGAAATAAGTATTGAATTGTGAACTAGAATATGTGGTGAGAGTGTAAAAATATAGGGGAGGTTATGGCAAATTTTTGGTAGGAAATGTACACTTATGGATGACTTGGTGAATGGGAGAACCAATGTGTGTATTGGAGTTGGTAGACATGTTTAGTAGTGATGAAGAGGTAGTTGTAGTATGAGAAACAAGAGGTGTGAAAATCTGTAGCAAAAGGGTATAAGGATGTTTGGAGAAGTTAGGAGAAATTAGTGTGTAAGATTTGGTGAAAAGAGTGTTGGACTTGGGTATAAATATTGTAGTTGTTGGAGATGTATTTGGGATGCTAGGAGTGACATTGGTAGAGGAAGTATTGAATGGTAGAAGTGAGTTAGAAATCTGTAGCATAGGTAAAACGAAAAACGGTTACATTGGTTAGAAAAAAAGTGAGGAATTTGTGTAGGATTGATTGATGGATTTAGTAAAGAATTTGGTGGATGAACTAAGGCAATTTGGAGGGCCTAGGTAGTGTTTCAACATGTGGGATTACATGTAAGAAGATTGGAGAAACAATGGGTAAAGTATAGAACTGAAAACAGAAATAAAAATGCAAATATTGGGCCGGACCAACCTTGGGACCGAACTTGCAAGGTCGGTCGAGCCCAGATTTACAAAGACGGGAAAGCTTCTGGAATGGACCGAACTTGCGACCGGACTTGCAAGTTCGGTCGGACCAGAGAAATTCTCCCGTCTGTAACCTACTGGAATGGACCGACCTTGCGACCGGACTTGCAAGGTCAGTCGAGCTGAAATTTTTTCTGTCTTGTAAGCTACTGGAATGGACCGACCTTGCGACCGGACTTGCAAGGTCGGTCGGGCTAAAATTTTCCGTTAAGTAACTCACTGGAATGGACCGACCTTGGGACCGGACTTACAAGGTCGGTCGGCCCTGGAATTTTCACCCGATGTAGCCTACTGACTTGGACCGAACTTGCAAGGTCGGTCACAAGTTCGGTCGGGTCAAAACTTACAAAAAAAAAACTATAAGACTATGGTTAGTATATGTATGTATGTATATGTATACCCACCTATACATATGTGCATATATATGTAAGTAAACCATTGTTAAGTAATTAAAAGTAAGTAAATAAAATGTAAGTATAAGAATGTGAAGACTTAGTAAGTATGAGTTAGGAAGCGTAAGGGTAACCGAATTAAATTAATGATAGTTAGATTAATTATTCGGTTGTATGTATATCATAGGATTTGAATTGTGAATACCGGAGGAACGTTGGGATACAAGTACAACGGTGAAAGGTATGATTTCTTCATGCCCTGTATCCTAATCTGGTTACCCCGATTTGTGTGCTTATTTGATCACCTAAATAAGATAAATGCACGAACCGGACTATATTGCACTTACCTGTGCTTGTTTACATTGTTCTTGATATTTGTCTTGAACAATAGTTTGTATAATTCATGAAACATATGAATGATGATGGAGTGTGTTGTATTTTGTAGTGTACTTGTATATTGTAATGTATTTGTACGTATGTGTATATGGGTATTGTATTATTGTGGCTTGAATGTTGACTTCTGCTAATTCCTAACTACCTAACTCCTAACTTAAGTGAGTAAACCGGAATGAGTAGAAGTCCGATATAGCTTCGGCCACGCGTGAGGATGCGGAGTCACAAGAGGTTGGCTGCAATTCCTGACTCTTAAACTGGTCCGCGGCCCAAATCCCTTAAATGGGTAGCATCCCGGATTGGTGAGTCAAGTAAATCCCGGAGGTGGGACGGAGTAGTCCCCAGGGCCGGAGGTCCCGACTTAACTTGAGTAAGAGTAAGAGTAAGTAAGTATGGATCCGTAAGTATGTATGAGTATGAGTATGTATGCGTATGTATGAAGTAACGAGTAAAAGAATAATCTCCACCCGATTAACCCGGGTGGACCAATGAAGCTAACAAGTATTGTATGTTGTGTATGTAACGTATATGTGGGATTCGGAAAAAGGTAAGTATGTGTTGGATTGTTTATGTTGTACCTCTTGTATGCAGTGAAGTGTATGTATGTGTGTATGCCTTGCGTAATGTATTGTAATAGTATGTATAAAAGCATGTATGCATGTATGTTTGAATGAAATCAACCGCATGTATACGACCAAGTGGTCGGCGTACCCTCACTAGTACGCGGGGTATGCGGTTATCATACTCGGCGAAAGCTGACCCCTTCGGGGGACATTTTTTTTTAGTGTGCAGGTACCCGAAGCGAATATGGTCAAGGAAGAGACCGGAGGCACACCCTTGTAATTAGGAGTAAGTAGTTTGTGAGGAACGGGTAGTAAGTAGTCTCGTAGTGAGTACGTATGAACTTTGAAGAGGTAGTATACTTGTATAAGGATCTTAGTAAACTCGGTATGTGGATTATATTGTATGGTATTTGAAGTATTGTATCGAATGGAAGAATGTAGCATGTATTGGTATATGGAATATATATGGTAGATATGTAATACTCGGGATTCCGGTCCATCAGACCGATGTTGTAAGCAGTAGTAGTAGCCTTGTTAGCCACGTGGGTGGTTAACGGCATTGTATCACCCATTGTATGTAAGTAAGTATCCGCTGCGTATATCTGATGTGTAAGGAGATTGGACGGTAAGCATGTATTAATGGTAGGGGTGTTACAAAAAGTGGTATCAGAGCGAAGTATCGCTCTGATGACTGGAGTATACCGAGTTTAGGAAACACCGAGTTAGGAATTAGAAGCTTATGGCTAAGGGCTGAGTGTTAGCATTAGAGATATGCTAGTTAGGAACTACCGGTGAGTACCGGATACCTACAATACCAGTCCCGCCCGCCGCGAACCCCATTGTATAACTTGGGAAAGGATGCCAGATAGAAGGAAAGTCCTCTTATACTCGGGAAAACCCGATCTGGCACCCGTGAAACAATCACCCAGTAAACAAGAACCGACAGATAGTAAATTCCAAGGAATGGAAGTCCCGGGGATGGATCCCGGTCGAACAACAATGCTCGCACTTAATAGTGGTGGAATGAGCACTCCAACCATAAGGAGACTACAACTTACAACAGCGTGGGGCGACGTGCTTAGCAGTTGCGAAACCTAGCTAGTCAACCAACAGCAGGACAGAAGCACTAACCGTGCAACGGAGTGCAAAAGGGAGCAGTAACGGAACCCGAGACACAAGTCTACGGGATAGTAATACTTGAATAATACCACAAACGGTATGCTAGCTGACTAAGGACATAGTCAGAAGCGGTTAACTCCAAAACTACGACGCCATTACAGTCGCAGTACCTGGACAATATAGCTCAGACAACTACAAGAACAACCATGCGATATAATCCAATAGGACTACGAGAGTAGTGCCTAAACAAGGAAGGCTCAGTAACCACCTCAGATGTGTGGGGGCGAGCCACAAGGAACGACAATAAACCAAATGAAACGGGAATCTCCACGGAATTGAGAAATACCCAGATCTACGACAGCCACGTCTAGACCACCAAGAAGCTACCTAAAGGGGCGAGTATACCAATTGTAGATCAATAAGATCAAGGGAAAGGTTAACAAGACTATTAAATACAAGCAGAAACTATACCAAGATTGGTATAGGATTACCCAAAAACCACCAGTACCACGCACTTGCCACGGCAAGTGCAGTAAGGACAAAGATACGTAAAGAAACTCTAACACACCACAGGTACATAGTAATGTAACGTGACTACAATGAAGCAACTATGGGATCACAAACCTTGAAACTGAAGGAATGGAACCTTGGAAAGGCCTAACGGCCCGACCACTGTATTTAGAACATACCAGTCAGCGAGAGGCTAGACTTGGTCAAGATTTCGAACATGGCTATGCCATGAAGAACTTCTTTTAACACCGAACCACAGT
The DNA here is from genome assembly GCA_023374045.1 of Limonium bicolor. Lineage (NCBI taxonomy): Eukaryota > Viridiplantae > Streptophyta > Magnoliopsida > Caryophyllales > Plumbaginaceae > Limonium > Limonium bicolor. Next base: position 169,424,792 of record CM041781.1, read on the forward strand.
TTTCAAACCAAGTTTTCTTTCAAAACCACAAACCTTCTTTTAAACCCTTGGATTTTAAAAACCGAACCAACATGATTATGGTGAGTATCACGGAATGATACAAGAGGAGTTGGCAACAGAATACTTCACCTAGGCGTGTGACGAACACTACGAGTGTACCCGTTACGGGATGTGGGACAACCGCACTCCGAAGGAGCTTGCGGGCCCAACATGTAGTTGGGTAAGTGGTAACGTACCAATATGGTACCCCACGTATGTATACATGTAGTGTGCGACGCACGGGAAGTAGTCAACTCCGTTCTACGGACCATGAGTGAGTTCAACCAGAACAGCTGGACACCTCAGACGACTAAGTATCAAGGAACTCAGAGAATCCATCTGAAGATGAGGAATAAGAACTAGAAGGTGCAAAGAGCACATACTAGTAAGTATAGACATTGGATATGTCACAAATAATTCAAGCGATCACCTGACAGCTGGGAAGGATACCCAGACTAGGCACAGTAAGGCAAGAGCCTAATGTGAACACAAAGATGCTCAGCAAACGGGACAGAACTCCCAAGAGCAATCACAAGATTACTACGAAACACAATCCATCATTGGAGAGGAATATAAACCTAGTCAAGAATACTAGGAGCAAGTGTAAACAGTCTACCCAAGAACAGGAGACGTTATAACCCAAAAAAAAGGGACGACTCAAGTACAATACCATAAGACGGTACGGAGGACAACACACGTTATAAACATTAGCCAGATGTAACGGCACAGCTACCAACACCCAGGAGCGATCCTTGAAGGGTGTCTGCGTTAACAACAGTTGAACAAGCGTAATGATACGAGCACGGGAGCTAAAACGAACACTCGGTTAGGACACCAAAGGGATTTCACTTAACAGGAAATGCCCTAAATTACTGAGAGGCACCTATTAATACCAGATTGTCTAAAGGGTCTCCTATGAACGGAAGCGTGATGTTACGACTTACCATGGAGCCCAATAATATCTCAACCTATGACGGTATACATGGAGTGGAAACATGTATAAGCAGCTTGCAAAGAGCATAGCTCGCAGTAATTCGGCTTAAAAGCCATAAACCGACTACGTTGTGTAACTTAAACGGTTGCAAAACCCACACTATTTGATAACAAGACTTGCAAGAGATACTGCCTCATACGACAAGAAATCAACAACTGGACCATAAATTCAAACCCAACATCCTGAGTGGCTTGGAGTGATGGCCAACTCAATGTCACTGTCACTAGAGCATCAGCCTAGTATACAGTTGACGGAGTTCTTAATTACCGCCATGCCTTCTATAGCATGGTAGCACAGAGGCATGAGGATCATGATAATGCCAACATTGGCCTAGTCCACACCTGGACACTACGAGAAACCCAAGGGAAGGTACCCCTCGTAACCGAAGACCACTAATGCGGTGATGATGCGAACCCTTAGAAAAGGCTTCCACCTACTATGACAATAAAACCACACAATAGATATTGCCAAGGGGTGATGGAATAAGGAAATGAGATTTCCAAACCATTACGACTTAAGGATTAAGCATACCCATATGCACCTATACATGTGGAGAACCATTGCATAAACACCAACATGATAAACCTCGTCACGAGACTTATGAGTGGATGCATACCCCTCAACAAGAACTTTCATTTATCAGTAATAGAATACTCTCAATTAGAGAACGGGACCAGAAAACCCTTGAAGTTCCTTGGGATGTCCCGGTGATATGCATACAAGTGGAACTACACGGCTAGAGCCTATAACCAATGCTCAGCACTGGAAGACAATAATTGTCAGACAATCAATATGAGTGCATATTGCACACCGTGAATGATCAACGCTCAAGAGAGCTTGTAACCCGGTAAATTGCTTTATCCTTGGTCAACCAAGATACTTGGTGAGTTGTACCATAAATGATGATGGAATGTGAGGTAAGCTAACCTACACATGAAACCTAAAATGGAAGAACATCTCCACATTGGGAAAATATTAATATTGTGGTATGCTACGACAACCGTCATACACACGAACATTGGAAACCCCAGGGTATTCATACCATAAGGAAATGGTGCCAATGACAATGGCAATGAGTAAAGAGAAACTACCACAGTAACGGAGTCAGTAAAAGCAATGTTGTACAATAAGTAAGAATACGGTGCGCAACAAGCGACCGCTAGGAGGAAGTTGCTAAGCAATGACACGGAGTATAAGTATGAGATGACACACAGAAATATTCTTTCCTATCACATAAGTGACTTACTGTCAAGCGTTTACGCCTCTGCACTCTGTATGACTGAGTGTTTTGGCATTGCACTTGTTCAGTTAAGGATCTAATGAGATGGCTAGGGATATGGAGAAGGTAAACCGTAGTAAATCTTTCCTTTCACCACGAACATAGCATAAGCCAGTCAAGCAAGGTTAGCAACATACAGTGCGGCCTAAGGCCAAAGAAGCACGAAGAGTGTAACACACACTAACAATCACAAGAGGTGAATCCCATCGGAATAAAAGGTGAAAGAAGATGTAAGGAAGCCACTAGGACCGACGCATATCAATGCGAGGTCATACAAGTGAAGAACACTTATACTGAACTAGAAGAACGGGTATAAATTAGAAGCTAGTGACAACAGAGAAAGCACTACAGTTAAGTGGTGACTTAACCTCGCCTGACAATAAGTCGGAGGAACTTAACGAATAATCGTGGGAGCACGAACAGCATGTGCAGAAGATTACCAGAGAGCTGGCTATAAATTTTAAACTCATTGAGTTCAAACACGGTAAAAGAATACCGCATTTGTCTAGTAAACCTTATTTCCATATTAGACGGATAAAAGGTGATGTATAGCACATTAATGATAACCAGAAGGGTGGATAACCCAAGCTATCAGGGTCGCGCAGCGGAAGCTAGTGGGCCCTAGCTAGGAGATTAATGTACCTAGTGAGCATAATACAATGGCTATTAATGCCTTGAAGCCTAATAGGCTAGAACCGAATTAATGATGAGTTAAATAAACTCATATAGGAACTCTTGGTGCAAAGACTAAACCGTTGGTATGGTTAAGACCCTTTGACCAGAGCATATTCTATAGTATACCGTAGTGAAGCTAAAGGCTTCAGTTTGCCCAAACTGATTAAACCAATGTTTAATAATAATAACAAATGGTAGATTACGTGGGTGTAATCCCTTTTAAGGGGGGTAGAGCGAAAACCGCTTAATGTAAGTTTTGTGAATAAAACACATAAATATTCATTCACATTGTAATTATGGTAATTAGGCATTAGACATGCAAATACCATAGGAGGAGTATACCCATCTTGTAACACCAATGTAAGAGTATTAGTAAAAGAGAAGTAATGAGTAGTGGACGGAGCTCCACAAGTATTGTAGCCTTTGAAAAAGTAGTACGAAATGAATGAGGATAGTAGATGAATGAAGTTTATGAGTAGTGGAATCATAAGTAAAATATTTGAAACAATTGAAGTCAACAAAATCTTATAAATGTAGTATTCCTTAGTTAGAATATAGGAGATGATGGTGAGTAATGGATGGAAGTAGTGAAGGTTGATGAAATGAGCATTAGGATTGAACCATGGAGCAAAGCATTTGGGAAGTAGAGTGAGGATGATTGATGGACTGATTCCATCCTTTGGAGATGTATGAATTCGTAATTACGACTAGAAAGAGTAAAAAGATAGAAAATGAAAACAATTAAATTATTTGTTTGATTGAATCTGATGTGGGAAGTCGAACTTGATCCTGATCAGATCAAGGGAAACCGAACACAAATTGGGGTGGAAAGATAGTTCAACACTGATGCTGATCACATCAGGGTCGAATGATTCTTGAAGCTCCCCTCAAGTGGTCACGAGAATCACACATAGGATAGAAGTAATGAATATAAATTGGAATTTGAAGTTGTGTGTTTTAGAAAATTTTTAATTGGTAGTAGTGAAAGAATTTCCTTTAGTATGGAGAATGAGGATCTGCTAGAAGTGCGTACCGAAGAGGATAGTAAGGTAGTATGTCGTATTATTCCAAGGGCAGCGGGACATAGAGGAGTCCTGTGTCTAGATGACCTGAGTGTCTGCGGGATTGTATGTGTATTGCATCGCTTTGGGGATAGCTTTGCATTGTATGTATGTATAAATTTGGTAATAAGGAACCGGATGGTCGGTAGTAGTGCGGATCGGGGTAATTATTGTACATTGGTATGGTATGGAAAGGAGAAACCTTGAGTAACTGATTGGGATTAGTAAGGAGGAAGAAGGTATGGCTTTGGTATTAGACACGTGAGAATGAGTAAGCATTGTAAACCCATAACCTCGAACAACTTTGAGGACAAAGTTCCTAAGGGGGGTAGATTGAAATACCCCAAACTTAAATATAGGGATTAAAATTAATCTAATACGTATTTAAGGGCCTAAGGGTACCTAATTAATACTGGTAAGGAAAAATAAATCCAAAAGAAATAAAGAAACGCTTTAAAAGTGGAAAACGCTAAATAAGCGTTAAAATAACCATAGGAGGTATGAGACCTCGGTTAGCGTATTATATGGATTCCAAAGGTTTAATAAGACCTAAATAATATAAGGGAACAAATCCCGAAGAAAACGGATCCTTAAAATGGTTTAAAACCACTAACGAACCTTAAAGCGCGTTTTTCGAGGTAACTGGGAAAACATGTCTTTAAGCGGGTCAAATAGACTCGTAACAATTTTGGTCAACTAAATAATCATTAATAAAAAAATTAATGAAGCTTTAGGACCAATAAAATCAAGAAAACGAGAAATTAGTAAAAACTGTCAAAAACGGGAAGTTGTGGGGTAGAAATATAAATAACACAAACTTATGTGTCCAATATTGTAAATAAAATTTTAAAACCCTCATGGGTCTGTGTGTGTGTCCGATCCCATACCCCTCTCTCTCTCACACACTCTTTATTCTCTCTTATTTACAAACAAACAAAACTAATAAAGTAAACTAACTTACTTTATTACTTTACTCCCCCACTCACAATTCTCTCTCCTCCTCTCATTCTCTTCTCTCACGTGAATTCCCTCCCTCACTCTCTCTGATTTTCTTCCTTTCTTCTCCAAACCGAGCAGCCATGGAAGAATGAGAAAAACAACACAAAACCTCTCTTCTCTCCTCTGGTAACGCCCTCAAACCTCTTCCAAAAATTACAAAAATTACACCATTGTCTTCCTCTCCTCAAGAGCAACACTTCCCTCTTTTCAAAATCCGGAAAAGAGCATTTTCATTTTTATGGGTATGTCCCATTTGGAGCTTCAAGACCACCGTTAGAAGGCCCTCCTTCTCCTTGTTCTTTTAAGGTAAAAATATTCCTAAAAACTCCATCTTTTTCCAGCCTCAAGGGCAAAACGAAAATGAAAACTAAAACCCTTGTTGCTCCTTGTACCCTAGCCGATTTTGGCATCTTGGTGGAGTTGGAAACTTTGTTCTTGAACCACTCCAAGCTTCATTTACACCCTTGCAAGGTAATGAGAATTCTAAACCCTAAAACCTACTTAAAGCTTAATAATAGCTAGGGTTAGTTTTTAGTGTATTGAAATGTGTATGTATTATGGGTTGTAGAGTAGAGAATTTGTTGGCTAAACCGGTGGAGAAAGAGAGGAAGGAAGAAGAAGGAGAAAGAAATCTAGAGGAGAAACAAGGTAAGAATGCTCTTTTGTGTAGCCTTGTATATATGTATAATGTAACAGATTTTCGGGAATGAAAACATGTATTGTAAATGGTAATGTATTAGTAGTGTAATGTGTAGGAGAATATAAGTATCTTGAAGCCTTAAAAGACATTTAAAAACTATCACAATTGGATTGGGAATGAGATGTTGAGTGCAGGAATTTTTAAGAGTGTTTAAGTATTGGAATCGTGTATGGGAGCTTGTATATTGCTTTTGTGTGAAACATGTGAAATAAGTATTGAATTGTGAACTAGAATATGTGGTGAGAGTGTAAAAATATAGGGGAGGTTATGGCAAATTTTTGGTAGGAAATGTACACTTATGGATGACTTGGTGAATGGGAGAACCAAGGTGTGTATTGGAGTTGGTAGACATGTTTAGTAGTGATGAAGAGGTAGTTGTAGTATGAGAAACAAGAGGTGTGAAAATCTGTAGCAAAAGGGTATAAGGATGTATGGAGAAGTTAGGAGAAATTAGTGTGTAAGAATTTGTGAAAAGAGTGTTGGACTTGGGTATAGATATTGTAGTTGTTGGAGATGTATTTGGGATGCTAGGAGTGACATTGGTAGAGGAAGTATTGAATGGTAGAAGTGAGTTAGAAATCTGTAGCATAGGTAAAACGAAAAACTGTTACATTGGTTAGAAAAGAAGTGAGGAATTTGTGTAGGATTGATTGATGGATTTAGTAAAGAATTTGGTGGATGAACTAAGGCAATTTGGAGGGCCTAGGTAGTGTTTCAACTTGTGGGATTACATGTAAGAAGATTGGAGAAACAATGGGTAAAGTATAGAACTGAAAACAGAAATAAAAATGCAAATACTGGGCCGGACCGACCTTGGGACCGAACTTGCAAGGTCGGTCGAGCCCAGATTTACAAAGACGGGAAAGCTTCTGGAATGGACCGAACTTGCGACTGGACTTGCAAGTTAGGTCGGACCAGAGAAATTCTCCCGTCTGTAACCTACTGGAATGGACCGACCTTGCGACCGGACTTGCAAGGTCGGTCGAGCTGAAATTTTTTCCGTCTTGTAAGCTACTGGAATGGACCGACCTTGCGACCGGACTTGCAAGGTCGGTCGGGCTAAAATTTTCCGTTAAGTAACTCACTGGAATGGACCGACCTTGGGACCGGACTTACAAGGTCGGTCAGCCCTGGAATTTTCACCCGATGTAGCCTACTGACTTGGACCGAACTTGCAAGGTTGGTCGCAAGTTCGGTCGGGTCAAAACTTACAAAAAAAAACTATAAGACTATGGTTAGTATATGTATGTATGTATATGTATACCCACCTATACATATGTGCGTATATATGTAAGTAAACCATTGTTAAGTAATTAAAAGTAAGTAAATAAAATGTAAGTATAAGAATGTGAAGACTTAGTAAGTATGAGTTAGGAAGCGTAAGGGTAACCGAATTAAATTAATGATAGTTAGATTAATTATTCGGTTGTATGTATATCATAGGATTTGAATTGTGAATACCGGAGGAACGTTGGGATACAAGTACAACGGTGAAAGGTATGATTTCTTCATGCCCTGTATCCTAATCTGGTTACCCCGATTTGTGTGCTTATTTGATCACCTAAATAAGATAAATGCACGAACCGGACTATATTGCACTTACCTGTGCTTGTTTACATTGTTCTTGATATTTGTCTTGAACAATAGTTTGTATAATTCATGAAACATATGAATGATGATGGAGTGTGTTGTATTTTGTAGTGTACTTGTATATTGTAATGTATTTGTACGTATGTGTATATGGGTATTGTATTATTTTGGCTTGAATGTTGACTTCTGCTAATTCCTAACTACCTAACTCCTAACTTAAGTGAGTAAACCGGAATGAGTAGAAGTCCGATATAGCTTCGGCCACGCGTGTGGATGCGGAGTCACAAGAGGTTGGCTGCAATTCCTGACTCTTAAACTGGTCCGCGGTCCAAATACCTTAAATGGGTAGCATCCCGGATTGGTGAGTCAAGTAAATCCCGGAGGTGGGACGGAGTAGTCCCCAGGGCCGGAGGTCCCGACGACTTAACTTGAGTAAGAGTAAGAGTAAGTAAGTATGGATCCGTAAGTATGTATGAGTATGAGTATGTATGCGTATGTATGAAGTAACGAGTAAAAGAATAATCTCCACCCGATTAACCCGGGTGGACCAATGAAGATAACAAGTATTGTATGTTGTGTATGTAACATATATGTGGGATTCGGAAAAAGGTAAGTATGTGTTGGATGGTTTATGTTGTACCTCTTGTATGCAGTGAAGTGTATGTATGTGTGTATGCCTTGCGTAATGTATTGTAATAGTATGTATAAAAGCATGTATGCATGTATGTTTGAATGAAATCAACCGCATGTATACGACCAAGTGGTCGGCGTACCCTCACTAGTACGCGGGGTATGCGGTTATCATACTCGGCGAAAGCTGACCCCTTCGGGGGACATTTTTTTTTAGTGTACAGGTACCCGAAGCGAATATGGTCAAGGAAGAGACCGGAGGCACACCCTTGTAATTAGGAGTAAGTAGTTTGTGAGGAACGGGTAGTAAGTAGTCTCGTAGTGAGTACGTATGAACTTTGAAGAGGTAGTATACTTGTATAAGGATCTTAGTAAACTCGGTATGTGGATTATATTGTATGGTATTTGAAGTATTGTATCGAATGGAAGAATGTAGCATGTATTGGTATATGGAATATATATGGTAGATATGTAATACTCGGGATTCCGGTCCATCAGACCGATGCTGTAAGCAGTAGTAGTAGCCTTGTTAGCCACGTGGGTGGTTAACGGCATTGTATCACTCATTGTATGTAAGTAAGTATCCGCTGCGTATATCTGATGTGTAAGGAGATTGGACGGTAAGCATGTATTAATGGTAGGGGTGTTACAATTGCCTTGCAAATGATCATGCTTCCATGAGTGCTGAGAAACAGAATAAACTTTGTAAATAATGTCCGGTGAATAACCATGTCTCCATGAATGCTGAACAACAAAGTACATTTAAATCAACAGACTGGATTCTTGACTCTGGCTCTTCAGATCACATGTGTGGGGATCTGAAGTTATTTAACAAATATACTGTTCTTGAAAATTGTCATACAGTGGGAATGCCTGATGGACATCCACAAAGTGTTAGTGTTATAGGGGATGTTGAAATTAACCCGTTAATTACCCTACAAAATGTGTTGTATGTGCCTGCTTTCAAATTCAATTTAATATCTATCAGCAAGCTCTCTAAATGCCTTGAAGGAAGTTTTATCTTTGATTCCAAATCGTGTTTTTATCAGGACTATGAGAAGAAGGATCCAATCAAAATTGGCAATTTCAGACGTGGTCTTTATATCTTGGATAGGGAATGTGACAAGAAAGACAGACTAGGGCATTTTTCTTTAGCTTGTAAAGATAGGTCTATTAGTTTGGGTTTTGACTGCAATGATAAGGTGAATCTGTGGCACCACAGATTAGGGCATGTGCCTAGGGATAAGCTTTTCCAACTTCATCTCATTGACCCCATGTATAAGAATAAACAATTTGTGTGTGAATCTTGCTGTAGATCGAAGAGTCAAAGACTCCCATTTAAATCTGAAACAATGAGAAAGTATGATTTGTTTGAGCTGATACATGCTGACCTATGGGGTCCATATAAAGTAGGAACTTATGATGAAAAATATTATTTCCTCACTCTTGTTGATGATAAAAGTAGAGCTACATGGATACATCTATGTTCCAACAAAAGTGAATCCTTCAACATCATTATTCAGTTTTTCAAAATGTTAGAAACTCAATTCAAGAAAAGGGTCAAAGTCTTAAGAACGGATAATGCATACGAACTAGGCAGCACAAATCATGCTTCTGATTTTCTCAAGAAACATGGTATCATACATCAAACTACATGCGTTCACACTCCTCAGCAGAATGGAGTTGTTGAACGAAAACATAGGCATCTTCTTGAGACAGCCAGGAGCTTAATGTCCCATTCTAATCTTCCTTTAAAGTTCTGGGGTGATAGTGTGCAGACTGCGGCTTATCTGATCAATAGGATGCCCCTCAGTAGTGTTGGTAACAAAAGCCCATTTGAAATTATTTATGGAATGAAACCTGAATATCAAGAACTGAAATGTTTTGGGTGTCTTTGTTTTTCTAACATTAATAAACCTCAGCATGATAAATTTGCCACGAAATCTGTTAAGGCTATTTTTCTTGGTTATCCTCAGGGAAAGAAAGGGTATAAGTTGCTAGACTTGGATAATAATAAGATTATCTATAACAGAGATGTTATATTTCATGAAAACCTTTTCCCTTTCAGAGATGATAACCCAAACAAGGAAGAGAATCATCATTCTGCTGAGAATATATCTGACCATTTTCTGTATGAGTTTCATGAAAGCAGCACAAGAAATGTTGGTATAGGACAGGAACACATTGATGATCCAGATTTAAGATCTGATGTGGATGAGACAGTGGAGCAAGAGGCTCCAGAGCCAGTAGCTTCAGAAACCAGTGAAGAATCACCCAGCACCGCAGAAACCAGAGAAGAATTACCCCGGACCGCAGAATCTCTGGAAACTGAGAATACTCAAGGAACAGAAGAAGATGTCACCCTAAGGAGAGCCACCAGGGAGAGAAGCCATCCAAGGTACTTGGAGGACTACATTGTTGGCCAAACTTGTAACACCCCTCTTCATAATCAAGTAATAATATCTCACGTAGCAATAAACAAAACGTCTTACAGCGGAAGAATTAATAACAATAACAATACTCACTCGGGTGTCACCGGCCATTACTCGCCCATGCAAGTAACGAAGCCAAACTATATCCAACTTCCAACATAAACAAACTGCTAACCGCTGTGATAACGAGAACATTCCTATACATCATACTAAGTCCATAAACCAAAAACATCGACAAGTGAGCGTCTACCCAAATCCCAAATATACATAACTGTACCATAATACAACTCACCATCTACATTGTTATACAAATAAACTCCATGTGTGGTAATTATAATAAACTATAATTATTCTGTTCCCGCACTTCGGCTTCGACAATAATCAACAACCTGCATAATGGTGTAGTATCAGCGATAGACGCTGAGTATGCCGGGCCTGGACCATAATGGTCACTTAGTCATTTTAACCATCGTATTATTAGATTGGTTTCATGCTTTACCATTTTACAGTTATAATCAATACTGTAATATCATGCATATAAACATAACCACCCATCCAATCCAAACATTCATTTCATATTACAAACAACAGTTGTATAATCGAACATATCGATATAATTGCAGCATAATGTACAATGTACAATCGCCGTAGCGTACAGTTTCCATATTTAATTTATCTTGGCCTTTAAGGGCCCATCCAAACCATGTTTAATTAATACCAGTTGGGCGTCATGTTAAGACAACCCTATAACCTCACCATGGACAGTAGTCCTCCCGTACACACAAAGGTGCTCATTTCGCCAGAGGTCCGGAGGCCCCTGACTATTCACTTTTGTCTCATAAGACGTCCATATAGAAGGCCGTAGCCACCTGACCCACGATCCAAATAGGGCTCGTTGGGTATAAACCTGGAGCGGAACCCAATCGGGAACCCCTCAGTGATCACAAATGCGCAACCAAGTAGTTCGTAAACTACCGGGATTCCTCACCTCAACTCATACCATCTCTCTCTCATAATGTTTAAGATATGCCCTTAGTCTTATGGAGAATATAATTATTAATTAGCTGCCCAATGGGTCTCACGCTTACCTAGAAGTAATCTAGGTCATATTCATGTTCGAGATCCATGCTCTAGAGACCGACAATGTCGTGACTCGTCCCTAAGTATTTTACTTAGGTTACCATATACTTAATATTAATACTATGGTTATTATATCAAGTAACCGTCTTGTCATCACAACAACGTATATGTATGTTTATATAAGTCGATCTATAGTCGACGTAGTGTTAGTCCCGTAGGACGCTCGTGCATAAATATTTAATGCAATAGCACACAATCACATACATGTATCCACACACATAACGCACAAGTTATATCAGCCAAATCCGAGCCCAAGGAATTCCTTAGGACAACCCGGATCAAACCCCTTTACATACCGTTCACCAAGACCTAGGATGCGCAGTGTAGACCACTAGCTCGTCAAGCGCCCCCGTCTGAAGTATGATCTAAACGGTAATAAAACTATAAGTTAGTCTCCATGACTAACTACATCCGGTGTTTCCGAATAACAAGTAACCCCGACAGTTCATCCCCGGATTTCTACAGTTATTTGTTACGGGTTTCTCTAAACCAGTCGGCTTTGTTACTAAAACTCGTATGTCAAAATATTTCGACTGTTAAGTTTAATTCATTATATTTCATCTTACCCATCATTGAATTTAGGTATATAACCTATAGTTGCATGTATGCATGGATTATTATATTATATTATTTCCCACCATCCATTATAATACATTGTATTATATTATCCATTATCTTAGCAAATTATATTTGCATTCAAAAACTCATAACTTATAGTTTGTAACTATTTTTTTTAAATAACCACCACCATTATATTATATGGTTTACAACCATAATATATATCCATCCTTATATACATTTTTCTTGTATATGTATATATGTACCATGTAGGTAAATTCCATGAGTTATAAAACTCTTATATTATATGTTAAATTTTATCATCTTTTATTAGATGATTATTCCCATTGGTTGTATTATATTATACAACTTATATTAATTTATTATCCTAATCTATGTAACATTTTATGTTGTACATTTACAACTCCTAGGATTCATTCAATATAAACCTTAGTTTATAAATCCAATTTATTTATAATTTGTCACATTATTTAATGTGAATATCCTTACTTATATTAATTCCATTAAAATCATTAACACCATATAATTGTTATAACATTTATAACATTGTAGACCTTATTCTAAAATTTATTTTCCAAACTTTAATAATTCGGTACAGCACCTTATTTTATTTAAATTCCATTTTGACCACATAACATTATGTAATGTTATACCATATACTAATATCATATAATATGATATTTTATTTCCTTTAATTTATAACCTATAGTTTTTATACAAAACTATTTATTATTGCCGCATGGGCACCATATCAAAACCATATTCTTTTTCATAATCCATAGTTTCCTTTATTTACAAATTCACCCCATTATTTATACCATGTTATATATATCATATAATATAACATTTTTAACCTATAAAATGGTATAACCTATGGTTATATTTTTGTAAAATTCCGAACAAACCATGTCTGTTTTATAAATAATTCCAACCCCTTTAACTTTCCAAATTTATAAAATGACCACCTATATAATGTTATGTAATATATATCATATATTATAACATTTTAAACCTTAATAATAATATAACCCATGGTTATATATTTTTTAAAATGCGAACAGACCCTCATGCTGTTCTAAATTATTTTCTAACCCACCAAGTTTCTATAATTGCCATTTGGCCCAATTTATAACATATAGTTTTAAAACTATACATTATACATATATCTTATTAACTACTCTTATATTCTTCTATAAATCACCAAATTTTACCCAAGGGTTATAATTAACCTTACTAAACATTTAGTTTCGGTAATTTACATTACCACCCCTTATTTTATTCCGAAGTGTCATAATGACATAATAACTATATATTATACATATATAGTTTATTTTAGGGAATTTTCATGAGATGCCCCTGAAGTTTGACCGAATTTCACTAAATATCCCTACCTTTTCAGAATTACTATGAGATACCGCTGAGATTTAGTTTTTAATACGAGATACCCTTCCGTCTATTTTCTCAGTAAACGTCCGTTAACTTTTTCAATTTCTTCCCATTTTACCCTTAATCCAATTTTTCATGAGATACCCCCACATATTTGTAACGACTACTTTCACCAGATACCCTTGCATGTTTCAAATGGCTAGTTTCACCAGATACCCCTGTAATGGGTACTTTCACCAGATACCCATGTAACGGGTACTTTCACCAAATACCCCTGTAACGGGTATTTTCACCAGACACCCCTGCAACATAAAATAGCTAGTTCTGGCCTATAAAATCAGAAAAAACACAACATTTTGACATTATAGTTTTCATAATGTGACAATGTCTTCCTCACAATCAAGTTACTCGGTCACTACTGTTACTGAAGGTAGAAGATGCAATTGTGGAAGAGAAGCTGAAGTCATTGTTTCAAGAAAAAAACACTTCATCCGGAAGAATGTACTACAAATGCTTACATTGCAATAGACGGATAGATTGGGCAAAACCACAACTAATCAACAGATTCCAATGGCACAACAACATTATATCCCCAACCAACAGAGCTTAGAAGCAGTGCAACATGAGCTGATGAAGATCAAGGAGGAAGTGAAGGACTTGAAGATGCAAAGTTCAATGGGGGGTGAGGGTAGGAGTATTTATATGCATATTCTATGTATTGTTGCTGCTGAAAATGTAACCAAATGTTAGAAATGTAAAAAAAATCAGAAGTATAATAAAGCTGTTACTTTTGAGCTTGATTATTTCACAAAGTTGCAGCAGCTTACACATTAAGCTAGTGCATTTACATAGTTCCAACAACTAATATTTCAACTTATAAATAATCCTACGCCCCATTGAACTTTGCATCTTCAAGTCCTTCACTTCCTCTTTGATCTTCATCAGCTCATGTTGCACTGCTTCTAAGCTCTGTTGGTTGGGGATATAATGTTGTTGTGCCATTTGGTTACATTTTCAGCAGCAACAATACATTTCTAACATTTGGTTACATTTTCAGCAGCAACAATACATATAATATGCATATAAATACTCCTACCCTCACCCCCATTGAACTTTGCATCTTCAAGTCCTTCACTTCCTCCTTGATCTTCATCAGCTCATGTTGCATTGCTTCTAAGCTCTGTTGGTTGGGGATATAATGTTGTTGTGCCATTGGAATCTGTTGATTAGTTGTGGTTTTGCCCAATCTATCCGTCTATTGCAATGTAAGCATTTGTAGTACATTCTTCCGGATGAAGTGTTTTTTTCTTGAAACAAGGACTTCAGCTTCTCTTCCACAATTGCATCTTCTACCTTCTACAACAGTAGTGACCGAGTAACTTGATTGTGAGGAAGACATTGTCACATTATGAAAACTATAATGTCAAAATGTTGTGTTTTTTCTGATTTTGTAGGCCAGAACTAGCTGTTTTATGTTGCAGGGGTGTCTGGTGAAAATACCCGTTACAGGGGTATCTGGTGAAAGTACCCGTTACAGGGGTATCTGGTGAAACTAGTCATTTGAAACATGCAAGGGTATCTCGTGAAAGTAGTCGTTACAAATATGTGGGGGTATCTCATGAAAAATTGGATTAAGGGTAAAATGGGAAGAAATTGAAAAAGTTAACGGACGTTTACTTAGAAAATAGACAGAAGGGTATCTCGTATTAAAAACTAAATCTCAGGGGTATCTCATAGTAATTCTGAAAAGGTAGGGGTATTTGGTGAAATTTGGTCAAACCTCAGGAGCATCTCATGAAAATTCCCTTTATTTTAATTCCAAAATCAACCCAATAAATTCCTAAAAATTCCTAATAGCCCATGAGTGTTTATAATACCATTTTACACCCTTTATTTTCGGTAACAACATATTTACCACATATGTTATAAAATTGTTACAATTAAATACTTATCTTAATACAAAACCTTTAATAAGTTATTTAACTTATCAAATTTGGTCAAAACCTACCATATGGTCAAGGTTGACCACCTTAATATTTCCTTGACCATCAATAACCATATATTACGGTTTGTACCTATATATTTTCAGAAATTACCATTTAACCCCAAAACTTTATATAATCTTATAATTTTTATTTAAACTCATTTAAACCTCCAATTTTTGGCTTTATTAATATATAGCCCCCAAATTTAATTTAATTACACTATATACCCCATTTCCTTGCGGTAATATGTATTTATCACCTAAACTTAAATAAAAGCTTATAAATGCATAAATAAAATGGCCTAAAGTACATGGCCTTATTACAAACGTTAGCTTATAAAATAAATTACACATAAATGTCCAAAAATGCATTAAACTCTCGGCCTTACCACCATCTTTTCCATATTTACCAATTTACCACATAATGTCTTAAATTCGACAATTATGCTAATTAATTAGTTATAAAATTTACTAAACCATTCCTTAATCACCTAAGGTCAAAATAAGACCTTAAATACCATATTCACTCATGGCACATTTTTATACATATGTATAAACACATATTAATATACCAAGTGAAGGTTTAAGTGATTTATACCTTATTTTTGCCAAGTTTAGGCCTTGTTTGGCCACGCCTTTTTGGAGATAATTTTTCCACAGCATTATTTACATGTTTTCAAACAGCAATTAAGGCATGATTAGTCTCCAAGCAAGATCTAACCATAAGAAGTGTTTAATGTACATTTTTAAGGTAAAATTTACCTTAGAATACCAAGGCAAGATAGGTTGGTCTTCGGCCTATTTTACAGTAGGTAAATAGAATCAAAAGAGCTACTAAAACCAAGCTTTAAACTGGTATAACTCAGATTAGAAGATGGCTAATTTTTACCTTGATTAAAATGCCAAAAATGGTGTTTTGGCTTGGATTTGGCTATACCTTGAAGCTCTTGATATATCAACTGAATAAGTATGATAAGAAGAAGATTATAAGCCTAGGAAACAAGGCTTTCAAACCGGAATTGAAGAAGATCAAAGGATAAGTGCTTAAAGCACATTTTTATACCTTAAGAACAAGATTAGATTTCTCCACCTTCTTCCCTTGTTAAAGCCGAGATTCACACTCCTTTTAACCTCCAAAACAACCTAGAAACATTGATGGAAATGGTTGATGATTTACTCCATGGAAAAAGGGAAGAATTGTGAAGAAATTGGACATAAAATGACTAAATAAGCTTACCTAGGTAGCAAGGTGTTCTTCTCTGTTCTTGGTGTGTTATCCACAGTTTTGGAGAAGCAAATAGAGAGAATGGAGCTGCTGTGTCGGCAGGGAATGAAGGAAATGAAGTAAATAAGCTAGATTTGTCCTTATAAGTTAATTAACATTACTTTAGGAATAGTAATAGGTGACTCACCAAATTAGCTAGTTATTTGTTTATAAGTAGCTTAATGAGTGGGCATTATAGCCAAAGGAGGTCGGCAAGGGGTAGTCAAGTCAATGGGTGACAATTGACCATGGTTAATACTTAGTAATTAAAATGTTATTTTTGGGTACTATTCATACTAAATTGCCCATTTTGATTTTATTTTAAACTTTGATTTAGACTTTATAATATAGTCTATCATGTCACATTAATGTTATAAAGAACTTAATATTGTCTTTACAGTGACAAAAAGTCATTATCTTAGAGCTCATACACAAAAACGTGCTTTAAGGTATTTTAGTGCACATTTTGTGTCGCAGGGTGTTTTTGAGCTCTATTTTCTTTGAGAATGGTTTTGTTGTGCTCCTTACATGATAAGTGATCTTAGGAATCCAATTTTATATAAAAATAGAGGTCATTAGACCTTTAAGGTTTTCTTGGAGCACATTTTTGCCCTTCTTGGCCTTGAAGCATGAAAATGCTTGTTCTTTGTGTTGGAGTGTTGTCCAACAATTTTAATATGTTTAGTTATGTGTTAAAAAGCTTGGGACAAAGTTTTAGGTCCTAAGAAGCTCATTTGGGTATTTATTTACCCTAAACAGTCAAAGGGTGCAATATCTTGCTTTGTGTTGACCACTATTGTTCTCAGTTGACTTTTAAGGCATGTTTAGGCCTTAATTAATGTGATTAGATGTTTAATCCATGTTTTATTAGTTTGGGGTATTTCATTCTATCCCCTTAAAAAGACTTCGTCCCGAAGTCGCTTAATCAAATAGGTATGTATATAAATATATAACTACCCATCATTCCCATAATGTATATCTATGTGATATATCATTTACACTCATCGTATTGTGCTTATACAGCACATAGCCATCACTTTGTGGCGTTAGTTCAATCATATATGGATATAGGTGATCCATCAGCACCATTATTTCCTATCAATTCTACAAACCCTGACAACCTCCCCGAGGTGTCCATAACATACCATCCTTCCATAGTCCATATCTAATGATTCATTTCATATCTAGGCGACACCATATGTAATCATTCTACAAGGCAATATAAATATATATATCACAAGTAGCATAAGAAAAGTACTACACACATGGGTGTATATACATCATTCAAACAGGTATCTCATAAGATACATACGTACAAGTGTACATCACACACAAACAAACCAAAACAACATACGCCCCGCATACCAAACATAACCAACAAAACATCGTGTGCCCCGCACACCACCAATTCATTGTATGCCATGCATATGAAACAAACAAATAAACAAACTTCGTATGCCCCACATACCACAAACAACAAAACTTAGTGCACACACGTGCACAACCAAGAGGCTCTACCCCCCTTAAAAAGGGTTATGCCCCCGTACCCCACAAGTATACAACAGCCGCTCAACAAGGAGCGCTGGATACTTGGCTCTCAAAGAGTTCTCCATCTCGTGGATTATCCTCATATCAGAGAGACGGGTATGACTCTAGCCCTTCTGGGCTCCACAATACAAAAAAGGTAAGGCACTGAACTATTGTGCTCTCTCCCATGTTTGTTCTAATGGGCCCACTCGCTCCGTATGAGGTGCAGACCCATGAACATAGGCTCAGTTTGCCTCTTTCCATTGCTGTGTATCCTCCCATTTGGATCGCTAGCATACATGCGTGTGTCTTCTCTCACTGATATTCAGCTTGAGGTATAATATGACATTGGCTATTGTTTAGTACTTAGTGCTCTTTGCACTAGTCTCAGTAATACTAAGACGTACCAGCCTACATGTCCACGGAGATGATGATTGTCATCCGTGTCTCTAGGTGGTTTTGTTCCGAAGTAACACACTGTTGTAGTTCTTGATACACACTCGTATTGATATCCATTGCATCTTTCTGTATTTCCACTAGATTAATAACTGCCCAAGTGCAATACCAAAACACTCAGTCATACAGAGTGCAGAGGCGTAAACTCTCAGCAGCTACTATCTAATGAGTCCAACAGATAAGATGAGCGAATTATCATGTGAGTGGTACATTCCAAATCCATTGTTCCTTGCTTAAGGTATCTGCTAGTATTTCAGCTCTGTCTCTCATTGCATAGTCGCGCGTTCATATCCACATCATCTGGTAGATTTCCTCTGGATTGCAAGAATTTGCTTGATCCTTATAAGGATTCTACATAATATTTGTCCATAATGGGTTTTCATGTTTCTTTCTTTCAGTTTTCATGTCCTCGAAAGGTTTCCTTGTCTTCACTGTATACTGTTTACTGCTCTCTGTTGAAGGTTCTTGATTTCTCTAGCCCGTTGGTTTAACTGCGGCTCTTCTCGTCCATCTTTGAGGTAATCTGTATCATTGTCCTTAGTATGGAGTTGACTACTTCTCGTGTTCCTAACACTACTTGTCTACTTGCATGGGGTACCGTACTGATACATTACTACTTACCCGACTAACTCATAAATAAGTCTGTCAGGCCCACATGCTCCTATCGGAGTGCGGTCATCCCATGTCTCGTTTAGTAACCTAGTAATGTCGGTCACACGGGTATTGTGAAGTATTCTGTTGTCAATCTCCCCTTTGATGGATATCCTTTAGTATTATTAGTTCCTGTTGTCGGTTATCTTGTTGTAAGTGCTATTGCCCTAGTGGCATCAGTGGTAATTCGTGCCATCAGCCGGCGTTATTCAGCTCGGTGTAAGTAAAATTCGTGCTTTATCTAGCAAACTTGGTCCTCTATCTCGATCTCATTGAGTGCTAACATATTCCTTTTCTCCCTGTTTATCATGATCATATCTTATCTATAGTTCATATTCATTCCCTCATCCGTTTAACTGGATGTATTGCAGATTGCAAAATAACTTGAGCAACTTGGCTCTTCACTTCCCAAACCATCCTCATTGACGGTGGTGTATCTACAAAGGGTATGCTTGTCCATAAGGACTAAACTGGTGTGGTTTACACTGATGGTATTTGGCTAATAAGCCATGTCTAAAAATTCTTGAATAATTTAAATTGGTGTGGTTTACAATCACAGTGGCTGTATAATTCCTCCAGTTGCATAGGTTTCTAATCTTAAAGTTTGTATGAAAAAGTTGATATGAAAATTTTGGTATATATATATATAATAAAAACTAAAAAGTAGTAGTTGCAGTTGTAGTTGCAGCACTTGCTCTGTCAAGTGCGCAAGGCGGATGAAAATTTCAGTGGTTTAATTGTCATAGCGCTTGCAATAGCAAGTGCGCCATGCAGGTGGAAATATTGGTTCAGCAATCACCAGTCTCATTGACTCCGCGTTGTAGAGTATAGGCTACATGATAATGTAAGCATTAACGTCCTGTTCATATATATAATCCGTCAAGGTTCCAAAGTCACTCGCATCGAGTCCATACATCTAGTCTCAAAAGTCATACACAAAAGGCGAGTGGTGAACGACACACCCCCACATATTTATAACATGTCTCTGTCCAACATCCAAGGTAAGTACATAACATAGTAAGCAAAGGTCTTCCACCAGCGGTCTCATGGAGTCAGGGTACTCATGCCCTATCTACTCCTTTGCCCTTCTGGGCTCCAGCATCAGTAGATGTCTGGCCATCCTGACCGCCTCGTGGTACTCCAGATCCTCCAACTGAGGTCTTCTGAGTATTCCTTGGTGGCCTATAGTTACGGCTCTCTGGGTACATCCAGCACTCGAACTACTGGTGGCCCTCTTTCTTGCAACACCGACACTCAACTTTGCGGCCTTCGTAGTCGACCCCAGGATGGTCCTTCCCACAATGCTTGCAATAGAAATGGCGCTGGGGCTGTCCGGTGCCTAATGGTAGTATTTAGTTTAAGTTAAAATCTGATGATATAAAGGTTAAGGTCACAATTCAATTTAGGAGGTAGGTGTTCTCACCCTTAGGAGGCGCAGATCTCAGAGGCTAAGCATCTATAGCTGGGCCGGTCAACCGAAGGACGGGTTCTTTCCCCTTCGCTCCCTGGTGACCCTGCTGCCCTTTCTTTTGAAAGAATTTCCTGCTTAAGGTTTCGGGTCAGCATTCATAAGGTATTTAATATGATAAACAATCTAGAATGGGGTAAGTCCTTACTTTCCCTTCTTCTGGCTATCGCCTGGAGATGCTCCTCCACCCTCAGACTCTCCCTCAGGGTTCTTTCTCTTCTTGGTCCCGAGAGTCTCTTCCCGAGTCTGGAGCATTATCTCCGTCCTCGAGGCAGCGTCGTAACACTCCTAGAATCTCATTGGTAAGTTCTCACAAGTTAATCGGTAATGTAGCAAGTAAAGAATTATGGCTTTCCTGTTAATACCTGGATGGTAGTGTAGAGGGTAGCACCCATCGCCATCTGGATGCGAAACAACAATCCCCCCCGAAACTTCTCGACCTTCACGGTCTCTGAGTAATCAACTCCGGGAATAAAATCTAGCAGACCAATGAATCGAGCGTAGTACTCATCCACGGTCAGACCTCCCTGGGATAATGTCTCGAACTCATGGCGCTTCTTCTGCTTGAGATGTGCCGGGTAGTACTTCCCCCTCAACAACTCGACAAAGGTAGCCCACGAAAAGTCGGGCGTAGCCAGGTGATGGTCCTTGACCAACCTCCACCAAGTGCTGGCTGCATCCTTCAGATGGAAAGCAGCAATGACGACCTTCTGGCCGGCAGGTACTTGCAAAGCTTCGTAGGCCTTCTCATGTTCAACAATAACACACTCTAACGCTACGGGGTCTGGCTCCCCAGAATATGTAGGTGGTCGGCTCTCGGTAACTGACTTCAGCCAGTTCGTTTCCCTGAGCTGTGGCGGGTGGGCTGGTGCTCCTCCAATTTGAGTACCAAGTTGTGCGAGAACGGCAACAATCGTCTCTGCAACTTCTGGAATCCCGGGGTCACCGCCTCCACCTCTACCAGTACCACGCCCTCTAGTTCCCCCAGACATCTGTAGTACAGTATGTCACAAAAATACTCGGTAATTTATCGTACACAACCAGTAGATATTGAATTGCCTCTAAGGCTAGTATATCACGCAATTTGCGTTACTAAACTCAATATCTTTTAAGACGAGTCGTCTCGTACCTCACAAACGTTTCCCGTAATTTCCCAACTCCTAAGCTCACTGTCTTAACCTATTTCCTCGTCATCAGAGCGGTACTCCGCTCTGATACCACTTTTGTAACACCCCTCTTCATAATCACGTAATAATCTCTCACGTAGCAATAAACAAAACGTCTTACAGCGGAAGAATTAATAACAATAACAATACTCACTCGGGTGTCACCGGCCATTACTCGCCCATGCAAGTAACGAAGCCAAACTATATCCAACTTCCAACATAAACAAACTGCTAACCGCTGTGATAACGAGAACATTCCTATACATCATACTAAGTCCATAAACCAAAAACATCGACAAGTGAGTGTCTACCCAAATCCCAAATATACATAATTGTACCATAATACAACTCACCATCTACATTGTTATACAAATAAACTCCATGTGCGCTAATTATAATAAACTCTAATTATTCTGTTCCCGCACTTCGGCTTCGACAATAATCAACAACCTGCATAATGGTGTAGTATCAGCGATAGACGCTGAGTATGCCGGGCCTAGACCCTAATGGTCACTTAGTCATTTAAACCATCTTCTTATTAGATTGGTTTCATGCTTTACCATTTTACAGTTATAATCAATACTGTAATATCATGCATATAAAAATAACCATCCATCCAATCCAAACATTCATTTCATATTACAAACAACAGTTGTATAATCGAACATATCGATATAATTGCAGCATAATGTACAATATACAATCGTCGTAGCGTACAGTTTCCATATTTAATTTATCTTGGCCTTTAGGCCACATCCAATCCATGTTTAATTAATACCAGTTGGGCGTCATGTTAAGACAACCCTATAACCTCACCATGGACAGTAGTCCTCCCGTACACACAAAGGTGCTCATTTCGCCAGAGGTCCGGAGGCCCCTGACTATTCACTTTTGTCTCGTAAGACGTCCATATAGAAGGCCGTAGCCACCTGACCCACGATCCAAATAGGTCTCGTTGGGTATAAACCTGGAGCGGAACCCAATCGGGAACCCCTCAGTGATCACAAATGCGCAACCAAGTAGTTCGTAAACTACCGGGATTCCTCACCTCAACTCATACCATCTCTCTCTCATAATGTTTAAGATATGCCCTTAGTCTTATGGAGTATATAATTATTAATTAGCTGCCCAATGGGTCTCACGCTTACCTAGAAGTAATCTAGGTCATATTCATGTTCGAGATCCATGCTCTAGAGACCGACAATGTCGTGACTCGTCCCTAAGTATTTTACTTAGGTTACCATATACTTAATATTAATACTATGGTATTATATCAAGTAACCGTCTTGTCATCACAACAACGTATATGTATGTTTATATAAGTCGATCTATAGTCGACGTAATGTTAGTCCCGTAGGACGCTCGTGCATAAATATTTAATGCAATAGCACACAATCACATACATGTATCCACACACATAACACACAAGTTATATCAGCCAAATCCGAGCCCAAGGAATTCCTTAGGACAACCCGTATCAAACCCCTTTACATACCGTTCACCAAGACCTAGGATGCGCAGTGTAGACCACTAGCTCGTCAAGCGCCCCCGTCTGAAGTATGATCTAAACGGTAATAAAACTATAAGTTAGTCTCCATGACTAACTACATCCGGTGTTTCCGAATAACAAGTAACCCCGACAGTTCATCCCCGGATTTTTACAGTTATTTGTTACGGGTTTCTCTAAACCAGTCGACTTTGTTACTAAAACTCGTATGTCAAAATATTTCGACTGTTAAGTTTAATTCATTATATTTCATCTTACCCATCATTGAATTTAGGTATATAACCTATAGTTGCATGTATGCATGCATTATTATATTATATTATTTCCCACCATCCATTATAATACATTGTATTATATTATCCATTATCTTAGCAAATTATATTTGCATTCAAAAACTCATAACTTATAGTTTGTAACTATTTTTTTTAAATAACCACCACCATTATATTATATGGTTTACTACCATAATATATATCCATCCTTATATACATTTTTCTTGTATATGTATATATGTACCATATAGGTAAATTCCATGAGTTATAAAACTCTTATATTATATGTTACATTTTATCATCTTTTATTAGATGATTATTCCCATTGGTTGTATTATATTATACAACTTATATTAATTTATTATCCTAATCTATGTAACATTTTATGTTGTACATTTACAACTCCTAGGATTCATTCAATATAAACCTTAGTTTATAAATCCAATTTATTTATAGTTTGTCACATTATTTAATGTGAATATCCTTACTTATATTAATTCCATTAAAATCATTAACACCATATAATTGTTATAACATTTATAACATTGTAGACCTTAGTCTAAAATTTATTTTCCAAACTTTAATAATTCGGTACAGCACCTTATTTTATTTAAATTCCATTTTGACCACATAACATTCTGTAATGTTATACCATATACTAATATCATATAATATGATATTTTATTTCCTTTAATTTATAACCTATAGTTTTTATACAAAACTATTTATTATTGCCGCATGGGCACCATATCAAAACCATATTCTTTTTCATAATCCATAGTTTCCTTTATTTACAAATTCACCCCATTATTTATACCATGTTATATATATCATATAATATAACATTTTTTACCTATAAAATGGTATAACCTATGGTTATATTTTTGTAAAATTTCGAACAGACCATGTCTGTTTTATAAATAATTCCAACCCCTTTAACTTTCCAAATTTATAAAATGACCACCTATATAATGTTATGTAATGTATATCATATATTATAACATTTTAAACCTTAATAATAATATAACCCATGGTTATATATTTTTTAAAATGCGAACAGACCC
Organism: Limonium bicolor; assembly: GCA_023374045.1. Lineage (NCBI taxonomy): Eukaryota > Viridiplantae > Streptophyta > Magnoliopsida > Caryophyllales > Plumbaginaceae > Limonium > Limonium bicolor. The sequence goes on from CM041781.1 coordinate 169,449,655, forward strand.
TCATGCTGTTCTAAATTATTTTCTAACCCACCAAGTTTCTATAATTGCCATTTGGCCCAATTTATAACATATAGTTTTAAAACTATACATTATACATATATCTTATTAAATACTCTTATATTCTTCTATAAATCACCAAATTTTACCCAAGGGTTATAATTAACCTTACTAAACATATAGTTTCGGTAATTTACATTACCACCCCTTCTTTTATTCCAAAGTGTCATAATGACATAATAACTATATATTATACATATATAGTTTATTTTAATTCCAAAATCAACCCAATAAATTCCTAAAAATTCCTAATAGCCCATGTGTGTTTATAATACCATTTTACACCCTTTATTTTCGGTAACAACATATTTACCACATATGTTATAAAATTGTTACAATTAAATACTTATCTTAATACAAAACCTTTAATAAGTTATTTAACTTATCAAATTTGGTCAAAACCTACCATATGGTTGATAAGTGTGAAACATATAGGCTTTTTAGGGTTTAAATACCTTATAATTTGTAACCATTCAGGCAATGTTTCCCACTTATTATGTGTTTTTCCTAAGATTGATGTTTTGATAAGAACTGATGTGTTATATGTGTTAAATGCAGGAAAAACCCAGGAAATAAAGATTATACATCATAAGGATTACAACACAACAAACGGGGAACAAATCAGGAGAAGAGACAAAAATTGGTCGTGTCCGGATCAGTTTGGCCGGACACAAAGACGGACATCTCTTGTCCGGATCTGTTGGGTCGGACGCAAGCCGGACGTGACTAAAATTCCAGATCCGAGAGTTCGCATTTCAGATCCAAAACTCTGTGTCACGTCCGGATCTGGACACGATCCGGACGTCACACAGAATTGAAAAATAAAAATGCACGCACTGATAATTAGCCTTTCGGCTAATTATCGAGCAGCGCATTAACAGACAGTCGGCCTGTAAACAGGGGAGCGGCGCATTAAGGGAGAAGGCTCCAAGCTCAATCAAATTATTTCTCACCAACTATACCAAACTCCCACTAATCTGTGCTTCCTCTCTAACCCTATATATACCATCTCCTACCTTCATTCCAAATCGTACCTGACTTCACAGTCTCCTCTCCTCTCTAATCCTCTCACTCACCATACGCTCCATCTCCATTCTTCTATGTCCTCCATAAACCTGCATAGCTCACTCACGATTCACTCACGAATTCATCTGCTATCTCACAAACATACCTTCGTAAACCTCCGCTCATATCCCGTATCCATTTCGCGACATTTTAACCGTGTCCGACCCTTGTCCGGATCCGGACACACTCATTCCACCCACGTCCGGATCGCGTCCGACCCAGACAGATCCAGACATCTCACGTCCGCTTCTCTGTCCGACCCTCTTCAGCCGGACACCTCACAAAACTCACTAAAACTTCCATTTTCGCCCCATTTCACTCACCTTCACCACCCCATTATCACCAAGACCAACCTTCAAGCCAGCATAGCGCAAGGACAAAGGACGGAGCGAGCAAGAAGATCTTCGTAACAGATGATTTCTTCTAACTCTCTCTCATTTATTATTATAATCGCTATGTCTAGCTAAGAGGATTTACTCTAGGGGAAGGGATGTTGTAATTAGTTAAACTCTGCATTATTTTGCTGCTTGTTGAGACAATTTGGATTGTTCAGATTAATGCTTTTAAGTGCTTTTAATAAACGTCATGAATTTATTATAAGCCCTCGAATCATGTTATGATCAGATAAGGTGATTAGCATTGACGGTCCTATTAACCTGTTACCTGTGATAATTGTAATCGGATAGATTACTTTAGTCACTAGGAGCTTTAGTCCGGATTAAAACCAGACTAGTAATTCTGTGCAATAAAACCATCTAGATATACTTTCTAGGTCTAGACTAGAACTACATGTCCTGTCTAGATGAGCTATCTGGAATTAAGACTGAATACAGAATAGATAATTGAGAATTACAAGCCGATCCAAGTCTCCACTTAAGCAGTAGAATATGCAGAACCTAGCTAGTGAAACAACTCCCTGAACCTAGAGTACCGTTCACACTCCCAAAACTATCACTTTAATTTATCTGCTATTTACTTTCTCGTTATCTATTTGTGAAACCCAAAACCAAAACAAAACCCCCTTTTTGAGTTAACCATTACCTAAGGCTAGACTTACCATATCAAGTCCCGTGGATTGACACCCCGGTCGCTTCATTGAATTACTATACTATTTCGACCGGGATTTTTGCAACCTGACGATCTATTGAACTATTGAATTCTAGGATTATTTCTAGGCTTTTTTATATACCAAATAAATCGTTTGCAAAATGGCGCCGTTGCCGGGGACTTGACTTTTGTCTAGTCCCTAGCCTTGGTTAATTCGTTACTTTATTACAACACACTGTTTATAATCGTTTGTTTTGTAATATATTTTGATTTTAATTTATTTTGTGTGCCATTTTATACAATTGTTTTTCATTACTTTAAAACTCACTCATTTTGTTCCTTTTTCTCGTGCTGATTATAAGCACCTAGTGGATGCGCAGAACGCACTCAACTGGTCCCCCGGATACAGACTTTGATCCTGAAATTGAGAGAGTCTACCTCCAAGCTTTGAGAGCAAGAAGGCAGCTTGATTTCAATATGGCAGGAAACCATGAACAAATTGGAGCAGGTGCAGTGGCCCAATACACGATGGGAAGGATAAACAGACCACCAGCCACACCAAGACGAGGGCCAGTGGTTCTACCCAATCTGATTGCAGAACTTATATCCGATTGGCAAAAGGTAAAACCTTCTCACCAATCCAATGTTGTTAGAAATCACCCTGCAGGTACTTTTTCAGGTGCAGACCCATCAGATGCATTAGACCATGTGCATCGCTTTCTTGTGCACTTGGACTCTCTTGGCTTATCTCAAGGATTGGAGGAGTACGCCAGATTGAGCCTGTTCCAGCACAGCTTATCTGGAGAAGCCTCGAAATGGTTCCACAGACTACCACCAGGCATCATTACCACCTGGGAGCAGATGATGGACAAATTCTACGAGAAGTACATTCCCATCTCCCGGACACGACAAATGATTGCCGACCTGATGGCATTCAGGCAGAAGGGTAATGAGACAGTCTGTGAGGCGTGGGATCGATTCAAAGAGCTACTCCGCCAGTGCCCTCACCATGGTCAGGACATCACTTCACTAGCTCAGGGATTCTTCAGGGGTTAAAAGACGAACACAGAGGCGAGATAAGATCCGCCCTAGGAGGAAACCTGCTAGCAAAGAGTGGGGAGGATTTCATGGCATCTATGGAGTCCTACTGTGAGGAGCTTCGCCAGTGGAGCAGCAGTGGAGGACGAGTATTCTCGATAGGTCAGAGTTCTTCCAGAGCTCCAGACCCGATGATGGAACAACTAGCCTCCGAGCAAGCACAGATGAGGACCACGATGGGAAGCATGGCGAAAATGCTTGAACAGCTCACCATGGGGCCAACCACCAGGCAGTCCGCCAAGAAAATCTCTACGAACGAAGCTTGCTGCTCTCAGTGTGGGGATGCACACGACTATGAGGACTGCCCACTAGTAGCCGAGATGAGGCAAACCGAGGAGGCCAATGTAATAGGCCAGTTCAACAACAGGCAACCCTGGGTGCAGAATCAGCACCAAAATCTGAGGTATGGAAATCCTAACAATGCACTAAATTCACATCAAATGCAGCCTCAGAGGACGAATCAGGGGGGACCACCCGGTTTTTCAAGGCCTCAATATAATCAATTCCGGCCACAGCAACCTCAAGCTCAGCAACCATCTTTGAGCTCAAACAATGCCAGTCTAAAGGAGATGGTGGATAAGCTGATGGCTTCTCAAGAACAGCAAACGGTAATCAACCAGAAACTAGAGAACGCCATGGTGGAGATGCAAGGAACAATGAGTCAGTTGACTCAATTCCTCATGCAGCAGAGACCTTCTGGATCATTGCCTTCCCAACCAGAAACCAATCCAAAAGCAGTTGAAGGCAGTGTCGGTCTCAGACGAAGACTGCGAGGATTCTGAAGAGCAGCAGCAGTTACCCTGAGAAGTGGGAGGAATTAAAAGACCAAGTGGCAGGAAGCCGTACTGATGAAGAGACCGAGCCTCTTTCTAATACCGCCGGTGCACCATCAGGGCATCCTGCCCCTCCTGAGGTAGTTTCTGAGGAGACCCAGGCTCCTATTCCTTCTTCCTCTCTTTCTACTGCTGTTAAAAATAAAAAGGGAAAAATATCTGCAAAGGAACTTCCATTTCCAAACCGTCTCAAAGAGCGAGAGCTCGATGAGCAATTTGGAAGATTTTTAGATGTTTTTAGAAAGCTGACTATCAATATCCCTCTTATTGATGCGATTAAGCAGATGCCAATTATGCTAAATTTGTGAAGGATCTGATTTCGAATAAGAGGAAATATAAAGAAAGGACACCATCCAGCTGACCGAAACTTGTTCAGCAGCTCTCCGACAGATGCTGCCTCCAAAGCGTGGTGATCCTGGTCAGCCCATCATCCCCTGTTCAATTGGAGACATGGATTGCGGATACGGTCTCTGCGATCTAGGAGCGAGCATCAACCTGATGCCATACACCATGTTTAAAAAGCTTCATGCGGGTGAGCTCGTTCCCATTCATTTCAGACTCCAGTTAGCTGATAGATCATCGATCACACCAAGAGGTATGGTTGAAAATGTAGTTGTTAGTGTGGGTAAATTTTTTCTTCCCCGCTGATTTTGTGATCCTTGACATGGATGAAGATGTTGAGGTACCTCTGATTCTGGTAGACCTTTCCTCAGAACTGCAAAGACTGTTATTGATGTTGACAAGGGGAAGATTACCTTGAAATTTCATGATGAAGAATTAAGCTTTGATATAAATAAGATGATGCAGAAAAACACTTCTTCTCAAGCTGTTTTCTCTGCTGATTTAATTGATAATTCTTGATCTTGATGATGACTACACCTATAGGAGTATTGATTCTTTTAATTCTTTGTTTAAGTTTTCTGATACTTTAGAGCAGGTAATAAGTCGATCCATTGAGGATGACAAAGACAGCTTGAGATGGCCTCGGTCGTCCAGCAGCTAAATCAAGGGAAATCATACTTTCGTTCCTCCTCTCCTGCTGTAGAAAAGTTGGATCGATCCATCCAAAGACCCATACCTTCAATAGAGAAGCCTCCTACCCTGGAACTTAAATCTCTCCCTTCCCATCTTAAATATGTTTTCTTGGCAGAGGGAAACACCCTGCCTGTTATTATCTCTGCATCTTTGTCTATTTTGCAGGAATCTAGACTTCTGGAGGTGCTAAAGAAACATAAAAGTGCCATGGGTTGGACAGTTGCTGACATCAAGGGGATCAATCCGGGTTTCTGCACACACCGGATTCATATGGAAGAAATTACAAGGCAGTGAGGCAACCCCAGAGAAGGTTGAATCCAAATCTAAAGGAGGTGGTCAAGGCCGAAGTACTAAAGCTTCTTGATGCAGGTATTATCTACCCTATTTCTGACAGCCAGTGGGTGTCTCCAGTCCAGGTTGTTCCAAAGAAAGGGGGGATAGTTGCAGTGCCAATGAGAAAGGTGAATTGGTACCCCAGAGGCAAACCACAGGTTGGAGGATGTGCATCGATTACCGGCGCTTGAATGAGGCCACAAGGAAGGACCATTTCCCACTACCGTTTATTGATCAAATGTTGGAGCGGTTAGCTGGGAAGGAGTTCTACTGCTTCCTTGATGGGTACAGTGGTTATTTCCAGATTCCCATTGCGCCAGAAGATCAGGAGAAGACTACCTTCACCTGTCCTTATGGTACTTTTGCATACAGGAGGATGCCCTTTGGTCTCTGCAATGCTCCAGCCACATTTCAGCGATGTATGATGGCGATTTTTAATGAGTTTATTGAGAAAAGTATTGAAGTGTTCATGGACGACTTCTCTGTCTATGGACAAAGCTTCGATGTTTGTCTGGAGCAATTAGACCAGATCTTGGCTCGCTGTGAGGACAAACTTAGTGCTGAATTGGGAGAAGTGCCATTTCATGGTACAAGAAGGAATTGTGCTTGGGCATAAGGTGTCAAAGAAGGCCTCCAGGTGGACAAGGCCAAGATAGAGGTAATAGAAAAACTGCCCCCACCAACTTCAGTTAAAGATGTAAGATCTTTCCTTGGTCATGCAGGGTTTTACAGGAGGTTTATACAGGACTTCTCAAAAAAACCCCTGTCAGCTCCTCTGCTTCAGAAGGACATCAAGTTTCAGTTCACAGAGGAGTGCTTGACAGCATTTCAGACTATTAAAGAGAAGCTCTGCTCAGCACCAATTGTGGTCCCACCAGATTGGTCTGAACCGTTTGAGATCATGACGGATGCAAGCGACTATGCTGTGGGCGCTGCACTATGTCAGAAGAAAGATAAGATGCTGAGGGTAATCACTTATGCTAGCAAAACCTTAATTGACGCACAGAAAAATTATACTACTACAGAGAAGGAGTTGCTAGCTGTGGTGTTTGCTTGGACAAGTTTCGACCATATCTGCTTGGAAGCAAGGTGATAGTCCACACCGATCATTCAGCCCTCAAATATATTTTTCAGAAGAATGAATCGAAACCAAGACTTCTGAGGTGGATCTTACTTCTCCAAGAATTTAATTTAGAAGTTGTGGATAAAAAGGGGAAGCTGAATGGAGTTGCTGATCACCTGTCTAGACTTGATATCCCTGATGATGGAATCCCTATCAACGAATTCTTCCCTGATGAGACGGTGTTCAAGATTGGAAAAGTAGATGAACCATGGTATTCTGACTTGTTAATTATCTTGCTACTGGTTTAATTCCTCATGACTACAGCTATAACCAGAGGAAGAAATTCTTGTCAGAAACCCGCCATATATCTGGGAGGATCCATATCTTTAGGATCTGTGCTGATGGCTTGATGAGGCGATGTCTTCCAGATAAGGAGATCCAGAGCGTAATCGAATTCTGTCATGCTAAAGAAGCAGGTGGCCATCATGGTTATACAAGAACAGCTGCAAAGATATTGGAGTGTGGATTCTATTGGCCTACTCTACATAAAGATGTCCACCATTTTGTTCCCATTGTGACCCTGTCAGAGGATGGGAAACATTCAGAAAGCATGAGATGCCTCAGAAAGGTATTCTTGAGGTAGAACTTTTTGATGTCTGGGGCATAGATTTCACAGGCCCTTTTCCCTCATCTCATGGAAATCAATACATCCTGGTAGCTGTAGATTATGTCTCAAAGTGGGTAGAAGCTATTCCATGCCACAATGCTGATTCTAAGACAGTGGTGAAATTCCTGAAGAAACACATATTCACCAGATTCGGGGTGCCCAGGGCAATTATCAGTGATGGTGGCTCCCACTTCTGCAACCGAGCATTCGACTCCCTAATGAGTAAGTATGGGGTGACCCAAGGTAGCATACCTTACCACCCCAAACTAATGGTCTGGCAGAAGTGACTAATCGTGAGCTGAAATGGATCCTACAGAAGACTGTAAATGCATCAAGGAAGGATTGGTCAGTTAAACTAGATGATGCTTTGTGGGCATACAGGACTGCTTTCAAGACTCCTATAGGTATGTCTCCTTTTAAACTTGTGTATGGAAAAGCTTGCCATCTTCCAGTCGAATTAGAGCACAAAGCTTACTGGGCATTGAAAGCCCTGAATTTTGATATGCACACTGCTGGAGAGAAAAGAAAATTTCAACTATCTGAACTAGAGGAACTCAGAGAGCAAGCCTATGACAGTTCCAGAATTTATAAGGAGCGCACAAAGAGAATCCATGATCAGATGATCCATAAGAGAGAATTCAAAGTAGGGGATCTAGTGTTGCTCTATAATTCCAGGCTGCGCCTCTTTCCTGGTAAGTTGAAATCACATTGGGCAGGTCCATTCAAAGTTGTGGGGATCACTACTTATGGTGCTTATGAGCTAGAGAATAAGACAGGAGAAGTATTCAAAGTAAATGGTGCTCGATTGAAGAAGTACCTAGGCGATACCTTTTCTCAGCCTCCTGCACCAGGTATATCCTTGATTGAAAGCTCCAATTCCATAAATTCTATCTCTGCTATCTGTATTGCAGCACCACCTCCCAAAGCATCCAAGAAGCCGCCCAGCAATGGTATTTCAGACTGAAGAAAACTATTGCTAGCTGCTATGGCGGCCCTCCTTGACCTTCTGTAAAGTCTAGCCAGAGACTTTAACTCCGGGCAGCTTGGTGGGAGGCAACCCACCGGTTTGTATCTCTTCCTTGGTTTTTAATTATTTCCTCTTTTGTTCTTATTTAGCAGAGTGTTAATCACTATTGTGCAAATCGAAAGAGCCATGGCTCTTACTTTATAACTAATGGTTTTATCTGGTTCCACTTGAGTTCTTCTGGTTTTGCAGATTTAATCTTTCAGGTACTTCACTCTAATGCTAAACTGAACTCAAGTGTGAGGAAGAATCATGGCAAAGTTCACCAAGGATCAGGGAGTCCTTAAACACTCTGCTATTTAATTTCTGCATTTCGTGTGTTTTGTTTTTTGTGGTTCTTTGTGGTAATATTTCATTTTATGAATGAGATATTTAGATAGTGATTTTTTTTTTAAAAAAAAAGTTTCACGTGTCCGGCTAACTCAGCCGGACACAAATCCGGTCACGAGAAATCAGCCCAGTCCGGATCCGGATCAACCGGACAGACTAAAACGCGTCCCGATTTTTTTTAATTTTCTTTCTTTCTCTCTTTCGTCTTTTCTTCTTCTAATTTCGGTCACCTCTACCTCCCGACAAACATCGCCCCAAAACTCAAACTTCCACCATTACACCACAACCACCACCACCACACCACCGCCTCAGTGATAGCCACTATTTTTACTGCTTTCTTTCTTTTGTTGGTTTTTCTGTACTTTTCTTTTCTTTTTCTTTAACTTATTTTTACTTTTGTTTGTTAAGACTAACGGAAACATGGGACTGCAGGAGAAGTGGTATTAGATATATTCAGCAGTGTTTTAAATTCTAAATTGCTAAATTTCTTGTTTCTCTGAGCAGTGCAGCGTTCTAAAATGATTACTTTACATGTCACCTCTACTGCGAAACAAATGGCTATAAGTACAGGAAATGGAACCACACCTTGCGCGAATGTCTGCTAAGCTTAAACTATGGAGAGTATTCTTTCTCTAATTATGACTCATTCGATTCAAATATTCTCTATAGTTCGAGTTAATGCACTTTATTCTGTGGTTGTACTTGCCAGTGAAAATTTAGCAACTCTTAATCTGCACACAACGTATACTGTCTGTGACTCATAAGGAATCTCTCCACCCCTGCCAAACTTCAAGTGTGAGGAAGAACATCTTCCTCAATCCATAACACCAGGGGAGTCTCAGTTCATAATTTCACTTATTTGATGTTCCACATTTGTTGCGTTGAGGGTTATTATGGCATATGCATCTATTTGAGTATAGCATGTTTTGAAAGCTCTTTTCTCTGTTTTTCTTCTTTGACCAATGAGGACATTGCTCATCTTAAGTGTGAGGAAGGAGAGACCTTTCCCTGAAAACATGCTAATTGTTCTTTAATGCCACACTTGCTTTTTGCTTCTCTAATGCCTGTGCACACGAGTGATGTTAAACCAAAGTGAAAACCGTAGGAATCTTTTTGCTTGATGAGGTTTGTATAAAAATAGTTTAATTTAAAAATACTCTCTTTTCACTAAAAATCTGGTAGATTGGCTAGTTGTGGAAACTAGATTATTTTAGCTTGGGATTTTGGAAATAAGTGAATGTTTGGAATGAAAAGGAAGGCAAGGTACTCCACTGATCAAAATTTTTCCTAACAAAGCAGGCCTCGTCTATCCGGTTATTAAGTCTTAAGGGTGCCTTATCACCTATCTACCTAAGGTCTCGTGATCTGGGATAGTTGGCCCAACACCGTTACAAGGATAGAGAGAAAAGTCTGGGTTAAGGAAAACTCTGCAATTCACAATATTTCGTTTGTTTTGTATATAATTCTTGGAAGAAGAATGTTTTTGCATGTGAAAGAAAAATTCATTGCAGTTTAATTTTTGTTTTGATCACGAGTACGTGGTGTTGAAAGGTATTGCGGAATAAGGCATTACTTCACACCCCTTGTCATCCAAAGGTTAGAGGAAAAATGGTGGAAAGTCCCAAGCTAAGTTAACTTGTTTTCTACAATCTAGTTTCTCTATGCTTTTACAAAATTCTTGCTTCACTGTTTGTGAAAACCTACCTCAGAGAGCAAGATTATTTTTCATTTATCACTTTGTTTGATTTCGCCCTGCACTTGTTTAAAATTTGAGATTATTTGAAGGTTTTAGAGATATTCTTATTCCTATTTTGCTTGAGGACAAGCAAAAGCTTAAGTGTGAGGAAGTTGATAAGTGTGAAACATATAGGCTTTTTAGGGTTTAAATACCTTATAATTTGTAACGATTCAGGCAATGTTTCCCACTTATTATGTGTTTTTCCTAAGATTGATGTTTGATAAGAACTGATGTGTTATATATGTTAAATGCAGGAAAAACCCAGGAAATAAAGATTATACATCATAAGGATTACAACACAACAAACGGGGAACAAATCAGGAGAAGAGACAAAAATTGGTCTTGTCCGGATCAGTTTGGCCGGACACAAAGCCGGACATCTCTTGTCCGGATCTGTTGGCGGACGCAAGCCGGACGTGACTAAAATTCCAGATCCGAGAGTTCGCATTTCAGATCTAAAACTCTGTGTCACGTCCGGATCCGGACACGATCCGGACGTCACACAGAATTGAAAAATAAAAATGCACGCACTGATAATTAGCCTTTCGGCTAATTATCGAGCAGCGCATTAACAGACAGTCGGCCTGTAAACAGGGGAGCGGCGCATTAATGGAGAAGGCTCCAAGCTCAATCAAATTATTTCTCACCAACTATACCAAACTCCCACTAATCTGTGCTTCCTCTCTAACCCTATATATACCATCTCCTACCTTCATTCCAAATCGTACCTGACTTCACAGTCTCCTCTCCTCTCTAATCCTCTCACTCACCATACGCTCCATCTCCATTCTTCTATGTCCTCCATAAACCTGCATAGCTCACTCACGATTTACTCACGAATTCATCTGCTATCTCACAAACATACCTTCGTAAACCTCCGCTCATATCCCGTATCCATTTTGCGACATTTTAACCGTGTCCGACCCTTGTCCGGATCCGGACACACTCATTCCACCCACGTCCGGATCGCGTCCGACCCAGACAGATCTGGACATCTCACGTCCGCTTCTCTGTCCGACCCTCTTCAGCCGGACACCTCACAAAACTCACTAAAACTTCCATTTTCGCCCCATTTCACCCAGTTCACCCCATTATCACCAAGACCAACCTTCAAGCCAGCATAGCGCAAGGACAAAGGACGGAGCGAGCAAGAAGATCTTCGTAACAGATGATTTCTTCTAACTCTCTCTCATTTATTATTATAATCGCTATGTCTAGCTAAGAGGATTTACTCTAGGGGAAGGGATGTTGTAATTAGTTAAACTCTGCATTATTTTGCTGCTTGTTGAGACAATTTGGATTGTTCAGGTTAATGCTTTTAAGTGCTTTTAATAAACGTCATGAATTTATTATAAGCCCTCGAATCATGTTATGATCAGATAAGGTGATTAGCATTGACGGTCCTATTAACCTGTTACCTGTGATAATTGCAATCGGATAGATTACTTTAGTCACTAGGAGCTTTAGTCCGGATTAAAACCAGACTAGTAATTCTGTGCAATAAAACCATCTAGATATACTTGCTAGGTCTAGACTAGAACTACATGCCCTATCTAGATGAGCTATCTGGAATTAAGACTGAATACAGAATAGATAATTGAGAATTACAAGCCGATCCAAGTCTCCACTTAAGCAGTAGAATATGCAGAACCTAGCTAGTGAAACAACTCCCTGAACCTAGAGTACCGTTCACACTCCCAAAACTATCACTTTAATTTATCTGCTATTTACTTTCTTGTTATCTATTTGTGAAACCCAAAACCAAAACAAAACCCCCTTTTTGAGTTAACCATTACCTAAGGCTAGACTTACCATATCAAGTCCCGTGGATTGACACCCCGGTCTCTTCATTGAATTACTATACTATTTCGACCGGGATTTTTGCAACCTGACGATCTATTGAACTATTGAATTCTAGGATTATTTCTAGGCTTTTAATATACCAAATAAATCATTTGCAATGGTCAAGGTTGACCACCTTAATATTTCCTTGACCATCAATAACCATATATTACGGTTTGTACCCATATATTTTCAGAAATTACCATTTAACCCCAAAACTTTATATAATCTTATAATTTTTATTTAAACTCATTTAAACCTCCAATTTTTGGCTTTATTAATATATAGCCCCCAAATTTAATTTAATTACACTATATACCCCATTTCCTTGCGGTAATATGTATTTATCACCTAAACTTAAATAAAAGCTTATAAATGCATAAATAAAATGGCCTAAAGTACATGGCCTTATTACAAACGTTAGCTTATAAAATAAATTACACATAAATGTCCAAAAATGCATTAAACTCTCGGCCTTACCCATCTTTTCCATATTTACCAATTTTCCACATAATGTCTTAAATTTGACAATTATGCTAATTAATTAGTTATAAAATTTACTAAACCATTCCTTAATCACCTAAGGTCAAAATAAGACCTTAAATACCATATTCACTCACGGCACATTTTTATACATATGTATAAACACATATTAATATACCAAGTGAAGGTTTAAGTGATTTATACCTTATTTTTGCCAAGTTTAGGCCTTGTTTGGCCACGCCTGTTTGGAGATAATTTTTCCACAGCATTATTTACATGTTTTCAAACAGCAATTAAGGCATGATTAGTCTCCAAGCAAGATCTAACCATAAGAAGTGTTTAATGTACATTTTCAAGGTAAAATTTACCTTAGAATACCAAGGCAAGATAGGTTGGTCTTCGGCCTATTTTGCAGTAGGTAAATAGCATCAAAAGAGCTACTAAAACCAAGCTTTAAACTGGTATAACTCAGATTAGAAGATGGCTAATTTTTACCTTGATTAAAATGCCAAAAATGGTGTTTTTGGCTTGGATTGGCTATACCTTGAAGCTCTTGATATATCAACTGAATAAGTATGTTAAGAAGAAGATTATAAGCCTAGGAAACAAGGCTTTCAAACCGGAATTGAAGAAGATCAAAGGATAAGTGCTTAAAGCACATTTTTATACCTTAAGAACAAGATTAGATTTCTCCACCTTCTTCCCTTGTTAAAGCCGAGATTCACACTCCTTTTAACCTCCAAAACAACCTAGAAACATTGATGGAAATGGTTGATGATTTACTCCATGGAAAAAGGGAAGAATTGTGAAGAAATGGACATAAAATGACTAAATAAGCTTACCTAGGTAGCAAGGTGTTCTTCTCTGTTCTTGGTGTGTTATCCACGGTTTTGGAGAAGCAAATAGAGAGGATGGAGCTTCTGTGTTGGCAGGGAATGAAGGAAATGAAGTAAATAAGCTAGATTTGTCCTTATAAGTTAATTAACATTACTTTAGGAATAGTAATAGGTGACTCACCAAATTAGCTAGTTATTTGTTTATAAGTAGCTTAATGAGTGGGCATTATAGCCAAAGGAGGTCGGCAAGGGGTAGTCAAGTCAATGGGTGACAATTGACCATGGTTAATACATAGTAATTAAAATGTTATTTTTGGGTACTATTCATACTAAATTGCCCATTTTGATTTTATTTTAAACTTTGATTTAGACTTTATAATATAGTCTATCATGTCACATTAATGTTATAAAGAACTTAATATTGTCTTTACAGCGACAAAAAGTCATTATCTTAGAGCTCATACACAAAAACGTGCTTTAAGGTATTTTAGTGCACATTTTGTGTCGCAGGGTGTTTTTGAGCTCTACTTTCTTTGAGAACGGTTTTGTTGTGCTCCTTACATGATAAGTGATCTTAGGAATCCAATTTTATATAAAAATAAAGGTCATTAGATCTTTAAGGTTTTCTTAGAGCACATTTTTGCCCTTCTTGGCCTTGAAGCATGAAAATGCTTGTTCTTTGTGTTGGAGTGTTGTCCAACAATTTTAATATGTTTATTTATGTGTTAATAAGCTTGGGACAAAGTTTTAGGTCCTAAGAAGCTCATTTGGGTATTTATTTACGCTAAACAGTCAAAGGGTGCAATATTTTGCTTTGTGTTGACCACTGTTGTTCTCAGTTGACTTTTAAGGCATGTTTAGGCCTTAATTAATGTGATTAGATGTTTAATAAATGTTTTATTAGTTTGGGGTATTTCATTCTACCCCCTTAAAAAGACTTCGTCCCGAAGTCGCTTAATCAAATAGGTATGTATATAAATATATAACTACCCATCATTCCCATAATGTATATCTATGTGATATATCATTTACACTCATCGTATTGTGCTTATACAGCACATAGCCATCACTTTGTGGCGTTAGTTCAATCATATATGGATATAGGTGATCCATCAGCACCATTATTTCCTATCAATTCTACAAACCCTGACAACCTCCCTGAGGTGTCCATAACATACCATCCTTCCACAGTCCATATCTAATGATTCATTTCGTATCTAGGTGACACCATATGTAATCATTCTACAAGGCAATAAATATATATATCACAAGTAGCATAAGAAAAGTACTACACACATGGGTGTATATACATCATTCAAACAGGTATCTCATAAGATACATACGTACAAGTGTACATCACACACAAACAAACCAAAACAACATACGCCCCGTGTACCAAACATAACCAACAAAACATCGTGTGCCCCGCACACCACCAATTCATTGTATGCCATGCATATGAACAAACAAAAATAAACAAACTTCGTATGCCCCACATACCACAAACAACAAACTTAGTGCACACACGTGCACAACCAAGAGGCTCTACCCCCCTTAAAAAGGGTTATGCCCCCGTACCCCACAAGTATACAACAGCCGCTCAACAAGGAGCGCTGGATACTTGGCTCTCAAAGAGTTCTCCATCTCGTGGATTATCCTCATATCAGAGATACGGGTATGACTCTAGCCCTTCTCGGCTCCACAATACAAAAAAGGTAAGGCACTGAACTATTGTGCTCTCTCCCAAGTTTGTTCTAATGGGCCCACTCGCTCCGTATGAGGTGCAGACCCATGAACATAGGCTCAGTTTGCCTCTTTCCATTGCTGTGTATCCTCCCATTTGGATCGCTAGCATACATGCATGTGTCTTCTCTCACTGATATTCAGCTTGAGGTGTAATATGACATTGGCTATTGTTTAGTACTTAGTGCTCTTTGCACTAGTCTCAGTAATACTAAGACGTGCCAGCCTACATGTCCACGGAGATGATGATTGTCATCCGTGTCTCCAGGTGGTTTTGTTCCGGAGTAACACACTGTTGTAGTTCTTGATACACACTCGTATTGATATCCATTGCATCTTTATGTATTTCCACTAGATTAATAACTGCCCAAGTGCAATACCAAAACACTCAGTCATACAGAGTGCAGAGGCGTAAACTCTCAGCAGCTACTATCTAATGAGTCCAACAGATAAGATGAGCGAATTATCATGTGAGTGGTACATTCCAAATCCATTGTTCCTTGCTTAAGGTATCTGCTAGTATTTCAGCTCTGTCTCTCATTGCATAGTCGCGCGTTCATATCCACATCATCTGGTAGATTTCCTCTGGATTGCAAGAATTTGCTTGATCCTTATAAGGATTCTACATAATATTTGTCCATAATGGGTTTTCATGTTTCTTTCTTTCAGTTTTCACGTCCTCGAAATGTTTCCTTGTCTTCACTGTATACTGTTTACTGCTCTCTGTTGAAGGTTCTTGATTTCTCTAGCCCGTTGGTTTAACCGCGGCTCTTCTCGTCCATCATTGAGGTAATCTGTATCACTGTCCTTAGTATGGAGTTGACTACTTCTCGTGTTCCTAACACTACTTGTCTACTTGCATGGGGTACCGTACTAATACATTACTACTTACCCGACTAACTCATAAATAAGTCTGTCAGGCCCACATGCATGGGGTACCGTACTGTCACACGGGTATTGTGAAGTATTATGTTGTCAATCTCCCCTTTGATGGATATCCTTTAGTATTATTAGTTCCTGTTGTCGGTTACCTTGTTGTAAGTGCTATTGCCCTAGTGGCATCAGTGGTAATTCATGCCATAAGCCGGCGTTATTCAGCTCGGTGTAAGTAAAATTCGTGCTTTATCTAGCAAACTTGGTCCTCTATCTCGATCTCATTGAGTCCACACATATTCCTTTTCTCCCTGTTTATCATGATCATATCTCATCTATAGTTCATATTCATTCCCTCATCCGTTTAACTAGATGTATTGCAGATTGCAAAATAACTTGAGCAACTTGGCTCTTCACTTCCCAAACCATCCTCATTGACGGTGGTGCATCTACAAAGGGTATGCTTGTCCATAAGGACTAAACTGGTGTGGTTTACACTGATGGTATTTGGCTAATAAGCCATGTCTAAAAATTCTCGAATAATTTAAACTGGTGTGGTTTACAATCATAGTGGCTGTATAATTCCTCCAGTTGCATAGGTTTCTAATCTTAAAGTTTGTATGAAAATGTTGATATGAAAATTTTGGTATATATATATAATAAAAACTAAAAAGTAGTAGTTGCAGTTGCAGTTGCAGCACTTGCTCTGTCAAGTGCGCAAGGCGGATGAAAATTTCAGTGGTTTAATTGTCATAGCGCTTGCAATAGCAAGTGCGCCATGCAGGTGGAAATATTGGTTCAGCAATCACCAGTCTCATTGACTCCGCGTCGTAGAGTATAGGCTACATGATAATGTAAGCATTAACGTCCTGTTCATATATATAATCCGTCAAGGTTCCAAAGTCACTCACATCGAGTCCATACATCTAGTCTCAAAATTCATACACAAAAGGCGAGTGGTCAACGACACACCCCCACATATTTATAACATGTCTCTGTCCAACATCCAAGGTAAGTACATAACATAGTAAGCAAAGGTCTTCCACCAGCGGTCTCATGGAGTCAGGGTACTCATGCCCTATCTACTCCCTTGCCCTTCTAGGCTCTAGCATCAGTAGATGTCTGGCCATCCTGACCGCCTCGTTGTACTCCAGATCCTCCAACTGAGGTCTTCTGAGTATTCCTTGGTGGCCTATAGTTACGGCTCTCTGGGTTCATCCAGCACTCGAACTACTGGTGGCCCTCTTTCTTGCAACACCGACACTCAACTTTGCGGCCTTCGCAGTCGACCCCAGGATGGTCCTTCCCACAATGCTTGCAATAGAAATGGCGCTGGGGCTGTCCGGTGCCTAATGGTAGTATTTAGTTTAAGTTAAAATCTGATGATATAAAGGTTAAGGTCACAATTCAATTTAGGAGGTAGGTGTTCTCACCCTTAGGAGGCGCAGATCTCAGAGGCTGAGCATCTATAGCTGGGCCGGTCAACCAAAGGACGGGTTCTTTCTCCTTCGCTCCCTGGTGACCCTGCTGCCCTTTCTTTTGAAAGAATTTCCTGCTTAAGGTTTCGGGTCAGCATTCATAAGGTATTTAATATGATAAACAATCTAGAATGGGGTAAGTCCTTACTTTCCCTTCTTCTGGCTATCGCCTGGAGATGCTCCTCCACCCTCAGACTCTCCCTCAGGGTTCTTTCTCTTCTTGGTCCCGAGAGTCTCTTCCCGAGTCTGGAGCATTAGCTCCGTCCTCGAGGCAGCGTCGTAACACTCCTGGAATCTCATTGGTAAGTTCTCACAAGTTAATCGGTAATGTAGCAAGTAAAGAATTATGGCTTTCCTGTTAATACCTGGATGTTAGTGTAGAGGGTAGCACCCATCGCCATCTGGATGCGAAACAACAATCCCCCCCGAAACTTCTCGACCTTCACGGTCTCTGAGTAATCAACTCCGGGAATAAAGTCTAGCAGACCAATGAATCGAGCGTAGTACTCATCCACGGTCAGACCTCCCTGGGATAATGTCTCGAACTCATGGCGCTTCTTCTGCTTGAGATGTGCCGGGTTACTTCCCAGCCTCAACAACTCGACAAAGGTAGCCCACGAAAAGTCGGGCGTAGCCAGGTGATGGTCCTTGACCAACCTCCACCAAGTGCTGGCTGCATCCTTCAGATGGAAAGCAGCAATGATGACCTTCTGGCCGGCAGGTACTTGCAAAGCTTCGTAGGCCTTCTCATGTTCAACAATAAAACGCTCTAACGCTACGGGGTCTGGCTCCCCAGAATATGTAGGTGGTCGGCTCTCGGTAACTGACTTCAGCCAGAGTTCGTTTCCCTGAGCTGTGGCGGGTGGGCTGGTGCTCCTCCAATTTGAGTACCAAGCTGTGCGAGAATGGCAACAATCGTCTCTGCAACTTCTGGAATCACGGGGTCACCGCCTCCACCTCTACCAGTACCACGCCCTCTAGTTCCCCCAGACATCTGTAGTATAGTATGTCACAAAAATACTCGGTAATTTATCGTACACAACCAGTAGATATTGAATTGCCTCTAAGGCTAGTATATCACGCAATTTGCGTTACTAAACTCAATATCTTTTAAGACGAGTTGTCTCGTACTCACAAAGTTTCCGTAATTTCCAACTCCTAAGCTCACTGTCGTGACCTATTGTCTCGTCATCAGAGCGGTACTCCACTCTGATACCACTTTTGTAACACCCCTCTTCATAATCACATAATAATCTCTCACGTAGCAATAAACAAAACGTCTTACAGCAGAAGAATTAATAACAATAACAATACTCACTCAGGTGTCACCGGCCATTACTCGCCCATGCAAGTAACGAAGCCAAACTATATCCAACTTCCAACATAAACAAACTGCTAACCGCTGTGATAACGAGAACATTCCTATACATCATACTAAGTCCATAAACCAAAAACATCGACACGTGAGCGTCTACCCAAATCCCAAATATACATAATTGTACCATAATACAACTCACCATCTACATTGTTATACAAATAAACTCCATGTGCGGTAATTATAATAAACTCTAATTACTCTGTTCCCGCACTTCGACTTCGACAATAATCAACAGCCTGCATAATGGTGTAGTATCAGCGATAGACGCTGAGTATGCCGGGCCTAGACCCTAATGGTCACTTAGTCATTTAAACCATCTTATTATTAGATTGGTTTCATGTTTTACCATTTTACAGTTATAATCAATACTGTAATATCATGCATATAAAAATAACCATCCATCCAATCCAAACATTCATTTCATATTACAAACAACAGTTGTATAATCGAACATATCGATATAATTGCAGCATAATGTACAATGTACAATCGCCGTAGCGTACAGTTTCCATATTTAATTTATCTTGGCCTTTAAGGGCCCATCCAAACCATGTTTAATTAATACCAGTTGGGCGTCATGTTAAGACAACCCTATAACCTCACCATGGACAGTAGTCCTCCCGTACAGACAAAGGTGCTCATTTCGCCAGAGGTCCGGAGGCCCCTGACTATTCACTTTTGTCTCGTAAGACGTCCATATAAAAGGCCGTAGCCACCTGACCCACGATCCAAATAGGGCTCGTTGGGTATAAACCTGGAGCGGAACCCAATCGGGAACCCCTCAGTGATCACAAATGCGCAACCAAGTAGTTTGTAAACTACCGGGATTCCTCACCTCAACTCATACCATCTCTCTCTCACCAAAACACTCAGTCATACAGAGCGCAGAGGTGTAAACTCTCAGCAGCTACTATCTAATGAGTCCAACAGATAAGATGAGCGAATTATCATGTGAGTGGTACATTCCAAATCCATTGTTTCTTGCTTAAGGTATCTGCTAGTATTTCAGCTCTGTCTCTCATTATTGCGTAGTCGCGCGTTCATATCCACATCATCTGGTAGATTTCCTCTAGATTGTAAGAATTTGCTTGATCCTTATAAGGATTCTACATAATATTTGTCCATAATGGGTTTTCATGTTTCTTTCTTTCAGTTTTCACGTCCTCGAAAGGTTTCCTTGTCTTCACTGTATACTGTCTACTGCTCTCTATTGAAGGTTCTTGATTTCTCTAGCCCGTTGGTTTAACTGCGGCTCTTCTCGTCCATCTTCGAGGTTATCTGTATCACTGTCCTTAGTATGGAGTTGACTACTTCTCGTGTTCCTAACACTACTTGTCTACTTGCATGGGGTACCGTACTGATACATTACTACTTACCCGACTAACTCATAAATAAGTCTGTCAGGCCCACATGCTCCTATCGGAGTGCAGTCGTCCCATGTCTCGTTTAGTAAACTGGTAATGTCTGTCACACGGGTATTGTGAAGTATTCTGTTGTCAATCTCCCCTTTGATGGATATCCTTTAGTATTATTAGTTCATGTTGTCGGTTATCTTGTTGTAAGTGCTATTGCCCTAGTGGCATCAGTTGTAATTCGTGCCATAAGCCGGCGTTATTTAGCTCGGTGTAAGTAAAATGCGTGCTTTATCTAGCAAACTTAGTCCTCTATCTCGATCTCATTGAGTGCACACATATTCCTTTTCTCCATGTTTATCATGATCATATCTCATCTATAGTTCATATTCATTCCCTCATCCGTTTAACTGGATGTATTGCAGATTGCAAAATAACTTGAGCAACTTGGCTCTTCACTTCCCAAACCATCCTCACTGACGGTGGTGCATCTACAAAGGGTATGCTTGTCCATAAGGACTAAACTGGTGTGGTTTACACTGATGGTATTTTGCTAAAAAGCCATGTCTGAAAATTCTCAAATAATTTAAACTGGTGCGGTTTACAATCACAGTGGCTGTATAATTCCTCCGGTTTGTAACACCCCGTCCTAAGCCAATCGTGGTTATCGCAACTTAACAAATAATACCTAAACGTCGCAGCGGAGATAAACTATCACCAGGACCTTGCCACGGTCTAATCAACAAGAAATACCGTTACTTAAATATTTACAACCGTATATCCATAATACATACACCAACCGAGTTTAAAGTATCTCCAAAACCATACAATATTTCACAAGTTCAACTATCAACAGACGGGAGTACAGGCGCTACCCGTACTCAAAATAAAGTCTCACCTAGGGCTACCCGCTCCTACTCTCGTGGTGTGACTTCATGGGCCGCTTACCTGCAAGTGTAAAAACAGCCCCCAAAGGGGGTCAGCACGAATGCTGGTACGACCCTCCCGTGGCCCCCAAGCTAACGGTGCTACAACGACTAATTGTCGATAGCATGAAAGTTGATTAGCATCACAATCATAATATGAAATGCAATAAAACAACAAACCACAATGAACATAAATAGCTCAAATGCAAATGAACGACTCAGGCGTTCCCTTAATAAGTGAGTTAGATCTTAACTCCTTAAATCCACAATCTACTTAACCTTATAATTGCCAACCATTCCACTATTAGATTGGTTAGCCCTTAATTGGTTGCTTATTTTTGTAGGGCTTGGTTAACCCTAGCCGGTAGCAGTGCACTATCCGGCAATAAGATACCTTTCTTAATTTGTTGGGGATGTAGGCTTGATCCCCCCACGACATCCTTAATGTGCCTCCTACCTCAAACAGTAGTCCGGGTGGTCGGGTCAGTTTGTTGACCCTAGGCGACGAGTCCGAGGACAAGTCTTATTTGGAAGTCGGATCTGATTCAGATACCGACCTCCCCCAATACACATGTGCCGGTACCATTCCGTATTCCTCACTCCCACCCCAAGTTACGGTTAGTGAAAGTCTTAAATACAAAGTGTTAGTTAAACCTTGACGGTATTAACCAACAATCACCAATGTACAAATCCTCTCCTTAACTCAATAAGTATCAAGCTTAGTTAGTAGCTATCCTTAAGCCTCGTGGGTTAGTGTAAAGAAAACACATACACAACGAGAACATTAATATCTGATTGCATGCTTTATCTTGTCTTAGTCATATCAAACAAACAGATAGCACACAAGACGAGGGACACCTCGTTAGCAAGCAGGTCACAGGAAAGACTGTACCGTTCACCGTCGACTGTCGTTTATTTAACCTTCTCCGGGTTCCCAATTCACAAACCTAAAACATTCATTCATTTTAGGCCATTAGTTATTTGCACCTTACTTAAGACACTTAATCCCTAAAGATTCCCATTCGATACCCTCTTAAGTCTTTACCACTTAACCATATTAACTTAACTTTAAACTTAAGGTTTATACTTAACTTAACTTAATTCCTTAGGTTCTTAGGTCCCTAATCATTATTACCCTACCAATGGCATACCTTACTACCAATTATCATCTTTAGAATTTAAAATTTCCTTTTTTTTTGTGTGTTTTTGGCTCGACCGATCTTACCGACCGACCTTACCCAAGGTCGGTGCATTCCAGGACGTATTACCGTTTGAAAATTTTACCCCGACCGACCTTGCAAGTCCGGTCCCCAAGGTCGGTCCATTCCCGAGAGTTTTCCCCGTGGGAAATTTAAGCCCGACCGAACTTGTAAGTCCGGTCCCCAAGTTCGGTCAATTCCAGAGACCAATTCTCGTACAAAATTCTAGGCATGACCGACCTTGTAAGTCCGGTCCCAAGGTCGGTCCATTCCAGAGACTTAATTCGTACACAAAATACAAGCCCGACTGAACTTGTAAGTCCGGTCCCCAAGTTCGGTGGATTCCAGAAACTCTTTCCGGTAGTGTAAACTGAGCTCGACCGACCTTGCAGGTCCGGTCCCTAAGGTCGGTCGACTCCCGGACCTTGTTTCTAAATTCCCATTTAACTCCAAACTTCACCTCATATATCCTAGTATGTTCTAACCTCATTTGTGCACCTCAAATACACCTTAAGCCTTCCACTAAACACATTAAATCACTCACCAACATCCACCTTTGTCATTATGCATTTTCCTTGTAATCATGCCAACACTTGTAATGTTTTTCACTAGGTTTCTAGGTGGTGGTTCATACCTAATACAGCCACTATGCCAAATGCTTCCTCACCACTATAACATCATCCCCCAAGCATCTTTCACCATCTAAAACTCCTTTATGCAACTACTTAAAGTTTCTACACAAGTTTATGCCTCCTTCTACCAACACATATTTTCCTTCCTACTTGTTTACCAACATTTGCCTAAGTCCTAAATACTCAAGTATACCCCAAGACATTCATTTGGTTCCTAAATCCACCATGATGACGCCTAAGTCATTCTAATTCTCAAGAACACCTTAAACTCTCTCTTTTGTCAAATCAACTCCTAAAGTTTCCTAGTACTACCTTCGTCATGAAATCTCATTAGAACATCTTAAACACTTAGGTTCTTCACTAAATTTTGCCATGGGTTCTCTAGTATATTGTTACACCAAAACATTTAGTTTCTCACCATCAAATAGCTATCAACATTCAAACTCTCATTAAACCTCCTTAACACACATCATACACCAAAACTACACTACATCACAATATAGTGCTTAAACTTAAAATGCTTGGCACTTAGACCCTTAAATGACAATATTCTTAACCACTGAATTTCCACATATATTTGCCTTTAACCTGCGAATACACACAAAAAGGCTCCCATTGAAATAAAATGCTTCTTGTAATTCATCTCAACATTGTTTAACTATCTCTTTTCTCATTGGCTCCTTAGTCACAAGTTCTCAAACATAGTCATTGTTTCTCCTAGGTTATATATAGCCCTTTTATAATGTAAACCTTAAGCTACACTCATCATATACCTAAATCCCATCCCTTAATGCATTAAACACCTTAAGGTAAGACATTTACCTTGTTCTTTTTCAAGCTTCACAAACTTTCTTCCTTAGGTTTTTCCTTGCTCAATCTCGGTCACCAAATCAAGTTCTCCTTGCCAATGTTATAACCAACATTCAATGACTCAAATGAGTACTAAACAACACACTAACCTTAAGGAATAAAACCTAGGTTAAAATGTGTTTTAAGGCATTAAATTGATTGTTTTACCTTGGTTTCTCAAGACAAGCTTGGATATGAAGCAAGAAGGACCTCCTTTATCCTTTGGAGAGTAGAAAACAGCTAGAACAAGGCATAAACATGGAGTCCCATGAGTACAAATTTTCGGACAAGGGAAGAAAATGATGGAAACCTAGATTTTCTTACATATTCCTTACCTTAAGAGAATGGAGAAGCCAATGAACTCTCCAAACTTGGATCTCTCCTTATATGGCGGTTTGACTTGGCACCAAAATAGAGCTCTTGAAGTTTTGGAAAGATAGAAACGAAGAGTGAGCTAACTAAGAAGAATATGTAATTTGTTTAGGTTTTGGAGCTAAAATGAGTAAGTAGTAATCAAAGGAAGGTGAAGCTAGCAAGGAGGTTGTTCTTCACGTTGGAGAAGAAGAGAGGAGCAGCTCAAAACCGGTGGGAACAAGAGAGAGAAGAGGTGAGGAGAGAGGTAAGTGAATGTAAGATATTTATGTTAAAGGTGAATAGTGAATTTACTTACTTTTGCTTTATTCATTACTTAGCTAGATAAGTGTGGTGAGTCACACTTAAAAACCGGCCCCTTGGTCAAATAAGGTGTATTGTGGTCTTTGTTGACCATTTAATTGACTTACTTTGACTAATGTCTTAAACTAGCATTATTTGGTTACTATTCACTAAACAAGGCACATAATTGTGAAATTTTTGATTTCCCAATGATTTAGACTTCCTAATGTGATACTAATCAGTAGACATGTGAATTAAAGGGTAATGATGGACATTTAGCCACTCAAAACCTATTTACAAGACAATTTTTTCAAAAATGAGCTTTAAGACTCCTTAAAGCACATTTTGTGTTTTAACTTGTTTTCAAGCTTGGTTTTCTTTGGTAATTGGTTTAAAATGACCATTAGGATATTAATAAGGTCTAAGAATGATATTTTGGTGCTCACCCAAGTCTCTTCAAGCTTAGAGCACATTTTTGCTTAAACTGCTCTTTTGGTGTTTCCTTATGTTTTCTTTGGTTAAAATGGTTTCTAAGGCATTATTAGCCTTCTTATATCTTAGTTTGTCACTTAAACACCATATCTAAGTTTGGGGTATTTCAATCTACCCCCGTTAAAAGAACTTTGTCCCCAAAGTTCACACGTGTACTAAGTCATTCACGGTACTCAATTTCTTAATCTTAATACCACATCCTATATTCTCATTCACACATCTCAAGACTCAAAGGTCAATCACAAATACAATACATAAGTATTATACATATCTCAAAATTATCACCAAAGTGTAGCAACTTACACAAAATCACATCTAAAATCACATCTTACACAACCAAACAAACGACAAACATGTTCGTTTCCTAACTCAAAAGCGAGGAAGCTCTACCCCCCTTAAAAGGGGTACGCCCCGTACCCTATACAGATGATCTAGTCAGTAAACAAAGAAGGGTACTTCGCCCTCATCTTATCCTCTAATTCCCACGTGGCCTCTTCGACATCCTGGTTAGACCAGAGAACCTTCACCAGTCGCACTGACTTATGGCGAGTGCCCCTAGTCTTACTATCCAAGATTCTCTAAGGAACCTCCACTGATCTCATATTCGGTTCTAATGTCAACCTCTCAGGTTCTAACACATGGGAGGGGTGGTGCATGTATTTCTTTAGCTGTGAAACATGAAAAACATCATGCACTTTACCCAGTTCAGCAGGTAAATTCAACCTGTAAGCAACCGGGCCCACCCGCTCCGTAATCTCATAAGGACCAACAAACTTCGGGCTTAATTTGCCCTTCTGCCCAAATCTGAATACACCCTTCATTGGTGAAACTCGCAGAAATACCTGGTCGCCCACTGCGAACTCCAGGTCTCATCGTCGAACATCAGCATACGACTTCTGCCTATCTTGAGCAGCTTTCATGTTCTCCCTGATTTGCTGAACCTCAGCCTTAACTTGCTCTAAGTACTCTGGTCCTATAATGACCGTCTCACTCGACTCATCCCCGCAGAACGGTATACGACATGGTCTACCGTACAATGCTTGAAAAGGTGCCATCTTGATCGAAGTGTGATAGCTGTTGTTGTATGAAAACTCGATCAGATGCAATTTGTCAATCCAACTGCCCTGGAAGTCTAAGGCACATGCCCTCAGGATGTCCTCGAGTGTCTGAATAGTACGCTCAGTCTGACCATCTGTCTGAGGATGGAACGCGGTACTCAGCTTGAGTTCTGTACCCAACGCTTCTCTAGTAGCTCTCCAGTACCTCGAAAGGAATCTGGTATCTCTATCTGACACTATGGTCTTTGGTATCCCGTGATGTCTCATGATTTCTCTCTCAAACAACTCAGCTAATTTGGTCACCTTCCAAGTATCCTTCATCGGTATGAATCGGACTACTTTGGTAAGGCGATCCACCACCACCCATATCATGTTGAGACCTCCCTTAGCAGGTGGGAGTCCAACTACAAAGTCCTTGGAGATATCATGGAACTTCCACTCCAGAACTGGCATCGACTGTACCATTCCACCCGGTCGTCGGTGCTCGAATTTCACCTTCTGACAAGTGAGACACCTCAAGACGAACTCGGTAACATCTGTCTTCATCCCCGACCACCAGAAGTATCTCTTCATGTCTTTATACATCTTAGAGGCTCTCGGATGGATGGAAACTGAAGAACAGTGTGATTCCCTAAGTATACGGTCTTTCAGATCCGTGTTGCCCCGTGGTATGCATAACCGGCCCTTAAGTCTGATCAGATCATCGTCGTGAAGTCTGAAGTCATATTTCTGACTCTCAAAGGTACCATCTGTCAGCCTCTGTCTGACCTCTCTCATATACTCATCTATCCTCTGTGCCTCTCGTACCTCATCAACCAAGCTGGAGAGAGAGACTAGCGAATGGAGTGAGTGTGCTCGACGGCTCAGGGCGTCTGCTACAACATTGGCCTTCCCCTCTTTGTATTGGAGGTCAATATCATAGTCTTTCAGAAACTCCAACCATCTCCTTTGTCTGAGATTCAACTCCTTCTGAGTGAATATGTATTTCAAGCTCTTGTGATCGGTTTGGTTGTAGTGTAGAATCGTCACACTAACCCCGTATAAGTAATGGCGGCCATATCTCAAAGCGAAGACTAGCTCCCAGCACTAAATCATGTGTGGGGTAGTTCTCCTCATGTTTTCAACTGGCGTGAGGCATATGCCACCACCTTGCCATGTTGCACTGAGCACGCAACCCAGCCCTCTGCCGGATGCATCACAGTAAACCTCAAAGCCCTTTGTACCGTCTGGGTGATCAGAACCGGTGCAGTGGTCAGTGAGTCTTTCAAACTCTCAAATGATCTCTCACAGTCAGCCGTTCCATAAGAACGGTGCACTATTCTTCATCAAGACTGGTCATCGGTGTTTGCGACCTTGCTGAAATCCTAACAAACCTCCGGTAATAACCCTGCCAGACGAGAATGCTCCGGATGTCGTGGTAATAGTCTTCGGTCTTGGCCAAGTACGCACGACATCATCTTTGCTGGATAACACTGAGATCCCAGCATCTGAGATGACATGACCTAGGAAAGAGACTGGTCAAGCCAAAATCACACTTGGAGAACTTAGCATATAGCGGTTCTCCCTAATATCTCCATACTCTCCTCAAAGTGTCCTCAGCTCAGTCTCAATTTCGAATATATCAAAATTCATCAATAAAACTCAACCGACTTGTCCAGCTGCTCCCGGAATAAGCGGTTCATCAGATCCTAATAAACTTCACGGTGCGTTCGAAACCGAAAGGCATCACTGTAAATCATAGTGGCCGTATCGTGTATGGGAATGCCGTTTCTCATATCTCCCTCCTTAATGGCTATCTGATGATACCCCAATCTGAGATCAATCTTGGAAACACAGATGCTCCCTTCAACTGATCGAACAAGATCGTCAATGCGGGGGTAGTGGGTAATTATTCTTCACTGTCACTGCATTCAACTCTCTGTAGTCGATGCAGAGGTGGAGACTACCATCCTTCTTCTTCACGAAGGAGAGAACTGGCGTCCCATGGTGACACACTTGGTCGAATGATCCCTTGTCTAACAATCTTTTAACTGACTTTTAACCATTCATCTCTGCCGGAGCCATGAGGTATGGTTTGCCTTGGCTATCGGTCCGGTACCAGGTGGCAGCTCTGATGGTGAACTCTACCTCCGAGTGGGTGGCATGCGGGCAATTCCCGTGGAAGGAAATAGGTCGGGGAACTCCGACACTACCGGTAAGTCGGGGTCGAACTCGGGGTCTCTCTCCATGTCCTGTACATAGCAGATGTACACTTCTTCCTTTCTCCTCAACTCCTTATACATTGCCATGGCGGTGATGATCTTAGTCGAAGGCTCTCTGGGCCTCTGGCGGTATGATATTGTTACCCCAGACGGGCTCCTGAGCAGCAATCTATGCTCGGCGCAGAGAATACGACCCTTGTGCCGCTCCAACCAGTTCATCCCGAAGATAACATCAAATCCCAACTCCCTGAACTCAATAAAACTGACTGGAAAGTCTTCCCCCTTAATTCTGACAATGGCTCCTCGGTAGTAGCGAGTGCAACGAACCTTCTCCTTTGACGGGAGCGTAACCGTGAAGTCGGGTAGCTCATCACCGTCTAGCCCCAACCTTCTCGCGAAAGATGTCGAGACAAAGGTATGCGAGGCCCCTGAGTCGAAGAGAACTGATGCCTCAATCCCATTAATCGGAAAGGTGCCGGTGAGGATAGTACCGCTGGCGTCGGCCTGAGCCTCTGTAAGTATGCTTAGCGCACCTTCCGTACCGAGTCCATGACCTAATGTATTCACAAGCTGCATGAGTAATGATGGTATAACACGAGTCGTAACAATTTATATGAACAACACTGTTATTTTATTCATAACCATCCTGCTTACAACATGTGCTTTGATCTTACATCTCATTTTTTATCTCACACTAAAACGTTACATAGCTAGTATTGTCTAAAGGTTAGGTTTAACCGTCCTGGTTTCATATGCGTCGCATTATCACTGCTGACGGTGCTGTATTCAGCTTGATTCTCTTAATCCCATGGTATAACATCCTTGACTCTCCTCCCATAACTAATACATCCCCTGACTTAAGTATTAACTTATTCGCACGGTCCGCACGCTTCTGCAAGCCGTACAAAAATTCAGCGTCATCTCCTATGGACCAAGACACTACGGGTATCCCTCGTTCGAGAGACTCCGTTGTCTCGTCCTTATCCTGGTGTAGCCCGAGTCGCCCGTCTTTCTCATAGAAATTTACAATACAGATGTCCGCTTGTAAGTCTGGAATCGGGTCAGCTTCTAACTGCTGAGCGATCTCCACGACTTGTGTAATAACCAGATGGAACTCTTCGGGTATTCCCGGTGGTGAGACTCCATCATGCATCCTCGTGGTTTGGTAGGTCTTGGCATACGGATTCCAATCCTTGCCTAAGCTCATCATCTTTAGCTTCATTCTTGCTCCCCCTGGGTACTCCGGTGTATAAAAACCTCCCGGTCCCATTCCTAGTTGACTGCATTTCCTGATGATGGCTATTTGCGCTGCTGGTGTCAGGTATCCCCTTAATAAAATCATACCTGGGCGGATAACCTGACATTGTTCGGTTGGAAAGTCTATGGTTTCGATGTCGGTGTACTCCGGGTTAGGTGTAGAAGGCATTGGATAGCAGATGTTGAAGCTTCCTAAAGTGGTAGTATATCTTACTTAAATTCTAATCTCATCTCATTCTCACTTAACTCAATTATTCACCAAACATGCATGATAATGCGGTAAGCAGGTAATTTTATTACTAAGTGGTTATAGCGGTACCTGGCCTCGATGAGGGTTCAGGCTCATCGTCCCGGTCCACCATGTGTAGTGTGGGTCCCGACTTCTGGGTCACCCGTGGGTTCTTGTCTACAGCTTGCTGCACCCTCCTCTGACCGTCGGATCCAGCTCCCTGATCGGTCTTAGTCTTAATCTTAAAACTGGGTTTGTAATTCTTACTCTCCGAATTCCCGTAGCACTCATATGCCCGGTGCCCGAGTACACCGCAAAAATTACACTCCACCTTATTCCCCCTGCAGTCAACTCCGGGGTGGTCCCCCTTGCACCTCTGGCAATAGTAGTGTCGTTGGTAGCCACCTCCGGTTTCCTTTCCAGTCTCAGTACCTGATTACATATCGCATCAGTGATTGTGTCTCAATGTTGTTAACCATTCTTATTTACTCAAGATGTATTTCCTTACCCTTTGGCGCCCTGGAGCGCAGGGGCTTAGCAGCATAAGCATAAGTCAGTTTCAGTGGCTCATCAGTAGCCTTCTTCTTTTCCTCCTTTCCTTTTTGGTTCTGATTCTTTTGGGCTTGAGGCTGGTACTACTGTTTCTTGTACCCACCTTTCCCTTGGTGTTCTGTACTCTTCCCAGCATTCTTTCTCTTGGCATTGTCCTCGTCCCTCAGTTGGACGGTTATCTCAACCTTAGCAGCGGCATGATAGCACTCCTGCTTCCCAAGGTATTAGTTCCTCTTATTTCTCACAAACTAAATCTTATCCACTTGATTATATCTTACTCATTCTTATTACCTGCAAGGTAGTATAACTCGTCGGCCCCATGCCGTAGCGGAGTCGATGGCTAAGCCCTCCATAGAAGCGGTCCACCAGTATCTGGTCTGAATACCCAAGACCTGGCAGAAGACGGAGCAAGGCGGTGAACTCTGTGTAATACTCGTCCACCGTCATCTTGTCGGTCTGCTTGAGCGCATCCAACTGTAGGCGCTTCTTCGTCTGGACATGGGGGGGATAATACTTTGCTCGTAGCAAGGCGGTGTACTGCTCCCAGCCGAACTCTGGATTGGCCACATGCTCGGCCCTCACCAGCTTCCACCAATCGCCTGCTGCCCCTTCAGGTAGAACGCAGCTAGACGCACCTTGATCCCAGCAGGGACGTCAAGGGTCTCAAAGGCGGTCTCCAGCTCGGAGATGTACGCCTCGAGCTTGGCGGGATCGGTCTTTTCCTTAAAATGTGCGGGTCGAAGGTCTGCAAGGTTTTTCACCCAATTCGGTTCCCGGGGTTGTGGCGGTGGAGGTGGTGCACCCACACCGGGCTGATAGCCCATGTGCCCTAAGGCGGCAGCTACGATCTCTGTGATCGTCTGCCCTTCCGATATCTCAGTCTCGTCGCCTCGACCACGGCCTCGGCCTCTCCTTCCTGACATCTGAACAATCACAACTCACATTAGATTCGTATCCACCACTGTTTCGGTTAACGAATTCATAACGTCCGTAGACGGTAAAGACGATCCACACTTATTAGTGGTCATCTGACTCAACTCACACTAACAGCTCACACCCTTAACCCGTCACTTATTTCTTAACTTATATCCTGACTTGGTGGTTTCTTATGTCCGGTATTTCTTGATCAGAGCGTAACTACGCTGTGATACCACTTTTGTAACACCCCGTCCTAAGCTAATCGTGGTTATCGCAACTTAACAAATAATACCTAAACGTCACAGCGGAGATAAACTATCACCAGGACCTTGCCACGGTCTAATCAACAAGAAATACCGTTACTTAAATATTTACAACCGTATATCCATAATACATACACCAACCGAGTTTAAAGTATCTCCAAAACCATACAATATTTCACAAGTTCAACTATCAACAGACGGGTGCACAGGCGCTACCCGTACTCAAAATAAAGTCCCACCTAGGGCTACCCGCTCCTACTCTCGTGGTGTGACTTCATGGGCCGCTTACCTGCAAGTGTAAAAACAGCCCCCAAAGGGGGTCAGCACGAATGCTGGTACGACCCTCCCGTGGCCCCCAAGCTAACGGGGCTACGACGACTAATTGTTGATAGCATGGAAGTTGATTAGCATCACAATCATAATATGAAATGGAATAAAACAACAAACCACAATGAACATAAATAGCTCAAATGCAAATGAACGACTCAGGCGTTCCCTTAATAAGTGAGTTAGATCTTAACTCCTTAAATCCACAATCTCCTTAACCTTATAATTGCCAACCATTCCACTATTAGATTGGTTAGCCCTTAATTG
The DNA here is from genome assembly GCA_023374045.1 of Limonium bicolor. Classification (NCBI taxonomy): domain Eukaryota; kingdom Viridiplantae; phylum Streptophyta; class Magnoliopsida; order Caryophyllales; family Plumbaginaceae; genus Limonium; species Limonium bicolor. The sequence goes on from CM041781.1 coordinate 169,481,754, forward strand.
GTTGCTTATTTTTGTAGGCCTTGGTTAACCCTAGCCGGTAGCAGTGCACTATCCGGCAATAAGATACCTTTCTTAATTTGTTGGGGATGTAGGCTTGATCCCCCCACACCATCCTTAATGTGCCTCCCACCTCAAACAGTAGTCCGAGTGGTCAGGTCGGTTTGTTGACCCTAGGCGACGAGTCCGAGGACAAGTCTTATTCAAAAGTCGGATCTGATTCAGATACCGACCTCCCCCAATACACATGTGCCGGTACCATTCCGTATTCCTCACTCCCACCCCAAGTTACGGTTAGTGAAAGTCTTAAATACCAAGTGTTAGTTAAACCTTGACGGGTATTAACCAACAATCACCAATGTACAAATCCTCTCCTTAACTCAATAAGTATCAAGCTTAGTTAGTAGCTATCCTTAAGCCTCGTGGGTTAGTGCAAAGAAAACACATACACAACGAGAACATTAATATCCGGTTGCATGCTTTATCTTGTCTTAGTCATATCAAACAAACAGATAGCACACAAGCCGAGGGACACCTCGTTAGCAAGCAGGTCACAAGAATGACTATACCGTTCACCGTCGACTGTCGTTTGTTTAACCTTCTCCGGGGTCCCAATTCACAAACCTAAAACATTCATTCATTTTTAGGCCATTTATTATTTGCACCTTACTTAAGACACTTAATCCCTAAAGATTCCCATTCGATACCCTCTTAAGTCTTTACCACTTAACCATATTAACTTAACTTTAAACTTAAGGTTTATACTTAACTTAACTTAATTCCTTAGGTTCTTAGGTCCCTAATCATTATTACCCTACCAATGGCATACCTTACTACCAATTATCATCTTTAGAATTTAAAATTTCCTTTTTTTTTGTGTTTTTGGCTCGACCGATCTTACCGACCGACCTTACCCAAGGTCGGTCCATTCCAGGACGTATTACCGTTTGAAAATTTTTCCCCGACCGACCTTGCAAGTCCGGTCCCCAAGGTCGGTCCATTCCCGAGAGTTTTCCCCGTGGGAAATTTAAGCCCGACCGAACTTGTAAGTCCGGTCCCCAAGTTCGGTCAATTCCAGAGACCAATTCTCGTACAAAATTCTAGGCATGACCGACCTTGTAAGTCCGGTCCCAAGGTCGGTCCATTCCAGAGACTTAATTCGTACACAAAATACAAGCCCGACTGAACTTGTAAGTCCGGTCCCTAAGGTCGGTCGACTCCCGGACCTTGTTTCTAAATTCCCATTTAACTCCAAACTTCACCTCATATATCCTAGTATGTTCTAACCTCATTTGGGCACCTCAAATACACCTTAAGCCTTCCACTAAACACATTAAATCACTCACCAACATCCACCTTTGTCATTATGCATTTTCCTTGTAATCATGCCAACACTTGTAATGTTTTTCACTAGGTTTCTAGGTGGTGGTTCATACCTAATACAGCCACTATGCCAAATGCTTCCTCACCACTATAACATCATCCCCCAAGCATCTTTCACCATCTAAAACTCCTTTATGCAACTACTTAAAGTTTCTACACAAGTTTATGCCTCCTTCTACCAACACATATTTTCCTTCCTACTTGTTTACCAACATTTGCCTAAGTCCTAAATACTCAAGTATACCCCAAGACATTCATTTGGTTCCTAAATCCACCATGATGACGCCTAAGTCATTCTAATTCTCAAGAACACCTTAAACTCTCTCTTTTTGTCAAAACAACTCCTAAAGTTTCCTAGTACTACCTTCGTCATGAAATCTCATTAGAACATCTTAAACACTTAGGTTCTTCACTAAATTTTGCCATGGGTTCTCTAGTATATTGTTACACCAAAACATTTAGTTTCTCACCATCAAATAGCTATCAACATTCAAACTCTCATTAAACCTCCTTAACACACATCATACACCAAAACTACACTACATCACAATATAGTGCTTAAACTTAAAATGCTTGGCACTTAGACCCTTAAATGACAATATTCTTAACCACTGAATTTCCACATATATTTGCCTTTAACCTGCGAATACACACAACAAGGCTCCCATTGAAATAAAATGCTTCTTGTAATTCATCTCAACATTGTTTAACTATCTCTTTTCTCATTGGCTCCTTAGTCACAAGTTCTCAAACATAGTCATTGTTTCTCCTAGGTATATATAGCCCTTTTATAATGTAAACCTTAAGCTACACTCATCATATACCTAAATCCCATCCCTTAATGCATTAAACACCTTAAGGTAAGACATTTACCTTGTTCTTTTTCAAGCTTCACAAACTTTCTTCCTTAGGTTTTTCCTTGCTCAATCTCGGTCACCAAATCAAGTTCTCCTTGCCAATGTTATAACCAACATTCAATGACTCAAATGAGTACTAAACAACACACTAACCTTAAGGAATAAAACCTAGGTTAAAATGTGTTTTAAGGCATTAAATTGATTGTTTTACCTTGGTTTCTCAAGACAAGCTTGGATATGAAGCAAGAAGGACCTCCTTTATCCTTTGGAGAGTAGAAAACAGCTAGAACAAGGCATAAACATGGAGTCCCATGAGTACAAATTTTCGGACAAGGGAAGAAAATGATGGAAACCTAGATTTTCTTACATATTCCTTACCTTAAGAGAATGGAGAAGCCAATGAACTCTCCAAACTTGGATCTCCTCCTTATATGGCGGTTTGACTTGGCACCAAAATAGAGCTCTTGAAGTTTTGGAAAGATAGAAACGAAGAGCTTGAGCTAACTAAGAAGAATATGTAATTTGTTTAGGTTTTGGAGCTAAAATGAGTAAGTAGTAATCAAAGGAAGGTGAAGCTAGCAAGGAGGTTGTTCTTCACGTTGGAGAAGAAGAGAGGAGCAGCTCAAAACCGGTGGGAACAAGAGAGAATGAAGAGGTGAGGAGAGAGGTAAGTGAAGGTAAGATATTTATGTTAAAGGTGAATAGTGAATTTACTTACTTTTGCTTTATTCATTACTTAGCTAGATAAGTGTGGTGAGTCACACTTAAAAACCGGCCCCTTGGTCAAATAAGGTGTATTGTGGTCTTTGTTGACCATTTAATTGACTTACTTTGACTAATGTCTTAAACTAGCATTATTTGGTTACTATTCACTAAACAATGCACATAATTGTGAAATTTTTGATTTCCCAATGATTTAGACTTCCTAATGTGATACTAATAAGTACACATGTGAATTAAAGGGTAATGATGGACATTTAGCCACTCAAAACCTATTTACAAGACAATTTTTTCAAAAATGAGCTTTAAGACTCCGTAAAGCACATTTTGTGTTTTAACTTGTTTTCAAGCTTGGTTTTCTTTGGTAATTGGTTTAAAATGACCATTAGGATATTAATAAGGTCTAAGAATGATATTTTGGTGCTCACCCAAGTGTCTTCAAGCTTAGAGCACGTTTTTGCTTAAACTGCTCTTTTGGTGTTTCCTTATGTTTTCTTTGGTTAAAATGGTTTCTAAGGCATTATTTAGCCTTCTTATATCTTAGTTTGTCACTTAAACACCATATCTAAGTTTGGGGTATTTCAATCTACCCCCCTTAAAAGAACTTTGTCCCCAAAGTTCACACGTGTACTAAGTCATTCACGGTACTCAATTTCTTAATCTTAATACCACATCCTATATTCTCATTCACACATCTCAAGACTCAAAGGTCAATCACAAATACAATACATAAGTATTATACATATCTCAAAATTATCACCAAAGTGTAGCAACTTACACAAAATCACATCTAAAATCACATCTTACACAACCAAACAAACGACAAACATGTTCGTTTCCTAACTCAAAAGCGAGGAAGCTCTACCCCCCTTAAAAGGGGTACGCCCCGTACCCTATACAGATGATCTAGTCAGTAAACAAAGAAGGGTACTTCGCCCTCATCTTATCCTCTAATTCCCACGTGGCCTCTTCGACATCCTGGTTAGACCAGAGAACCTTCACCAGTCGCACTGACTTATGGCGAGTGCCCCTAGTCTTACTATCCAAGATTCTCTAAGGAACCTCCACTGATCTCATATTCGGTTCTAATGTCAACCTCTCAGGTTCTAACACATGGGAGGGGTGGTGCATGTATTTCTTTAGCTGTGAAACATGAAAAACATCATGCACTTTACCCAGTTCAGCAGGTAAATTCAACCTGTAAGCAACCGGGCCCACCCGCTCCGTAATCTCATAAGGACCAACAAACTTCGGGCTTAATTTGCCCTTCTGCCCAAATCTGAATACACCCTTCATTGGTGAAACTCGCAGAAATACCTGGTCGCCCACTGCGAACTCCAGGTCTCATCGTCGAACATCAGCATACGACTTCTGCCTATCTTGAGCAGCTTTCATGTTCTCCCTGATTTGCTGAACCTCAGCCTTAACTTGCTCTAAGTACTCTGGTCCTATAATGACCGTCTCACTCGACTCATCCCCGCAGAACGGTATACGACATGGTCTACCGTACAATGCTTGAAAAGGTGCCATCTTGATCGAAGTGTGATAGCTGTTGTTGTATGAAAACTCGATCAGATGCAATTTGTCAATCCAACTGCCCTGGAAGTCTAAGGCACATGCCCTCAGGATGTCCTCGAGTGTCTGAATAGTACGCTCAGTCTAACCATCTGTCTGAGGATGGAACGCGGTACTCAGCTTGAGTTCTGTACCCAACGCTTCTCTAGTAGCTCTCCAGTACCTCGAAAGGAATCTGGTATCTCTATCTGACACTATGGTCTTTGGTATCCCGTGATGTCTCATGATTTCTCTCTCAAACAACTCAGCTAATTTGGTCACCTTCCAAGTATCCTTCATCGGTATGAATCGGGCTACTTTGGTAAGGCGATCCACCACCACCCATATCATGTTGAGACCTCCCTTAGCAGGTGGGAGTCCAACTACAAAGTCCATAGAGATATCATGGAACTTCCACTCCGGAACTGGCATCGACTATACCATTCCACCCGGTCGTCGGTGCTCGAATTTCACCTTCTGACAAGTGAGACACCTCAAGACGAACTCGGTAACATCTGTCTTCATCCCCGACCACCAAAAGTATCTCTTCATGTCTTTATACATCTTAGAGGCTCTCGGATGGATGGAAACTGAAGAACAGTGTGATTCCCTAAGTATACGGTCTTTCAGATCCGTGTTGCCCCGTGGTATGCATAACCGGCCCTTAAGTCTGATTAGATCATCGTCGTGAAGTCTGAAGTCATATTTCTGACTCTCAAAGGTACCATCTGTCAGCCTTTGTCTGACCTCTCTCATATCATCTGTCCTCTGTGCCTCTCGTACCTCATCAACCAAGCTGGAGAGAGAGACTAGCGAATGGAGTGAGTGTGCTCGACGGCTCAGGGCGTCTGCTACAACATTGGCCTTCCCTCTTTGTATTGGAGGTCAATATCATAGTCTTTTAGAAACTCCAACCATCTCCTTTGTCTGAGATTCAACTCCTTCTGAGTGAATATGTATTTCAAGCTCTTGTGATCGGTGTAGATCGTCACACTAACCTCGTATAAGTAATGGCGCCATATCTTCAAAGCGAAGACTACAGCTCCCAGCTCTAAATCATGTGTGGGGTAGTTCTCCTCATGTTTCTTCAACTGGCGTGAGGCATATGCCACCACCTTGCCATGTTGCATGAGCACACAACCCAGCCCTTTGCCGGATGCATCACAGTAAACCTCAAAGCCCTCTGTACCGTCTGGGATGATCAGAACCGGTGCAGTGGTCAGTGAGTCTTTCAAACTCTGAAATGATCTCTCACAGTCAGCCGTCCATAAGAACGGTGCATCTTTCTTCATCAGACTGGTCATCGGTTTCGCGACCTTGCTGAAATCCCTAACAAACCTCCGGTAATAACCTGCCAGACCGAGAATGCTCCGGATGTCGGTAATAGTCTTCAGTCTTGGCCAAGTACGCACGACATCAATGTTTGCTGGATCCACTGAGATCCCAGCATCTGAGATGACATGACCTAGGAAGGAGACCTGGTCAAGCCAAAACTCACACTTGGAGAACTTAGCATATAGCTGGTTCTCCCTCAATATCTCCAATACTCTCCTCAAGTGTTCCTCATGCTCAGTTTTCAATTTCGAATATATCAAAATATCATCAATAAACACTACAACCGACTTGTCCAGCTGCTCCAGGAATAAATGGTTCATCAGATCCATAAACTTCGCCGGTGCGTTCGACAAACCGAATGGCATCTCTGTAAACTCATAGTGGCCGTATTGTGTCCGGAATGCCGTTTTCTCAATATCTCCCTCCTTAATGGCTATCTGATGATACCCCGATCTGAAATCAATCTTGGAAAACATAGATGCTCCCTTCAACTAATCGAACAGATCGTCAATGCGGGGTAGTGGGTACTTATTCTTCACTGTCACTGCATTCAACTCTCTGTACTCGATGCAGAGGCGGAGACTACCATCCTTCTTCTTCACGAAGAGAACTGGCGCTCCCCATGGTGACACACTTGGTCTGATGAATCCCTTGTCTAACAAATCTTTTAACTGTTCTTTTAACTCATTCATCTCTGCCGGAGCCATGCGGTATGGTGCCTTGGCTATCGTGTACCAGGTAGTAGCTCGATGGTGAACTCTACCTCCCGAGTGGGTGGCATGCTGGGCAGTTCCCGTGGAAATAGGTCGGGGAACTCCGACACTACCGGTAAGTCAGGGTCAAACTCGGGGTCTCTCTCCATGTCCTGTACATATCAGAGGTACACTTCTTCCTTTCTCCTCAACTCCTTATACATTGCCATGGCAGTGATGATCTTAGTCGAAGGCTCTCTGGGCCTCTGGCGGTATGATATTGTTACCCTAGACGGGCTCCTGAGCAGCAATCTATGCTCGGCGCAGAGGATACGACCCTTGTGCCGCTCCAACCAGTTCATCCCGAAGATAACATCAAATCCCAACTCCCTCAACTCAATAAAACTGACTGGAAAGTCTTCCCCCTTAATTCTGACAATGGCTCCTCGGTAGTAGCGAGTGCAACGAACCTTCTCCTTTGACGGGAGCGTAACCGTGAAGTCGGGTAGCTCATCAGCGTCTAGCCCCAACCTTCTCGCGAAAGATGCCGAGACAAAGGTATGCGAGGCCCCTGAGTCAAAGAGAACTGATGCCTCAATCCCATTAATCGGAAAGGTGCCGGTGAGGATAGTACCGCTGGCGTCGGCCTGAGCCTCTGTAAGTATGCTTAGCGCACCTTCCGTACCGAGTCCATGACCTAATCGTATTCACAAGCTTCATGAGTAATGATGGTATAACACGAGTCATAACAATTATATGAACAACACTGTTATTTTATTCATAACCATCCTGCTTACAACATGTGCTTTGATCTTACATCTCATTCTTTATCTCACACTAAAACGTTACATAGCTAGTATTGTCTAAAGGTTAGGTTTAACCGTCCTAGTTTCATATGCGTCGCATTAATCACTGCTGACGGTGCTGTATTCAGATTGATTCTCTTAATCCCATGGTATAACATCCTTGACTCTCCTCCCATAACTAATACATACCCTGACTTAAGTATTAACTTATTCGCACGGTCTACACGCTTCTGCTCGCCGTACAAAAATTCAGCATCATCTCCTTTGGACCAAGACACTACGGGTATCCCTCGTTCGAGAGACTCCGTTGTCTCATCCTTATCCTGGTGTTGCCCGAGTCACCCGTCTTTCTCATAGAAATTTACAATACAAATGTCCGCTTGTAAGTCTGGAATCGGGTCAGCTTCCAACTGCTGAGCGATCTCCACGACTTGTGTAATAACCGGATGGAACTCTTCAGGTATTCCCGGTGGTGAGACTCCATAATTCATCCTCGTGGTTTGGTAGGTCTTGGCATACGGATTCCAATCCTTGCCTAAGCTCATCATTTAGCTTCATTCTTGCTCCCCCTGGGTACTCCGGTGTATAAAAACCTCCCGGTCCCATTCCTAGTTGACTGCATTTCCTGATGATGGCTATTTGCGCTGCTGGTGTGAGGTATCCCCTTAATAAAATCATACCTGAGCGGATAACCTGACATTGTTCGGTTGGAAAGTCTATGGTTTCGATGTCGGTGTACTCCGGGTTAGGTGTAGAAGGCATTGGATAGCAGATGTTGAAGCTTCCTAAAGTGGTAGTAGATTATATCTTACTTAAATTCTAATATCATCTCATTCTCACTTAACTCAATTATTCACCAAACATGCATGATAATGCGGTAAGCAGGTAATTTTATTACTAAGTGGTTATAGCGGTACCTGGCCTCGATGAGGGTTCAGGCTCATCGTCCCTGTCCACCATGTGTAGTGTGGGTCCCGACTTCTGGATCACCCGTGGGTTCTTGTCTGCAGCTTGCTGCACCCTCCTCTGACCGTCGGATCCAGCTCCCTGATCGGTCTTAGTCTTAATCTTAAAACTGGGTCTGTAATTCTTACTCTCCGGATTCTCGTAGCACTCATATGCCCGGTGCCTAGTACACCGCAAAAATTACACTCCACCTTATTCCCCCTGCAGTCAACTCCGGGGTGGTCCCCCTTGCACCTATGGCAATAGTAGTGTCGTTGGTAGCCACCTCCGGTTTCCTTTCCAGTCTCAGTACCTGATTACGTATCGCATCAGTGATTGTGTAACACCCCCAAACACTGGCCTAGGAGTTAGGGGTATTACACGCCGCGTATTATTACATAATAACGCAAGGCTCTAATAAACAGAATTAAACAGATAATCAAATAAGGCCCAAACGAAATACTTCAATACAGTATTATCGAAGAGATGTTAAAACATCCCCAAAAGTCATTACAGAACCCACCAAACAGATGTCAAAAGCGGAAGCTTAACAAAATATGCCCAAAGGCTCAAATTCAATACAAAGGTCTCAAAAGAAGCTAAATACAAAGCAGCTAAACTCCAGAAGCTGAGGGGAGACGATCCTCGCTAATCAATCTGCAAAAGCGTTAGAAGTAGGGGAATGAGCACACAACTATGCCCAGTAGATGACCAACTTCATCAACCAGCATGCTCAAAACATTTACAGAATATTGACAAATCAGAAGGAGTCAAGAGTCCACAAATATGTCAGAAATCAGAAACAGAAGTCCAATCATTAAGGGACTAAACAGAGCAGAAGCAGACAGAAGCCGAAAACAGAGTGGGACACTAGCGATCACAGCATACAGACAGAACGAGCAACCAGCTCGTGAACAGAACGAGGAAACCTCACTCGTAAACAGAACAGGTCTAGACACCCGTGAACAGAACGGGGAACATCACCCGTGAACAGAAGGATCCTACATAGCGCGCTACGAGACAGCGTAACCAGCCATCCAAAGGCTCAGACACAGAGATAACTAGGTCCCAAAACAGAAGCTTAAATACAGATAAGCATATGTGCACCAAAGGCACCAGAAAGCTCATAGATAGCTTGGAAATTAGAAGGGGAATCCAACCCCGCAAACAGAAGTCAAAACGGAGCTCAAACGAGCAAGTTATGGCCAAAACAGTAGCCTGTCCGAACTTGTGTCCGGACATCAATGTTCGGACACAAGTCGAGACTCAGAAGGCAAAATCAGACAGATGTCCGAACTTGTGTCCGGACATCAAAGTTCGGACACAAGTCGAACGTTAAAACAGAAGAAGAGCCAGAGGTGTCCGAACATCCAAGTTCGGACGGATGTTCGGACATTTTACGAAAACAGAGACGCGGAGAGTCCGAACTTGTGTCCGGACATCCAATGTTCGGACACAAGTCGAAGCCAAAACCAGAGAACGCAGAAGGCTGTGTCCGAACTTCAAAGCTCGGACGGAAGTTCGGACACAGCGAAGATTTTCAAAAGATTAAGCGCAGAAGGGCATGTCCGAACTTCAAAGCTCGGACGGAAGTTCGGACATGCCGAAATCCTCAGAAATCAGAAGCGAATTCAAACGAACAGAGGCACTAAAACCAATCCAAAACAACACACACACTTACAAAACAACCTTGGGGGTTTAATCCATTGAAATGGCATTAAACCGACATAAACCACACACAAACACAAGATCAAATCAGTGAGTAAATGCAGAACCCAAACTCCCCAAGGCTGAACACACGGATCGAATCCGAAAGCCACCTACCTCGAATTAACAGCAGAGACGAAACCCGGTCTGAACAGCAGAGAATCTCAAATCCGAAACAGAGCAACCGACCACGCCGACACAGCAAGTCAGACCAAATGCAATTCCAGGATTCTGAATAACTACAACATGCAGAACAATGCCAATTCAGAAACGCAAACCTAACCCAAAAACTGAAACTGCAGTCCAAACTGTAACGAAACTCTCACCTGAATCCAACGTCGAACACACAGACGGAGCCAATCGCAGCAGAGAAAGAACGGAACTGAAGCCAACGCTGAATCACAATCAGATTGGGAAAGAAATTAGAATGAGAAGAACTCAGAACCGAGGGATTAACGAACAAAGCAATCTGACAACTCTACCTCGAAGAAACCAGCAATTCGCAAGGACTAGCAATCTGCAGCGGAACCTCGACAGCAGAATAATGAGGCTTGACTGATCGAGAGAAAGAACGGCTTTGAGAGAGAAGAGAGAGAGAGCAAGGAAGAGAGGAGCGTGAACGATCGTGAGAACGTGCTTAGAAGTGAGGGTAATTAAGAAGGAAAGGAATAAAATAATAAGAGTTTAAGAGATTAATGTGAGGTTAACTCACCAGAAAATAAGACGGATGGGGAAAAGACCTCCTTGTCCCCGGCTTCTTTAATAAGGACTTCCATGTCCTAAATTCAGAATACAATAATGTAAGACCACTAGTGACGAAATAAAATATAACCAAATCTTGGGTTATAACATCACCTCCCCCTTAAAAGAATTTCGTCCTCGAAATTAAAACATACCTACTGCTCAAAAAGGACCGGAAACTTAGAACGGACTTCGCTTTCAACCTCCCAGGTCGCCTCTTCCTCTGACTGACCCGACCACTGCACCTTCACCAAGGGCATGGTCTTACTCCTGAGCTTGCGGACATCCCGCGCTAAAATCCTCAAAGGAACTGCCTCAAACGTGAAGTCCTCCCTCAACTGAAGCGGACTGAAGTCGATCACATGAGATGGGTCCGGAATGTACTTCCTCAGCATCGAAACATGGAAAACACTGTGCACTGCTGCTAAAGACGGAGGCAGAGCCAAACGATAGGCAACGGTCCGATCCTCTCTAGGATCTCAAAAGGACCCACAAAACGAGGGCTAAGCTTGCCTCTCTTCCCAAAACGAACGACCCCTCGCACAGGAGAAACCTTCAGATACACATGATCGCCCACCTCAAACTCTAGAGGTCGTCTCCTCTGATCGGCGTAGCTCTTCTGACGACTCTGAGCCACAAGCAGATGCTCTCTGATAGACTGAATTTTGCCCACAGCATCCTGAACCAAGTCTGGACCAATCACCGCTCTCTCCTTCAGATCATCCCAACAGATGGGTGATCTGCACCTCCTGCCATACAAGGCCTCAAACGGAGCCATCCCGATACTGGTCTGGAAACTATTATTGTACGCGAACTCTATCAGTGCCACGTGCTGATCCCAGCTGCCCCCAAAGTCGAGTACACATGCCCTGAGCATGTCCTCTAGGACCTGATTCGTCCTCTCTGTCTGCCCGTCTGACTGAGGATGGTAAGCTGAACTGAAAGACAACTTCGTCCCCAACGCTTGATGCAAACTCTGCCAGAACCTGGACACAAACCTCGGATCTCTGTCAGACACAATCGAAGCCGGAACCCCATGCAGGCGTACTATCTCATCAATGTACAACTGAGCCAAGCGGTGCAAACTGAAAGTCTTCCTGACAGGTAGGAAGTGAGCGCTCTTCGTGAGCCGGTCCACAATGACCCAAACTGCATCAAAACCCCTCGGAGTCTTCGGCAGTCCCATAACAAAGTCCATACCGACGCTCTCCCACTTCCACTCCGGAACGGGAAGAGGCTGAAGCAAACCAGCTGGTCTCTGATGCTCAGCTTTGACCTGCTGACAGGTCCGACATCTGGATACAAAGTCAGAAATGTCTCTCTTCATGTTACCCCACCAGAATGTCTCTCGAAGATCCCGGTACTCTTCACACCTCCTGGGTGTACTGAGTATGGAGCTCCATGAGCCTCCTGCATGATCTCACGCCTCAACGCGTCGTCTGCCGGCACACAAACACGGCCTCTGAACCTCAGGCAGCCATCCTCTGAAACCCGGAACTCGGACTCCTGACCAGCAGACAAACTCTCTCTGATCTTACACAGACTGACATCAAGCTCCTGACTGGCCTTGATCCGGTCGATCAAGGTAGGCTGAACCTGCAGTGCTGCTAACATCCCAGACCTCTCTGGACGGACAACCCAGATACCCATGCGCTGCAACTCCTGAGCAGACCTCTCCACACCTGATAAAGCACAAACGGTCCCAGACGGACCCCTCCTACTGAGCGCATCAGCAACTACATTCTCCCTACCCGGATGGTAGAGGATCTCTAAGTCGTAGTCGTGTAGCAACTCCAGCCACCTCCTCTGCCTCAAGTTCAACTCCTTCTGAGTGAACAGATACTTGAGGCTCTTATGGTCCGTATACACCTTGCACGCTGCCCCATACAAGTAGTGCCTCCAAATTTTCAACGCAAAGACCACCGCAGCCAGCTCCAGATCGTGGGTCGGATAGTTCTTCTCATATGGCTTCAACTGACGAGAGCCATATGCTACTACCTTCCCATGCTGCATCAGAACACATCCAAGCCCTATGGGACGCATCACAGAAAACCTCAAGACCCTCGGTCCCCTCCGGAAGAGTCAAGATCGGCGCAGTAGTCAACCTCTTCTTCAGCTCCAGAAAACACTGTTCACAGGCATCGCTCCACTCAAACTTCACATCCTTCTGCAGCAGACGGGTCAGCGGAATCACCAACTTGGAGAAGCCCTCCACAAACTTGCGATAGTAACCCGCTAGTCCAAGGAAGCTACGAATATCTCCGACATTAGTAGGCCTGGCCCACTCAGTAATAGCTCGAATCTTCTCCGGGTCCACGGAGATACCATCCTTGGAGACCACATGTCCCAAGAATACTACCTGATCTAGCCAGAACTCGCACTTCTTCAGCTTCGCATACAACTCGTTCTCCCTCAGAGTCTGGAGAACGGTCCTCAAATGCTCCTCGTGCTCCTCAGCACTCTTGGAATACACCAAGATGTCATCGATGAAAACTACAACGAACTGGTCCAAAAACGGCTTGAAGACTCTGTTCATCATATCCATAAATACTGACGGCGCATTCGTCAACCCGAATGGCATCACTAGGAACTCGTAGTGTCCATAACGAGTCCTGAAAGCGGACTTAGGCACGTCGTCTGCCTTAATCCTCAGCTGATGATATCCCGACCTCAGATCGATCTTCGAAAACACCTTAGCTCCTGCTAACTGGTCGAACAAGTCGTCTATGCGCGGGAGAGGATACCTATTCTTAATGGTAACCTTGTTGAGCTCCCTGTAGTCAATGCACAACCGCATGCTACCGTCCTTCTTCTTTACAAATAGCACTGGCGCTCCCCAAGGCGACACACTCGGGCGAATGAAGCCCTTATCCAGCAGCTCCTGCAACTGGACCTTCAACTCCTTGAGCTCAGCAGGCGCCATCCGGTATGGGGCCTTCGAAATGGGCTGAGTCTCAGGTGCGAGCTCGATCGAGAACTCCACCTCTCTGACAGGGGGAAGCCCAGGCACGTCGTCCTGGAACACGTCGGGGAAGTCTCTGACCACTGGAATCTCCTCCAACTTCGCATCCTTGCGAACCTCAGGGATGTAGCACAGATATCCCTGGCATCCTTTCCTCAGAAAACGGAACGCCTGCATAGCCGAATGACTGGCGGCGAGCACGGGAGTCCATTCCCTGCTACAACTAGACGGGGCTGACCCGGCTCCTCAAAAGTGACTCTCGAAGCAGCACAATCAATATGGGCATGGTGCGCAGCAAGCCAATCCATGCCCAGAATCACATCAAAAGAAGTCATCTCCATCGGGATGAGGTTAGCACACAGAGTCCTATCTCTGACTAACACAGGACTATCTTTGCAAACAGAATTCAACAGCATAGAAGAGTCCCTAACTAATGGACTATGCACACATAACTCAACACCCAAGCAACACAAAACACAACAGAGCTCACCCACTAACTCAGCAGAAATAAAAGAGTGGGTGGCTCCAGAGTCAAACAAACAGAAAACAGAACGAGATGACAGCTGGAGAATACCTGTGACAACTCTGTCAGTCGATCGGTCTCTCTCTCCAGCCATCGCGTACACTCTGGCCTGGCCCTGGGGCTTCTTCTGCTCAGCCCGGTCTCGATCTCTAGACCCAGATGTAGATCCTCCAGCTCCACCTCCAGAGCTACCTCTGCTCCTCTCAGCCTGAGGGCAATCAGCAATCCTATGCCCCATGGATCCACACTTGAAGCAGGCCCCGGACTTCCTGTAGCAGTCCTGACCTCTGTGAAACTTGCCACAGACCTGGCACTTCGGAGCGGGAGCTGATGAAGACGAACCACCTCTGTCTCGCGAACGGTCCCCAGAGCGGTCTCCAGTAGACTGCTTCTTCTGAGAAGCAGACTGATCCCTCCTATCACTGTCATCGGACCTCTGCTTCCTCTTCTGGTCCTTCCCTCCAGACTGGCGACCTCTCAAGTCAGCCTCTACCAACAGGGCGACATCAGCAACGTCCCTGAAGGTCTTGTGACGCAGCGGCGTCACAGCAGATCGGATGTCCGGCCTCAGGCCACTCTCAAACTTCCTGGCCTTCCTATGCTCGTCAGGCTCAGGTGCAAACTTAGACAGGCTGATAAACTTGCGGACGTACTCCTCCACACTCATGTCCCGGCCCTGGCGTAGCCGGTTATACTCCAGGATGCGCTGATCCTTGTAGACGTCGGGGTAGAACTGTTTGTTGAACTCCCCAGTGAACTGCTCCCACGTCCAAGGCTGTGGGAACTTCCCCATCACTGACCTCCACCACTCCTTGGCTTCGGCCTTGAACAGAAAGGTGGCGAAGTCGACCTTCTGCTCCTCCTCAGAGCCCATCACTCGAAGCAAATCCTCCACCTCTGACAACCAGTGGCTGGCCTCCTGGGGTCTCCTGCCCCATCAAACGACGGCGGCTTCAGCTTCATGAACTCCTGAAGCGCCTTCACGTTCCTCCCTCCAGCATCTGCCCCAGCCGGGCCTGCTCCGCCAGCTGGTCCTCCTCCAGCTGGACCGCCCCCTGCAGCCATGGTCTGCATGAGCTGCGTCATGAATTGCTGAACCATCAGCAACATTCCCTGGAGGGTTATTCGCTCTCCTTGGCGGCATTCTGAAAGTCCAACAGCAGCAGTTAGACTCCGACACTAACACTGACATTTCTGACTGACTGGCTAACTTAAAATCCCAGCAGATTAGAACCCAGAGCTCTGATACCACTAAATGTAACACCCCCAAACACTGGCCTAGGAGTTAGGGGTATTACACGCCGCGTATTATTACATAATAACGCAAGGCTCTAATAAACAGAATTAAACAGATAATCAAATAAGGCCCAAACGAAATACTTAATAAGTATATCGAAGAGATGTTAAAACATCCCCAAAAGTCATTACAGAACCCACCAAACATGTCAAAAGCGGAAGCTTAACAAAATATGCCCAAAGGCTCAAATTCAATACAAAGGTCTCAAAAGAAGCTAAACAAAGCAGCTAAACTCCAGAAGCTGAGGGGAGACGATCCTCGCTAATCAATCTGCAAAAGCGTTAGAAGTAGGGGAATGAGCACACAACTATGCCCAGTAGATGACCAACTTCATCAACCAGCATGCTCAAAACATTTACAGAATATTGACAAATCAGAAGGAGTCAAGAATCCACAATATTCAGAAATCAGAAACAGAAGTCCATCATTAAGGGACTAAACAGAGCAGAAGCAGACAGAAGCAGAAAACAGAGTGGGACACTAGCGATCACAGCATACAGACAGAACGAGCAACCAGCTCGTGAACAGAACGAGGAAACCTCACTCGTAAACAGAACAGGTGTAAACACCCGTGAACAGAACGGGGAACATCACCCGTGAACAGAAGGATCCTACATAGCGCGCTACGAGACAGCGTAACCAGCCATCCAAAGGCTCAGACACAGAGATAACTAGGTCCCAAAACAGAAGCTTAAATACAGATAAGCATATGTGCACCAAAGGCACCAGAAAGCTCATAGATAGCTTGGAAATCAGAAGGGGAATCCAACCCCGCAAACAGAAGTCAAAACGGAGCTCAAACGAGCAAGTTATGGCCAAAACAGTAGCCTGTCCGAACTTGTGTCCGGACATCAAGTTCGGACACAAGTCGAACCCGTTAAAACAAAGAAGAGCCAGAGGTGTCCGAACATCCAAGTTCGGACGGATGTTCGGACATTTTACGAAAACAGAGACGTGGAGAGTCCGAACTTGTGTCCGGACATCCAATGTTCGGACACAAGTCGAAGCCAAAACAGAGAATGCAGAAGGCTGTGTCCGAACTTCAAAGCTCGGACGGAAGTTCGGACACAGCGAAGATTTCAAAAGATTAAGCGCAGAAGGGCATGTCCGAACTTCAAAGCTCGGACGGAAGTTCGGACATGCCGAAAACCTCAGAAATCAGAAGCGAATTCAAACGAACAGAGGCACAAAAACCAATCCAAACACACACCATTTACAAAACAACCTTGGGGGTTTAATCCATTGAAATGGCATTAAACCGACATAAACACACACAACACACATCAAATCATGAGTAAATGCAGAACCCAAACTCCCCAAGGCTGAACACACGGATCGAATCCGAAAGCCACCTACCTCGAATTAACAGCAGAGACGAAACCCGGTCTGAACAGCAGAGAATCTCAAATCCGAAACAGAGCAACCGACCACGCCGACACAGCAAGTCAGACCAAATGCAATTCCAGGATTCTGAATAACTACAACGCAGAACAATGCCAATTCAGAAACGCAAACCTAACCCAAAAACTGAAACTGCAGTCCAAACTGTAACGAAACCCTCACCTGAATCCAACGTCGAACACACAGACGGAGCCAATCGCAGCAGAGAAAGAACGGAACTGAAGCCAACGCTGAATCACAATCAGATTGGGAAAGAAATTAGAATGAGAAGAACTCAGAACCGAGGGATTAACGAACAAAGTAATCTGACAACTCTACCTCGAAGAAACCAGCAATTCGCAAGGACTAGCAATCTGCAGTGGAACCTTGACAGCAGAATAATGAGGCTTGACTGATCGAGAGAAAGAACGGCTTTGAGAGAGAAGAGAGAGAGCAAGGAAGAGAGGAGCGTGAACGATCGTGAGAACGTGCTTAGAAGTGAGGGTAATTAAGAAGGAAAGAAATAAAATATAATAAGAGTTTATTAAGTTAATCTCACCAGAAAAATGGGAAGGAAAAGACCTTTCTACCCCTTTTTATAAGGACGTCCATGTCCTAAATCCAAATGAACCATTAATGAACCATAGTAACTTAAATAAAATATAACCAAATCTTGGGTTATAACATCACCTCCCCCTTAAAAGAATTTCGTCCTCGAAATTAAAACATACCTACTGCTCAAAAGGGCGGGAAACTTAGAACGGACTTCGCTTTCAACCTCCCAGGTCGCCTCTTCCTCTGACTGACCCGACCACTGCACCTTCACCAAGGGCATGGTCTTACTCCTGAGCTTGCGGACATCCCGCGCTAAAATCCTCAAAGGAACTGCCTCAAACGTGAAGTCCTCCCTCAACTGAAGCGGACTGAAGTCGATCACATGAGATGGGTCCGGAATGTACTTCCTCAGCATCGAAACATGGAAAACACTGTGCACTGCTGCTAAAGACGGAGGCAGAGCCAAACGATAGGCAACCGGTCCGATCCTCTCTAGGATCTCAAAAGGACCCACAAAACGAGGGCTAAGCTTGCCTCTCTTCCCAAACGACGACTCCTCGCACAGGAGAAACCTTCAGATACACATGATCGCCCACCTCAAACTCTAGAGGTCGTCTCCTCTGATCGGCGTAGCTCTTCTGACGACTCTGAGCCACAAGCAGACGCTCTCTGATAGACTGAATTTTGCCCACAGCATCCTGAACCAAGTCTGGACCAATCACCGCTCTCTCCTTCAGATCATCCCAACAGATGGGTGATCTGCACCTCCTGCCATACAAGGCCTCAAACGGAGCCATCCCGATACTGGTCTGGAAACTATTATTGTACGCGAACTCTATCAGTGCCACGTGCTGATCCCAGCTGCCCCCAAAGTCGAGTACACATGCCCTGAGCATGTCCTCTAGGACCTGATTCGTCCTCTCTGTCTGCCCGTCTGACTGAGGATGGTAAGCTGAACTGAAAGACAACTTCGTCCCCAACGCTGATGCAAACTCTGCCAGAACCTGGACACAAACCTCGGATCTCTGTCAGACACAATCGAAGCCGGAACCCCATGCAGACGTACTATCTCATCAATGTACAACTGAGCCAAGCGGTGCAAACTGAAAGTCTTCCTGACAGGTAGGAAGTGAGCGCTCTTCGTGAGCCGGTCCACAATGACCCAAACTGCATCAAAACCCCTCGGAGTCTTCGGCAGTCCCATAACAAAGTCCATACCGACGCTCTCCCACTTCCACTCCGGAACGGGAAGAGGCTGAAGCAAACCAGCTGGTCTCTGATGCTCAGCTTTGACCTGCTGACAGGTCCGACATCTGGATACAAAGTCAGAAATGTCTCTCTTCATGTTACCCCCAGAATGTCTCTCGAAGATCCCGGTACATCTTCACACCTCCTGGGTGTACTAGTAGGAGCTCCATGAGCCTCCTGCATGATCTCACGCCTCAACGCGTCGTCTGCCGGCACACAAACCGGCCTCTGAACCTCAGGCAGCCATCCTCTGAAACCCGAACTCGGACTCCTGACCAGCAGACAAACTCTCTCTGATCTTACACAGACTGACATCAAGCTCCTGACTGGCCTTGATCCGGTCGATCAAGGTAGGCTGAACCTGCAGTGCTGCTAACATCCCAGACCTCTCTGGACGGACAACCCAGATACCCATGCGCTGCAACTCCTGAGCAGACCTCTCCACACCGACAAAGCACAAACGGTCCCAGACGGACCCCTCCTACTGAGCGCATCAGCAACTACATTCGCCTACCCGGATGGTAGAGGATCTCTAAGTCGTAATCGTGTAGCAACTCCAGCCACCTCCTCTGCCTCAAGTTCTTTCAAACATCACACAACCATACAATAAATATAATATATTCCGGTTGCATGCTTTATCTTGTTTAGTGAGCACACAAAAACAAATAGCACACAAGCCGAGGGACACCTCGTTAGCAAGCAGGTCACAAGAGAACTGTACCGTTCACCGTTGGTCGTTCGGTCGCTTACTCTCCTCCGGAGTCCAAATTCTCAAACCCTAAAACATTCACCAAATTGGGTGGTTAATTACTTTTAATTAACCTAGCTTACTTAATCACTAATGATTTCCAACTAAGTACCTCTAAGTCATTGTAGTTTAAGCTTAACCTTTTGTTACTTATTTCTCATTTTACCTCACACTTGTTCACACCTCCAATATCCTTAAAACTCCACCAAACAACTCTTAACAACCTTATAATAACATTCCCCAACAAGCCCCCTTATTTACCTCTTGAAAAGCACACTTTCTTTGTATTTTTGCCTGGTCCGGGACATGGTCCGGACCTAAGGTCCCGGACCAATGGCTGTCCTTAGTCTCGGCCTTATTTTAGCTATGGTCCGGGACTTGGTACTTACCCAAGGTCCCGGACCAACCCCTGGGTACATTCTCGGCCTGATTTTAGTGCTGGTCCGGGACTTTATCCAAGGACTAAGTCCCGGGCCACATCTTAAACTGTCAAATTTTACAGTTTTGAACCTCTTTCCACACTTGTTCTTTTGTCCAAACTTCTTCTAATCTTTTCCCATGTATTAACACATGTTCCAACACCATTTTAGCACTTAAAATCCTCCTAACTCATGGATCAACTCACCTCTAAATTCCTTGATTTATTCAAGTTCTTACTAAACTCTTAACACTTATAACTTAATTCCTTACATTTCCAACATGTAAACTTTGTCTAAAACTTCAACTATCCAAAGTGTTTCTTCACAACTATCTCAAGTACTCCTCAAGCATCATCATGCACGACCCATTTGCTTTACTCACACTTCTCAAAGCTATATGTACTCTAGCACATGCCTACAAGTCATTATACCTTATTTTCCTTCAAAGTTTGTACAAGTTTCCTAGATTCCTTCACTATGGTTTGGTGCTTTAAATTAACCAGTTGGATCCCCTAGTCCCTCTTAGACATCTACACCTCTTTTACTCAACTTACACACCATTCTCATAATCATACACTCTTATACATTCCTAGTCTTTTCCTTGACAATTTACAACATCCTCCTACATTTTCACTTCCATCACCCAAGTCCACACTTTACCATTCAACTAAACCTTACTAGTCCACCACTAACATCATCACACTTACACAAGGTTCTCAAAACTCTCATTGTCTTACTCTCTAGTTCATACCTAAATCTCCTTAAGGCATTATACACCTTTCCTTAACATTTATGCACAAGTCTTACATTCCTCATATCATGATTTTGGTGTGTTTAGTACACTCGCCAATCCTCTAATTCCTCCTAGACATCTCTAGGTCACTCTAAACCTCAAGAACTCCTTAGTTAACTCATTTCCACCCAATTTTTCTTTTCATGCTCCCTGGTAAACCCTAGGGCATATTAACTCACCACTACCACTTAAACACTTTGTTTTCTACTCAAATTTGCCATAGCTTCTCTAGCATCTTATCATGCCCAACTGCATTGTTTTCCTCATTCAACCATCTCACACACATCAAGTTCTTTCTCATCATATCTCATCACCCAAACCAACTCATTCTCAACAAACTCAATATATTGCAATAATCTTAAATTGCATAGCACTAAGGCTCTTAAATGACATGGCTCTTAGGCCCTTAAATGACATAAACTTAAACACTGAATTTCCACATATATTGCCTTCAACCTGCGAATACACACAACAAAGCTCCCATTGAAATAAAATGCTTCTTATAATTCACCTTGATGTTCTTAAACTATCTCTTTTTCCTCATTTGCTCCTTAGTCACAAGTTCACAAGCTTATTTAAGTTCTTTTTCTTAGGTTATATAACCCAATACACAATGTAAGCTCTAAGCCACATTGGTATCCACCTAAACTCATCCCTTAAAACTTAAACCACCATTAGGTAAGCATTTTACCTTGTTTTTTTTCCGAGCTTCTCCTCACACTTTTCTCCTTGGGTTTCCTTGCTTAGTTTTTGGCCACCCACTTAGATTTCCTTGCCAATGTTCTAATCAATATACATTGACTCTCATGAGTGCTAAATAATACACTAACCTTAAGGAATCATTCCTAGGTTAAAAATGTGTTTTAAAGCTTAAAAGTGTGTGTTTACCTTTGAATTTTGGAATGGCTTTCATAATGAAGCAAGGCAAGACCTCCTCATGTCTTTGGAGAATAGAATCAAGCTAGAACAAGAGTAAAACAAGCCATCTTAAGAGGCAAATTTTCGGCCATATATGAAAAATGGAGGAAAGTTGATTTTTCTTTCACTTTCCTTACCTTGAATGAATGAAGAACCAAATGAGCTCTTCAAACTTGATTTTCCCCCTTCAATGGAGTTTCTCCATGGCCCCAAAATTGAGCTTTTAAAGATTTGAAAAGATAGAATGAAAGAGCTTGCTCTAACTAAGAGTAATCTATGCTCACTTTTTGATTTGGAGCTAAAATGAGTATTTGGTGAGCAAATGAAGATGGAGGTGCCATGGCTGGATAAAGAACGGTTTTGGAGCAGAGAGGGGAGGAATAAAACGTTGGTGAAGGTGTGAAATGAAGAAGAGAGGAGGAGAGAAGGTATAAGATATTTTGCTTTTAAAAGGTAAATAGTCTTTTTCCTCTTCTTTTTTTTTTGATGAAGCCTAAGGTGACTCATCACTTAAAACCGTCCCCCCCTTAGTATTTAACATACATAAGGCCTTGTTTGGCCATTTAGCTAATTAAGGTTGACTTAAGTCAAAACTAGCACTAAATAGTTACTATTCACTAAACAAGGCACATAATCGGGAAATTTTTGATTTCCCATTGATTTAGACCTCCTAATGTGATACTAATTAGTACACATGTTGAAAGAGTAATGATGGACATTTAGCCACTCAAAACTCAATTCTAAGACAATTTCTCAAAAATGTGCTTTAAGACTTCTTAAAGCACATTTTGTGTTTTAACTTGTTTTCAAGCTTGGTTTTCTTTGCTAATTGATTTAAAATGACCATTAGGATATTACTAAGGTCTTATCATGATATTTGGGTACTCACCCAAGTCTCTCCAAGCTTAGAGCACGTTTTTGCCCTGATTGCCTTTAAGGCACTTTCTTGTGTTTTCCTTGGTTCAAATTGTCTACCAATCTTTCTAAGGCATATTCTAGCCTTACTACATCATAATTTGATGTTTACTTAGCATACTTATGTTTGGGGTATTTCAATCTACCCCCCTTAAAAGAACTTTGTCCCCAAAGTTCCCATGCATCTTATCTTATTAGAATACATGTCTTACCTCATTCCTTAGATCATATAGATCATACTTATGTATACTTAGTCTCATTGGATCATTGGATCCGCCATATTCTCATACTTAAATATCACACAACATGCTTAAGCATGTGCAGCACTCAAAATTCCTTTTGTTCCTTTTGATGATTAAAACATTCACATAACTTCCAACGTATTCTCCCATGTCACCGGTCCGTAGACAATGGCTCATTCGTCCTCGTCACCATGGGCCAGAATACAAAACACGCTGCTCTCCCCATGTCACCGGTCCGAAGACAAAGGCTCGTGCGTCCTCGACTTCATGGGCGAGACTCAGTAAAAAGGTAATCCTTTTTACGAGGTCATGTGAGGAATAATTCCTCTAATTAAAAATACAAGCAACTCCAATTTCATTTTATCCTAAGGTCTCTATCCTTAGTGTGATTTAATTGTGACCACTGGTAGGGAGTTTCAGGAATCATCCAACCCTGATGTGATCAGCATCAGTGTAGAACTATCCTTCCACCCCAATTTGTGTTCGGTTTCCCTTGATCCCTAGAAAATCAAGTTCCACCTCCCACGTCATTTTCAAACATCCAAACAATTCACTCATGTCCAATTTTCTATCTTTTTAGTTCTTCTAATCATAATCAATACATCTCCAAAGTGTGAACTCATTCCATCAAGCATTCCCAATTCATCTCTGAGTAATTACCTCAGAACTTAAATTCCTACTAAGTTCTATAACTGTCCCATACCAACCCTCACCATCTTATATCTCATAGCATTACTGCTTCCTTCCTCATGCTCATATCAAATAATATCTCATAGTGTTATCTTATTCTTATCTCACACATAGTCTCATATCGACTTATACCTCATATATTCCTTATTCCTTAAGTCTCCTTAATCCTCTTCCTTAATTCTCTTAACTTGTACTCACACCGGAGTTAACAAGATAGGTACTTAATATGTATGGTATTCACATCTTCTGTGTGTAATAACCATGATTTATCTCAAAATGTTTATGTAAAACATATTCTCAAATTATTTTGTGCTATGCACACCGTAGTTTATGTACTCAGTACACAAACATACGCTAAGCGGTTTTCGCTCTACCCCCCTTAAAATGGATTACGCCCACGTAATCGTTTCACATCATCTTTGAACATAAGTTCAAGATGTCTAATTCTCACCAAGCATTCTAGCTTCCACGTCATCTATCTTACTTATAATTCGATCAGAAATGACTTAGTCTCTGTATCGAGGATTCTTAACGGTACTTATACCGTTTCCTTAACTTGGTTTGGTCTAATCTCAAAGTAGTGATCTGCTAGCTTCCGCTGCACTCTGATGTTCTTAGGCTTAACTGCCTCACTTAGCTTTTAATAGCATGTATATCCTTCTGCCCTTACTGTTTAGGAATATTGTCTCTTAATGGACACGTGTTATCTTTATATATACACGGCCTTATGAGTTGTAGCCGTCTATCCATCTCCTGGAGATCTAATGTTCATACTCTTAGTGTTTTCTCGAATGTCTAAATCGTTCTCCAACTGACCTTTGGTCTGAGGATGATTCTTAGTCTGAAACTACTGTTTAGTGCATATGCGCTTTACAGTCTTAACTCTTACATCTTAAGGCATATCAATGTCTGTACTTAACAATCCGTGCTCTCGCACTTCATAGTCCTTAATTATTTGTTCTCTAGTTCCTCTGTGTTGCTGGTTCAACTGAGCTCTTCTCTTCGACTGTTTGTGGTAGTAGCTGCTCTTGTCTGATCTTGCGTCGTTGTCGGTGGTACGGAGTCGACTACTTCCCGTGTTCCTTACACCACTCGTTCACATGCATGGGGTACCTTACTGGTACATTACTACTTACCCAACTAACTCATAAATGAGCGGGTCAGGCCTGCAAGCCCCTGTGGGGTGCAGTCGTCCCACGTCTCGTTTTAGTAAACTCACAGTGTCCGTCACACTTTTAGCTATTGCTAATTATGAAGTATTCTGTTGTCGATCTCCTCTTTCATCGTTCCAAAATAACATTTATTGTTCTTCTTGAAGTCAATCAAGGGAAGTCCATTTACTGTGTTCTTGGGTATGGTATGCTCTAGCTCCTTCCTGTATTCCGTATTGATTCGGTCACTTAATATCTGAGGTCTCTTTCCGTAGAGCCTCTTATCTTGTTTCTCATATTTATGCTACTAGGAATGCACTTCCAGTTCCTTAAGGAATGGATGGTGTGCTTCCTGCGAAATCTTACCTAACCAGGTCCAGACTGCTGGCATCAACGCTCAGTTCGTCTACCATCTTATTTTCTTACTTATGCTAATCTTAACTCATAAATCTAATTGCCTCAGTGTCAATATTTGACGGCTCATTCATAATGGTCGCCTTACCGCGCACCATGACTTAATCCACCTTTCTAACTATTGTACTCACGACCACTACTACCGTGGTAGTTGGCCCTTACCATGTTGCCCATTGATGGTGCAACCTCTTATTCACTTATTCTAATGTCTTACCTTATACTCAATCCCTTCTTGGTGTAAACACACCGGGAGTTCTTTCATTCCGGTATAGGCGGTTGTCGTACCGTGTTGTAAAATAGTTGGCTCTTGATATGAAGATGTTCTGTTCCAATCTCAGATTCGTAAGTAGGCTAACTTCTTTCGCTTTCTTTCATCCTTAGTGATGTTATCTACCATGTAGTTTAACTGGTTATTGAAGAAGTCATCCACTGAATTACAAGCTCTCCTGAGCATTGATTAATTGACGTGCCATAATGTGCAGTCACGGTGTTTATCTCTGACGATCACTAATTCTTACATCCTGGTGTCGGATATGGGGTCTATCTCTGCAACCTACCTTATTACTCAAGTGTAACTGGTATAGTCTAAGGTAATCTCAAGGTCATGGTTCCTATTTTCTAAATAAGATGTATTTCATCTCTAATAAGTGAAAGCCCTTTTGAGGGGTTCATTCCCACTCATGGCCTCACAACAAGGAGAGGTATCCCCACCCTAAAAGGCATGGTTCGTTCTCCGCTCCTGTCCTTCGCATTATCTCAATATTCTCATTGGTACCCTTTCTTGGTAATATCTTCCCAATCTAAGTTATAGGTTTGGTAACCGTTCATATCTACAAATTGTAGCCCCTTCGTGGCTTAAACAAGCTCTCTTATAACTTACTGCGCCTCGGGCTCTGATGTGGTTAACATCCTTGGCTCGTAGGCTCTTAATGCTTAATTTCTCAGTTCATTATTTGTGTTCTTACTCATCTGTAGGTTATCCTCATAAACTTCTGGTCCCTTGGAACACCATCAATCATTAGGTTACATACTAAATGTAGTATTGGGTTTTATGGTAAGTTGTTACATCCTGCTTCCTGCTATGGAAGTTGTTCAGGTGATCTGAGGTTACTTAATGTCTTGACAATACTGTCATTTTACTAGACTTATGTCTCTTAGCAATCAAGGTTAGGCTCGTATTAGGCGTTTGCCTTACGGTGTCCAAGTTGGATATCATCCTGTCGTCTTATACTTCCATCTCAACGCTTCGTTCAACTTCCGTTGACTATGCCACCCGTTGAGGGTCAATCATATTTGGGTGTTAATGAGTTAAACAAACAGTGTTAACTGTCATTCATCAGTCGTTCGGCTCGACTATGCCCGCTCCTTTTTAGAAAACGTCATGTCAACGGTCTCAAAGGTGTCTTTTTTACATTCCTAGTATGTTATTGCTTACATATTGTTTTGCTCGGATCACCGAGCGGTCTCTTAGGTTTTCCTTGTAGAGTTTGAGGTTGGTGTTCTTACCGTACTGTCGGTTGTTGTTGTAGTGGGTTGTACCGTTGCTAATATTTATATGGTTTAGTATTATGTCCAAGTTCCACTCCTGGCTGACTGGCGTGTCACCTTATCTCATTTTGGTCAGGCCGTCGGGCCTTCCAAGGTCTTATTTTCCTGTTCTTATGGTTTTACAATCCGGTGTTAATATGTGTTACAACTGTAGCGTTCTCCTATCTTGCCATGATGGCTTTCCGTGTGGCTTAACCGTGGTAGCACTTGCCATA
Source organism: Limonium bicolor (assembly GCA_023374045.1). Classification (NCBI taxonomy): domain Eukaryota; kingdom Viridiplantae; phylum Streptophyta; class Magnoliopsida; order Caryophyllales; family Plumbaginaceae; genus Limonium; species Limonium bicolor. The sequence continues at coordinate 169,508,509 of CM041781.1, forward strand.
GCAAGTGCGCCATGCAGGATGGGTCATTGGTACAAGGTGCATCTGTAGTGATACTCCCTTCTAATTTCCATGTAATTGGTAGTCCTCGGGACTCCTTCTATAATCTCTTATTTTAGATAACCGACCATCCGGCAGTTTCCTTGTAGTTTGACAGTACTGTCATTTATCAGGGCGTTCCTCTTTCTGAGAGAACCCCTTAATATTTTCTTATGTCTTAATGCTCGCTCCTGTCTCCACACATTTTGTTGTGGTTACTCAGTAATGATTCTCCTTTAGGCACTACACCGTAGTCCTATTTTGGTACACAATTTATATGTGTTTCCACCGTTGTCCGTGTTATGTCTAGCAGGTTTGCAACCCTTTTCATTGTACGGGGTTTGGAGTTCCCGGTTCTTAACTGGACTTTCCAGTAATCTCAATCCTCATGCTCTGTATTATCATACTGTTATGCTCCTTCGGACCACTGTCCGGTACTCATGTCGTTTCCCTTTTTCCTTTCTATTGCACCCGTAGTGCTTTCCTTATCATTGGTATGGCGGGTTATTTCGACTGCGTAGCATGTCGACCCATGTTGCCGGTAATTACCGTTCCTTTATTGATGGAATTACATAGGTAGTGCCTGTTCCTTTATTGATGCGCTCCATTTAAAATCTCCCAGTTCTCCATAACTGTTGTACAACAAGTTGTTTCTCGTATTGCTTACTGTTAGCTAACTGCCAGATCGGGTTTCCCCGAGTAAGAGAAGGCTTTCTTCTCTCTGGCGTTTGTTCCACATATTTAGGGTTAGGGATGTGGAGGGCGGGCCTAGGTACTATGGATATCCGGCAAACACCGGGAAGTCCTGGCTAATGCACCTCACACTCTATCTCTCAACCCTTAACCCATAACTAAATCTCAACCTCAACATTCTCCTAAGTTCGGTATTTCTTGTCTTCAGAGCGTAACTACGCTCTGATACCACTTTTTGTAACACCCCAACTCAATCCAAATGTGGTCTCGCAACTTAACAGTATATTTAAACATATCACAGCGGAATTCTTTACAAATCCAGGACCTTGCCACGGTCTGACTACAGAATATACCGAACATTAGAGCAACAATCTTAAACATTTACATATCCTTCTTACAACCCCCTCACGTCCTATACATCTTACTAACTTAAATTGCCATACGAGTGTACATGCACAACTCGTAGGCCACTCTTAACCCTTAACACTTGTATCCTCTTCTTACTCTCGCGACGGCCGCTTCCTGTTGTACCTGTGTAGTAAAAACAGCCCCCAAAGGGGGTCAGCACGAATGCTGGTACGATCCCCTCATGGCCCCCAAGCTAACGTGGCTACGACGACTAATTGTCGATAGCATGGAGGTTGATTAGATGCACAACATAATAGTAAATGCTGTAAACAACAATCCATATATGAACAATCGAAGTTCACACACAATGAACGACTTAAACGCGTTCCCTTAATTGGAGAGTTAGTTATTTAACTCCTTAAGTAATGTTCCCTCTTAACCTTAGTCCATCCTTATCTCACCTTAATCTTAATCTTATCTTAACCTTAGAAACAACCATCCTTTAATAAGGAGTGGATGTCGCTTATCTTAATCTTAATTATACAAACCATCCTCTAAAGAGGAATGATTGCAACTTATCTTAATCTTAACTTAATCTTAATCTTAACAATACAAATCATCCTTTAAAAAGGAATGATTGTAACTTATCTTAATCTTAACTTAATCTTAATCTTAACAATACAAATCATCCTTTAAAAAGGAATGATTGTAACTTATCTTAATCTTAACTTATTCTCAGCATACAAACCGTTCCCGGAGGGGAATGGTTGTAACCTAAGTCCAAACCTGGGATTTAGGTGATCCCACCGCACCATCTTAATGCCACCTACCCTGGACGGGAATCCAGCGTAGCTGAGCCGGCAACCGGCCCTAGGCTACAAGTCCGAAGACAAGTCCTTAAGCGGAGGGCGGATCTGATTCAGATACCGTCCCCCTTTTTCCTTAGCATGCATGACCGGAGATCGGTCCCGGGTTTCCTCACTCAAGTTCCAGTTAGTAATAGTCTCAAGACCATGTTTGTTGGTTAACCTCTTTGGTTCATATCGTCCCTCATTAGGGGCGTTCCTTAGTCTCACTCAATTTCTTACTAAACATTGGTTAGTAAGTTCTCACGGTATGTTGTGTTAGTTTTCAAACATCACACAACCATACAATAAATATAATATATTCCGGTTGCATGCTTTATCTTGTTTAGTGAGCACACAAAAACAAATAGCACACAAGCCGAGGGACACCTCGTTAGCAAGCAGGTCACAAGAGAACTGTACCGTTCACCGTTGGTCGTTCGGTCGCTTACTCTCCTCCGGAGTCCAAATTCTCAAACCCTAAAACATTCACCAAATTGGGTGGTTAATTACTTTTAATTAACCTAGCTTACTTAATCACTAATGATTTCCAACTAAGTACCTCTAAGTCATTGTAGTTTAAGCTTAACCTTTATGTTACTTATTTCTCATTTTACCTCACACTTGTTCACACCTCCAATATCCTTAAAACTCCACCAAACAACTCTTAACAACCTTATAATAACATTCCCCAACAAGCCCCCTTCATTTACCTCTTGAAAAGCACACTTTCTTTGTATTTTTGCCTGGTCCGGGACATGGTCCGGACCTAAGGTCCCGGACCAATGGCTGTCCTTAGTCTCGGCCTTATTTTAGCTATGGTCCGGGACTTGGTACTTACCCAAGGTCCCGGACCAACCCCTGGGTACATTCTCGGCCTGATTTTAGTGCTGGTCCGGGACTTTATCCAAGGACTAAGTCCCGGGCCACATCTTAAACTGTCAAATTTTACAGTTTTGAACCTCTTTCCACACTTGTTCTTTTGTCCAAACTTCTTCTAATCTTTTCCCATGTATTAACACATGTTCCAACACCATTTTAGCACTTAAAATCCTCCTAACTCATGGATCAACTCACCTCTAAATTCCTTGATATTATTCAAGTTCTTACTAAACTCTTAACACTTATAACTTAATTCCTTACATTTCCAACATGTAAACTTTGTCTAAAACTTCAACTATCCAAAGTGTTTCTTCACAACTATCTCAAGTACTCCTCAAGCATCATCATGCACGACCCATTTGCTTTACTCACACTTCTCAAAGCTATATGTACTCTAGCACATGCCTACAAGTCATTATACCTTATTTTCCTTCAAAGTTTGTACAAGTTTCCTAGATTCCTTCACTATGGTTTGGTGCTTTAAATTAACCAGTTGGATCCCCTAGTCCCTCTTAGACATCTACACCTCTTTTACTCAACTTACACACCATTCTCATAATCATACACTCTTATACATTCCTAGTCTTTTCCTTGACAATTTACAACATCCTCCTACATTTTCACTTCCATCACCCAAGTCCACACTTTACCATTCAACTAAACCTTACTAGTCCACCACTAACATCATCACACTTACACAAGGTTCTCAAAACTCTCATTGTCTTACTCTCTAGTTCATACCTAAATCTCCTTAAGGCATTATACACCTTTCCTTAACATTTATGCACAAGTCTTACATTCCTCATATCATGATTTTGGTGTGTTTAGTACACTCGCCAATCCTCTAATTCCTCCTAGACATCTCTAGGTCACTCTAAACCTCAAGAACTCCTTAGTTAACTCATTTCCACCCAATTTTTCTTTTCATGCTCCCTGGTAAACCCTAGGGCATATTAACTCACCACTACCACTTAAACACTTTGTTTTCTACTCAAATTCTGCCATAGCTTCTCTAGCATCTTATCATGCCCAACTGCATTGTTTTCCTCATTCAACCATCTCACACACATCAAGTTCTTTCTCATCATATCTCATCACCCAAACCAACTCATTCTCAACAAACTCAATATATTGCAATAATCTTAAATTGCATAGCACTAAGGCTCTTAAATGACATGGCTCTTAGGCCCTTAAATGACATAAACTTAAACACTGAATTTCCACATATATTGCCTTCAACCTGCGAATACACACAACAAAGCTCCCATTGAAATAAAATGCTTCTTATAATTCACCTTGATGTTCTTAAACTATCTCTTTTTCCTCATTTGCTCCTTAGTCACAAGTTCACAAGCTTATTTAAGTTCTTTTTCTTAGGTTATATAACCCAATACACAATGTAAGCTCTAAGCCACATTGGTATCCACCTAAACTCATCCCTTAAAACTTAAACCACCATTAGGTAAGCATTTTACCTTGTTTTTTTTTCCGAGCTTCTCCTCACACTTTTCTCCTTGGGTTTCCTTGCTTAGTTTTTGGCCACCCACTTAGATTTCCTTGCCAATGTTCTAATCAATATACATTGACTCTCATGAGTGCTAAATAATACACTAACCTTAAGGAATCATTCCTAGGTTAAAAATGTGTTTTAAAGCTTAAAAGTGTGTGTTTACCTTTGAATTTTGGAATGGCTTTCATAATGAAGCAAGGCAAGACCTCCTCATGTCTTTGGAGAATAGAATCAAGCTAGAACAAGAGTAAAACAAGCCATCTTAAGAGGCAAATTTTCGGCCATATATGAAAAATGGAGGAAAGTTGATTTTTCTTTCACTTTCCTTACCTTGAATGAATGAAGAACCAAATGAGCTCTTCAAACTTGATTTTCCCCCTTCAATGGAGTTTCTCCATGGCCCCAAAATTGAGCTTTTAAAGATTTGAAAAGATAGAATGAAAGAGCTTGCTCTAACTAAGAGTAATCTATGCTCACTTTTTGATTTGGAGCTAAAATGAGTATTTGGAGAGCAAATGAAGATGGAGGTGCCATGGCTGGATAAAGAACGGTTTTGGAGCAGAGAGGGGAGGAATAAAACGTTGGTGAAGGTGTGAAATGAAGAAGAGAGGAGAGAGAGAAGGTATAAGAAGATATTTTGCTTTTAAAAGGTAAATAGTCTTTTTCCTCTTTATTTCCTCTTCTTTTCTTATTTGATGAAGCCTAAGGTGACTCATCACCTTAAAACCGTCCCCCCTTAGTATTTAACATACATAAGGCCTTGTTTGGCCATTTAGCTAATTAAGGTTGACTTAAGTCAAAACTAGCACTAAATAGTTACTATTCACTAAACAAGGCACATAATCGGGAAATTTTTGATTTCCCATTGATTTAGACCTCCTAATGTGATACTAATTAGTACACATGTTGATGAAAGAGTAATGATGGACATTTAGCCACTCAAAACTCAATTCTAAGACAATTTCTCAAAAATGTGCTTTAAGACTTCTTAAAGCACATTTTGTGTTTTAACTTGTTTTCAAGCTTGGTTTTCTTTGCTAATTGATTTAAAATGACCATTAGGATATTACTAAGGTCTTATCATGATATTTGGGTACTCACCCAAGTCTCTCCAAGCTTAGAGCACGTTTTTGCCCTGATTGCCTTTAAAGCACTTTCTTGTGTTTTCCTTGGTTCAAATTGTCTACCAATCTTTCTAAGGCATATTCTAGCCTTACTACATCATAATTTGATGTTTACTTAGCATACTTATGTTTGGGGTATTTCATGCACCACGGGTGTCTCTAAAGCCCAATGTCACGCTACACGTCCATAGAGGATCCCGTATTTACCGGATACCCATACATGGCACAACGTAGTCAGTGAATAATTTGGACTTTAGACACACCTGACCGTGCAGATGATGAGAGACCCGTTCCCATGTAATACTTCCCCGAGTTTCCCAAAAAGCGGGGTGTTGTCGGATCATCACTGGCCGTGGCGTATGTTTCCTTATCACTTCGGGTATCCGGACCTTTCGAACTTAAGCACTCCGGACTTTCTTGATGACGTGCCCCACAAGGGGCATAGTAGAGAAAAACCCCGAGAGATGACAGTGAAGGGACGATGGTTCCCCCGGTGAGACGGAATCATAATTGACCTGGAAAGTGATTATCCCAACACTAACACTTACAACTCCACATCAAATACAGCCACGATTTACTTCTTGCTATGCATGTGTGCAAACCGCTTTTTCAACCAATCTGTTTCAAAACGTTCGGAATTCTCTTTTGCACATCTCTTAAAGCTGTTTTACGAGCTCGTTTAATTTCAAATCCCACCTAAATTTTTCTCATAAACATTTGCGGCTTTAATCTTGCCACTTCATCTTTAAAATGTTATTTCCAAAATAATTTTCAAAAATAGATTTCGAGAAACCTACTTTTTACAAACGAATTTCAAACAACATTTTTCACCAACATTGTTTCAAAATAGTTTTCGAAAATAGTTTTCAAAGTTGATTTTCACAAACGTATTTCAAAATAAATGATTTAGTCCCCATGTTGTGATCCGCTATTTTTGAAGTTCTCCTCACCTTTAAGAGCAGCGGTCATTACTGTGGAGCGTACTAGTCATTTTGTGTTTTCACAAAAGTGGTGGATTTTCACATAAGATTTTGTGCTGGATCGTTCACCTTTTCCTTTCTCAAGAATATATCCCTTATTCCCCCGTTGGAGCGGATCAAGCCGAAAATCAGAGGCGCACCAACCCGTGGAGCTAGCCAAGCGAAATGAAGACCAACACCAACTCGTTTTGTCGAAAGTCAGAAGAACACCAACTCGTCTTGTTTCATCACAGTTTTGCTTCACTGCAAAAAGCCTGAAAATGAGCCAGCAGTCGGTCAAGCACCCGAAGACAAGCGTGCAGCCGGTCAAGAGCCCGAAGGTGAACGAGCAACCGGTCAAGAGTCCGAAGACAAACGAGCAGCCCAAAGATGGACTAGAAGAGTTCAGAAGGAGTTTAACACAAATTTCCCCTTTTAATGACTTTTTAGGATTGATGATGTATAGGATTTTCCCCTATGTTTCTTTTCTCTCTCATTCATTTCTAAATAGATTACATGTATAGGTTTATACACTCCCTTTGAGTTTGTTTAGATCAATGTGTATAGGGTTCCCCACCCCCTATTTTCTTTGCGAATAATCGAGCGTCAAAATTCATATTGAGAAAATACGCCACTTTGAAAACACGTTTTTTAAAAATTGTTTTCCAAAAACTCGGTTTCTTTTGGCATGCACGTCTTGTTTAAAGAAAGGAACAAACGTGTCACGTTTTATATATCACTCTCAAAACTTTGCTTTATGGGGTGAAATTTGCGGTGTCTACGGATACATCCCCTTTAAAAAATTGATGAAATAAAGTGACGCCCATCTCTCAACATTTTCGAGATAAACGTTTCGCCAATCATTCACATTCACACAACAAATTTTTTGTTTAACAAAACATACTGATATTACCTCTTCTTCTTCATTCTAATCCTCGTGCATGCTGGTGTTCGTGATAGTTGGCAACTGGAAAGAAAGAAGACCAGTCTACCTATAGCAACGGTAGAAAAGATGGAGCGAGCCCCTCGACATGATCAAACAGTTGAAGATCGACTTGTTCACGAAAGATTGATCCATGACCTTGCTGATGACTTGGAGAAAAACCTGAAGATAGAAGAATCTGTCCAAAGAAGAATAACTAGGGTCTATGCGGGGTCGGATAGCAGTTACAAGGAGTCTCCAACTTGCTCTGCATACGATGCCTATGAGTTTCAAGCAATGGATCATCACACTCTTTCTGTCCAATCCCGAACAACACCAAGCATGCCTTCTTCACCTATATGCAGTGCAACTCTGAGAACCCCAACCGCCACCAGAGGGAATTGGCGACCACAAATGGTCTGTGATAAGGGAAAGACCCAACGCCCATCTTCTCCCATGGTGCGTTCCGGCTTAAACCTCTCTTTGCCCACACAAAATATGTCCTTCCTTGGCAAATACCTCATCACTCGTCAAATTCAAGCCAACACCTTCAACCAGGAACAATACCTCCCTCTCAATCTCTTGACACCGGCTACCCTGAGAAAGCCATTTCAATCCAAAACCTTGATCTCAGAGCGAGTCCAATGAAAGAATTAGTGAAAGAACTGAAGGCGGAACTAGAGCTAGCCCAACGTTTTAAGTCTGCAGGTTGGGAGCCAGTTAACCCTTATCCTGATGCTCGTCTGCAAAAGGGCATGAGTCTGCCTGAAATGAAGAAGTATGAAGGGATTGGAAACCCAAGGCATCACGTTGATAGGTATGATAAGCTCATGGATCTACATGGTCTATCCGATGAGCTGAAGGCCGCGTGCTTTAGATTATACTTAGAGGGGCCTGCTTACTCTTGGATTATGGGTCTGGATTTGAAAGGAAAGTCAAGCAAAGACTTGTACTTTGAATTTCTCACTCAATACGGTGGTAACTTTCATCGTGAAGTTACACACAGAGATTTAGAAATCACCCTCAAAACCATGGCGAAACTGTGAGGGAATTCATAGAAAGATGGAGGGTGAAGGCTGGGCAAATGAATAATCGACCCAACGAGGAAGAACAAATACAATGGTGATTTCTGGCCTGAGAGAAGAGTACCAATGCCAGTTGAGATACCTGGGTATTTGCGACTTCAAACGATTGATGGCGGCCGTGAGTGCTTTGGAGGATATTGAAATCAAATTGACAGAGCAACCTGAAATCATGGAAAGAAGGGAACGTACACTCGGACAAAGCTCACAGGGACAACTTTCGAGCCTCGGAATGTCGCTTAGCGAAGCATTGAAAATATTAGTCGAGGGAGGTCATCTAGCACTTTTCAATACAAGGTCAAGAATCAAGAAACTTGGGCCACATTTGCATGAATACTGCGACTATCATAGAATCCGGGGGCACACCACTGATGAGTGTACCACACTAAAGAACGCAATCCAAGAGCTGATAGACAGAGGAGAGGTATCTTCTTTAGAGCTAAGACGTTCATCCTAGACCTCGAAGGCGCACTTTCCTGAGGCATCACCGAGCCATGCAGAACCATGTGTTAATCCATGACGATCGTGACAGAAAGTAGTTGAGACATGTTTTATTGTAATGAAAGTGTTTGAAGGGTTGCATCCCATCCCTCCCCCTTTTGTTTGACCTATCCAGGAATCACAGGAAGAACAAGACAGTTTTATCATGTTGACTGGCGCAGTATAGGGATTACCACTCCTTAAGCGGTCAAGGTTCGATTTACAACTAAAACATGTAGGGTCATGTTTCTTCCGGGACCCACTCAGCAACCGACCGCCTAAAGAACCATTGTTGGCGAGATGAACATCGTGGATCCTCAACTGAAACCGACTCAAGCGAGATTAGGTGTAGCCTTATCACGCATGCATCACATCCAAAAAGAAAACCACAGAACAAAAAAAAAAAGAAAGCAAAAAAGACAAAAAAGCATTCGATTGAAATCCAAGTCAACCATCTCCATTCATCTTTTTTCAGCGTTTCATGCATCTTATACATAGTAATTCCATATTACCAAAATAAATTGCATTGTAGATAGTTGCATTTGCATATATTCGTATCGAAGCGACATTTTTGGCGAAAATCTTGAGAGATTGATTGAATAGAGTGCGTGAACCATTAAACTCTCGACCCGTCAATGAACACAAGGGTCTAGTCAAAACCAGCACCACAAACCGAATGTGTGGCATGCGAAGAGCGGTATTTTCCCTGGAATTTTAGTTGAGTGTATTGGACAATCCACTAAGCGATGAGGGAAGATAGAGCGAGTCCATGGAGGTAAAACCACGAGTGACTTGTGCTTTCCTTCAGCACATGGAAAGGCACAATTCATAGCGAGATCAATGTCGATAAACAGGATACGAACTGTGATTCATGCAAAGATCCGAGAATAGTAAGAAAACAATCATTGACTAATGAGAATGATGAGGCACTTAGGAATAAAAATCTCCACAAAACCAAAAAGCTTTGACTGCCCTGTACATAATCCCTTAGTTAACCCCGCTGAGCCTTTCACGATAAACCTTTTTCTGTGAACTCCACAACATGCCAACCCACGTACATATACTTACTTGCCCTTGCAATAAGAGGATTTCGAAAGAGCCGAAGCCATGGTCTCTCCCCACCATCTTTCACAAGAACAACAAACAAAATGTTCAAAGGAATCAGTGAGTCAATGCGACTCCAAAGTCAGACACCAAAAAAGAGCACGGAAATGTTCGAGAAGATTAGCGAGTCAATGAAAACTCCAAAGCTGAAAGCAAAGCTGAAAGCCAAAAAGTAAGCAGAAATGCCCAAGAAGGTCGATGAACCCATGCAATTCCAAAAGCAGGAAGCAGGAAAGCGAAAATCACACACCAAAGAAGAAGGAGAAAATAAGCAAAAGGACCAATGATGTCCCGAAGAAACCGATAAGGGGTTATCAAAACCCGTCTAATCATTCCACCCATGGCAAAGGTGAAACATGTCCTTTATTGCACAAAAGCTCCGCAACTCCCAAATAAATCCCACAGTCCCATGTGACATGCATCATACCCCTCATCCCCGTTACAACCCAATAAAGGCCTCTGACTTGTAAGTTAATGAGCGTTAACTGAAAGTACCGGATCTGAAACATGAATCATAAGCTTCATACTCGTTATCAACATGTCCCCTCATCCCAAAGGGACCATGAGCGGAAGAGTGTGACCTTACCCCACAAGGTCTTTCGAGTGCGAGGGATTCTTTGATCGAAGCACCAAATCATAAACAGCTAATCCCATTGCAAGTGAGGAATTTGTGAGGATCGGAAAGTCCAGAAACTCGAAAGGAAATTCTCAGGAAAATACTGCTCTAAGCTATCTCGAGAGTATCATCACACCGCTTTGCACACATAGCCAAACTCACGAGAGATTGACCCGTATCCCTCCATGAGAGGAAAATGATTCACGCCTTCCAATTCAACAATCATTCAAGATCGAATCGAAGATGTCTTATATTCGTAAACCTCATATTAATAGAGATAGGACCGTACCTTCTCTACAAAAACTGCATATGCATTTTGCATCGTATCTAGCATTTAATATTTGCATGCATCATAAGCACTCCATCATCAACATCTGATTGGTAAGAACTCTGCCTAGTCTCGCTAAGAGTCGACTTCAGTCGCTGCAGTTGAAGTAAAACTTCCTATCAAAGGAAATCAAGTTGAAGCCATTCCGGGCTATCTTTGAGCTACGTCGAATCATTATGAAGCCACCCGGGGCCATCCTCGAACTACATCGAAGCATTCAGAGCCATCCCAGGCTACCTTTGAGCTACATCGAACCAAAATAAGGCCATCCTAAGCCGTACGAAGACAATCTCGGAGCCATCCACTGTCATACTTGAGTCTCATCGACACCCCCCCCAAAGCCAAATTGGAGCCACACGGGAGCCATCCTCAGACATTGTAACCATCTTTAGAGCTACATAGGAGCCATCTCAACAGTTCGAGAACAATACAGGAGCCACCTAACATCCCTGTTAGAGCCATTTCATCACCAGGGTCTTGCCTACAAAGATATTGAACTACGTATGGTCTGATCTCAATATGGAATTGAGTACGTAGGCAACCCGTCCAGGGTGCGACCACATCAAAGGCGAAAACTTCCCTTTTCCCCTCGGTGTCATCGAAGTGAACCAACCAAAGCGCCGTTATGCTCAATCAACACAAGGTCATCCCGGAGTCATCCATGGGAATCCTGGAGCCATGATGGGAACCACCGATAAAGTCATGCAACTGTGTTTCATCATTCACCCTTGAACAAAACATTCACCCACTACAAAGTCCAAAAAAATACCCATCGAATCACAATAAATTTATCGCTGGAGCCATCAAACTACTTCAAAAAAAAAAAAATCAACCAAATCTACCCACCACATCGAAGCATTTCAATCACATCAAAACCCACCAACCTCCAGAATGATCACATCCCATCAAAAACACACCAACCATATCAAACCCACCGACCTCCCTGAGACCATTGGTCACACCGGAGCCATCAACGCATACCGGAGCCATCAGGGCATACCGGAGCCATCAGCGCACACCGGAGCTATCAAAGCATGCTGGAGCCATCCCAGATCTTTGAAGCCATGTCGGAGCCATCCCGAAGCTTTGAAGCAACTCTGGAGCCATTAACTCATAGAAAAAGAATCTACATCCATAAACAGGGAGTCCCAATCCAACCAGCGCATTTATTTTTAACCATCTTACATTGCATAGCATTTGCATTCACCCACAAAGTTCATTCACTATCCAATGCATATTCACAACCCGCTAGGCAGCTATTACGCTACTAGTGCGGTCCTGTCCTTTCCTCCACTAGGAGTTATTACGCTACTAGTGCGAGATCGTTCAATTCATAACCCGCTAGGCAGCTATTACGCTACTAGTGCGAGATCGTTCAATTCATAACCTGCTAGGAAGCTATTACGCTACTAGTACGGTCCCACCACTTTTCCTCCACTAGGCAGCTATTACGCTACTAGTGCGAGATCGTTTCACATCCGCCTGCTAGGCAGCTATTACGCTACTAGTACGGTCCCACCATTTTTCCTCCACTAGGCAGCTATTACGCTACTAGTGCGAGATCGTTTCACATCCGCCTGCTAGGCAGCTATTACGCTACTAGTACGGTCCCACCACTTTTTCCTCCACTAGGCAGCTATTACGCTACTAGTGCGAGATCGTTTCACATCCGCCTGCTAGGCAGCTATTACGCTACTAGTACGGTCCCACCACTTTTCCTCCACTAGGCAGCTATTACGCTACTAGTGCGAGATCGTTTCACATCCGCCGCTAGGCAGCTATTACGCTACTAGCGCAAGATCGTTTCACATCCACCCGCTAGGCAGCTATTACGCTACTAGTACGGTACCCCATTAAAGTATTATAGGCTCGTCATAGTCCTATAGCTAGATGTCAAGAGGTCTAGTTGAGGCTCGTCATAAGTCCTCGTACTTTCAATTGCATTATAGGCTCGTCATAAGTCCTATAGCTAGATGTCAAGGGTCCAGTTGAGGCTCGTCATAAGTCCTCGTGCACCCCAATTAATCTAATTGTTTAGTATTATAGTCTTCATAAGTCCTATAGCTAGATGTCAACGAGGTCTAGTTGAGGCTCGTCATAAGTCCTCGTACTTTTAATTGCATTATAGGCTCGTCATAAGTCCTCGTGCACCCGCACCCATAAGTACAAATCATAAACCGCAGTGAGAATTTTTGGCGCCCCGTCAACCTTGATCCAATTATGCAAGGGTTTACAGAATTGAATCAAGAGGGAGCCATCTGTAGACACCAAAAATTCTCACCCCATAAAGCAAGTTCCGAAATAAAAGTAAAATAAGAGGGTCGTCGCCTTTCTTTTTTTTTTTAAATGTATTAACGTGCGTGCCAAAACGAAACCACCATTTCATGACAAACTCTAAATTTTTTTTTCAAAGCATTTAAGAAAAACATAATTCTTTGAAAATGAGTTTCCAACGACCGTCCAGTTTCAAAATCGTCCCTCTTGTTTATTCACTTATTTTACTATCTTATTTTTGTTTATATTCTATTATATTTATTTATTTATTTATTCATCTATCTGTTTTTTCTTTTATTCTACTATTAACATTAGCATTTTTATTTTCATTTACACACTCATTTTCATCTTACAACCCAATCGACACTTAGTTGAACTCTGGCCTAGCCCAGGCCCTTAAACCTATTCCATTCCAGCTCCTAGCATTGGACCTACCAAGCCCAACCACAAAGCCCACCTTCGAATATTAGGTCCAGTTTGCCAGCCCAACACATCTGATTTTACCAGCCCTTTTGACATAGTAAAACCCTACTATTCTCTTCATAAGGAAGGGTATAGCCGCATCTGATTTTGGCCCCCGATCGTTTTCTCCACTCCCGACGCAGCCTTCTTCTTCCCCGATGAACTCTTCATCCATTGTTCTTCCAAACAGAAAACCAGAGAACAACCCTTTGCCTCGATCTCAAAACGCAAATCGAAAACTCCCTAAGCAGTAGTCCACGACGGCCACCACCTTCTTTCTCGATCGAACCTATCTTCTCCCACGTTTCAAAATCACAGAAACAAAAGGGGCCTTCGATCGTCTTCTCCTCTTCTCTTCACTCACACTCGGAAGAACAACCATCAGAACCGCCATTTCAAACCCCCCCAAGATTGTATTTCCAACCACAATCGAAACCGACATTCTCCATCTGTTACCTTCGTATCACCCTGAAATCCATCAACCACCCCACCGGAAGTGACCCATTACCTCCCATAAACATCCGCACCTTTCTTCACAATGTAGGATAGGTGCGACTCCATCTCTTTGTGCAAGAAAAATCGGTTTCGAACCCTATGTTCTCTTTCGGTTTGATTTCTACTATCCGTTTTCTGTCTTATCATCTAAAATCGTTTTCAAATGCCCCCTGCAAATTCTCTTCTCGCCTTTTTCTGGAAATCTTCACCTGTAAATTCGTTGAAGGTCGTGTTTCCTCTTCTTCTCCCTTCTTACTGATTTCGTATGGCTTTAAGCGTTGGCTGTTCGGACTCCGAACGTGCAACATCTCCAGTGAACACAAAGTCCAATTTGTGTTTTCTGGTGCAGAAATGATCTTCTATCCTTATCGACTTTCCTGTCCTCTCCCTATCTCATCTTCTATATTCCACATTTCTCTTTGTTGTTTATGGTGAATATGTTTGATCTGTTGGATCTAGAACCAGAGTTAATGAGACTTGCGGAATTTGATCTGTCCTCTCGTGTCTTGTATGCTTCGAGCGTGAAAATCAGTCCTGATGTTATTTGTTCATCTAATCTCTTTTGCCATATATCTCTGATTGAACGCCAAATCCACCATGGATTCCGGAGTTCATGAAGTGGACACGAAATCGAGTTGGCCTTAGAAGCTTAGTCGATATGTATTCAGTTTATGTCTGATGCTCACGGTATAGCCGGTCAGTATTCCTTCAGAATCATGCGTTGTTGATTATGCCTTCTTTGATGGGTTAGAACTCCCTTTTGCTCCTTGTTCTAGCATGCTGTGTCGACAGTTTGAGTTCTGGTAAATGTATAACTCTGGATTATGTTTACAAGCTGTCAAAGGATGCATGTTTCGATCCTAAAAAAGAAAGTGGAGCGATATTGACTCTTTGTTTCAAAGACCAGTTAGTCTGTTTGCTTCACGTCGAATCAAAGATATTAGCTATTGGTGGTGCCGATTTAATTCAAAACTTCTGAACTCCTCTTTGGTCTGATTCGAATTTTTGATATCCGATAGCATAACCACAAGAGCCCCAATCAGTACCGCTTCTGTATTGTGCCATTTTGATCATTTGATTAAGCTAACCTGGTGACTGGTGTTGTTTTATGTCTCTTCTCTTGCTCACTGTTTTGCAGAAAGAAATCGTCCTACATCTGGTACTTCATTCTAGTCTGAATAGCTTTTAAACCTCTATGCGTGATATTTATTTGCATAACAGGATCCATGTGTGGTTGTACAGTCAACTTTTACTCTGTCAACTCGTTGCCACTGTGTTTGTATATGTTGCTGTACAGAAGCCAATAATCCTCTTGTACATAAATCCAACTGTCAATTGTCTCTTTTGAGGCTAATACTGGAACTAACTCAAGCTCTTTGATCTTTGTCAGGGGTGGTTATACTTATGTTTCCTACTCTGGATTAAACTTTTGTTGCTCTTACCCTTGTATTTTGTCCATACGATTAATTCATGGTCTGACACTTGTCTCGTTTTGTTCTATTTATATATCCTTCGTAGGAGCCTCTGTTGCTTCTTTTCGGTATGTATTCCTAGTCCAGTTGGTCTCTGAATCTTCTAATTGTTGGCATGTCTGATGATTTGTTGCTGTACTGCCGCTTCGATTCTAGACATCTGATTGGAGTTTGTTAATTAAATCTTCATGGTGTCATACAGGCCATATTCTACATTTCATACAATCGATTGTATAAAAAAAAACCTCTTCGTTACTGGTACGAGAGCAAAATGAAAAAGCGATAATGCTACATATTTAAGAGGAAATGACGGTAGAAATATCGAAGCAATGAATCTCCTGTATACTGACTCGGTCTTGTCTTGCGCTAGTTGATGATATAAAACTTGTTGGTTCAACGAAAAGGGTCCTTTGGATTTGTCTTGTTTTTTTCTTTAATTCTGTTAGTTATTTCGAACCTAATCATGCCAAGCTCTTGTACGCAGTGTTTGAGACTCTGTTGTTATCACATAAGCCCTAGTTATTGCCCACCAGGACCCTTTAACTGACAGAAAAGTTTTAGAGGTATTATCGCTCCACACCTAACGGGTCTCTCATTCGTTTCGTGGGGCAATAATCTCCTATAACTTCAGAAAACACTCAAACCACCGTTATATGTATGTAAGAACAAAAACTTCAAAAAAACAAGCCCTTAAGGCTAATTTAGAAGGGTTTAGGATGTGAAACCACCCCATGCCTAACGGGTCTCTCATTCGTTTTATGAGGGTGGAATCCTCCTTTACCCTTAACGCGCCCCTAATCAAGAGTTAATAAACAAACCAATAAATCAATTCCTCACTTGTTAATATCTCACAAATCAGCCCAACAACATTTTTTTTCAGCCCAATCACAAATAAAACCCACATAAAAAAGGGGCCACTTCAGCCAATCCAAACAAGGTCCAATTTCGGCCCAACTTCAAACAAGACCCAATTTCCAACAAAGCCCAAAATAAACCCAATTCAATTCTAACCCAATTCAAACTCAATTCATTCAGCCCAATTCAATTCAGTTCATTCAATTCAAATTCAAATTCAAATTCAATCCATTTCACACTCAACTCGTAAATTCCTTTCAAAATCCAAAAACCAAAAAAGAATTTCAAACCATTACTTTATTCAAAAAGAAACTATTTTGTGGAATTTTAAAGGAAAAACTCTTCTCACATCGCAGAAAACTCTTCTCCATTGCAGAAAGTTCTTCTCACATATACAGAAAGTTTTCTCCTAAAAACATTTCTCAAAATCAGTGTTTCTTTACCGAGAATTCCAAACAACTTCGAAGTTTTTTTCAACTCAGTTTAACTCAAATAAACCGTTTTCGGGGAGCAAGTAATGTCTAACCCATTCAAAACATTTCCTCCATGGTTAGGACATCACTTGTCTTCCTTCCCAAAAATAAAAATCCGAGGCGGGGCACTGGGGTCATAACCTCCCTTGTCGCAGTCTAGATCTCTTTAGGCGGGGCATTAGGGTGACAAACCTCCCCTAATTGCAGCCTAGATTTTTACAAGGCGGGGTGCTAGGGAAGTAACGACCTTCCTAGTTGCAGCCGGGATTTTAGAATCGTCTAACTCCCTTCCACTCGATTTCAATGTTTTCGGTTTTTAACATTTTAAAACCTGGGAGTTAGAGACGTTATTAGGGTTCGACCGAGAACATCTCATTTGTGGTGTTTCTCTCTGAACCCTACTTTTCGACATAAATTCATTGCCCCACCTTTCGAGCCTCGGCACTTACTATCAATTAAGTGTCGTGTTCGAGGGGGTACATAGGGTAATCCCTCGGGATTATCCGCCCTTTTATAACAAAAATGAATTTTGGTTTTAAATTTTTAAGAGAGACAATCCTGAATAAATCAATCCAATCCTTTCATTAGAGCTTCAGTACAAATAAACACTCTTTAATCCTTCCTTGAATCAACTCCAAGTCACAAAAGAACTCAAATTCTAGAATACTCCCGACAACCTTAGTCATCTGAAACCCGAAACATCCTCGAAATCCGAACACCTACAAATTAAATGTCCTTTCCCACACTCAATCATACTCAAAACCCGAATTCCTCTTCAACCCATTCGATTTCCCAAAACACCTCAAAAACTCGACCATTCTAAAAGATGAACCTAACAAACCCGGGAAACTCTTCAACCCCAACAAATGATCCAAACATCCCTTAACTCCACAAGAATGACCAAAGTGCCCTTAGCCTCACAAAAGCCGAGGCAAATCCAAACCCCTCAAAAATAATCAAAACCTCTCAACCCTTTGACTATTCCCACAAACCGATAGTTCGAGACCAGCCTGCCTCCTCAAACTCTTCAAAATCACCTACTCCTCAATCCGATCCTTTGGCTTTAATTGAATCTCTCTAAAAGGTTTTGAAAGAAAGCAATCCCGACAATTGGAGACCGAGGTTTCCTCGGGCACCAATCCAAAGTCGTGGTCGTTGCCACTTCTAAGGGGTGTAACCCAGTGCGAACCCACACAGAATCTCTGCTTGATCAGATAAGTCTTATCCATAGGCAACAAATCATCAGAGTCAATTAATGGTTCTTAGAACCCTTCTCCTTCCTTCCTAGTTATCATAGGTCAAACTAGGTGGCCACTCTAGTCAATTTCCGCCCTTAGGGCATAAGTCCGCGTGGAGCCCATTGAGAGCGGGGGTAGTGCACACTTGCATTCCCCTTTATGCTTTCTGGGAAAGACGGACGATTTAGTAGGTATTTGAGGGATGCCAAGAATAACGGGTTATCACCCTCCACAGAATGGCATTCTAGGATCTATACTTTTCAGTCAGAACCATTTAGATAGACCCCCTCATACCGAAAAATCACCCTCCACACCTTGGTGTTCTGTACTCTTCCCAGCTTTCTTTCTCTTGGAATTGTCCTCGTCCCTCAGCTGGACGGTTATCTCAACCTTAGCAGCGGCATGATAGCACTCCTGCTTCCCAAGGTATTAGTTCCTCTTATTTCTCACAAACTAAATCTTATCCACTTGATTATATCTTACTCATTCTTATTACCTGCAAGGTAGTATAACTTGTCGGCCCCATGCCGTAGCGGAGTCGATGGCTAAGCTTGCCATAGAAGCGGTCCACCAGTATCTAGTCTGAATACCCAAGACCTGGCAGAAGACGGAGCAAGGCGGTGAACTCTGTGTAATACTCGTCCACCGTCATCTTGTCGGTCTGCTTGAGCGCATCCAACTGTAGGCGCTTCTTCGTCTGGACATGGGCGGGATAGTACTTTGCTCGTAGCAAGGCGGTGTACTGCTCCCAGCTGAACTCTGGATTGGCCACATGCTCGGCCATCATCAGCTTCCACCAATCGCCTGCTGCCCCCTTCAGGTAGAACGCAGCTAGACGCACCTTGATCCCAGCAGGGACGTCAAGGGTCTAAAAGGCAGTCTCCAGCTCGGAGATGTACGCCTCGAGCTTGGCGGGATCGGTCTCCCCCTTAAAATGTGCGGGTCGAAGGTCTGCAAGGTTCTTCACCCAATTCGGTTCCCGGGGTTGTGGCGGTGGAGGTGATGCACCCACACCAGGCTGATAGCCCATGTGCCCTAAGGCGGCAGCTACAATCTCTACGATCGTCTGCCCTTCCGGTATCTCAGTCTCGTCGCCTTGACCACGGCCTCGGCCTCTCCTTCCTGACATCTGAACAATCACAACTCACATTAGATTCGTATCCACCACTGTTTTGGTTAACGAATTCATAACGTCCGTAGACGGTAAAGACGATCCACGCTTATTAGTGGTCATCTGACTCTACTCACACTAACAGCTCACACCCTTAACCCGTCACTTATTTCTTAACTTATATCCTGACTCGGTGGTTTCTTATGTCCGGTATTCTTGATCAGAGCGTAACTACGCTCTGATACCACTTTTGTAACACCCCGTCCTAAGCTAATCGTGGTTATCGCAACTTAACAAATAATACCTAAACGTCGCAGCGGAGATAAACTATCACCAGGACCTTGCCACGGTCTAATCAACAAGAAATACCGTTACTTAAATATTTACAACCGTATATCCATAATACATACACCAACCGAGTTTAAAGTATCTCCAAAACCATACAATATTTCACAAGTTCAACTATCAACAGACGGGTGCACAGGCGCTACCCGTACTCAAAATAAAGTCTCGCCTAGGGCTACCCGCTCCTACTCTCGTGGTGTGACTTCATGGGCCGCTTACCTGCAAGTGTAAAAACAGCCCCCAAAGGGGGTCAGCACGAATGCCGGTACGACCCTCCCGTGGCCCCCAAGCTAACGGGGCTATGACGACTAATTGTCGATAGCATGGAAGTTGATTAGCATCACAATCATAATATGAAATGCAATAAAACAACAAACCACAATGAACATAAATAGCTCAAATGCAAATGAACGACTCAGGCGTTCCCTTAATAAGTGAGTTAGATCTTAACTCCTTAAATCCATAATCTTCTTAACCTTATAATTGCCAACCATTCCACTATTAGATTGGTTAGCCCTTAATTGGTTGCTTATTTTTGTAGGGCATGGTTAACCCTAGCCGGTAGCAGTGCACTATCCGGCAATAAGATACCTTTCTTAATTTGTTGGGGATGTAGGCTTGATCCCCCCACGCCATCCTTAATGTGCCTCACACCTCAAACGGTAGTCTGGGTGGTCGGGTCGGTTTGTTGACCCTAGGCGACGAGTCCGAGGACAAGTCTTATTCGGAAGTCGGATCTGATTCAAATACCGACCTCCCCCAATACACATGTGCCGGTACCATTCCGGATTCCTCACTCCCACCCCAAGTTACGGTTAGTGAAAGTCTTAAATACCAAGTGTTAGTTAAACCTTGACGGGTATTAACCAACAATCACCAATGTACAAATCCTCTCCTTAACTCAATAAGTATCAAGCTTAGTTAGTAGCTATCCTTAAGCCTCGTGGGTTATTGTAAAGAAAACACATACACAACGAGAACATTAATATCCGATTGCATGCTTTATCTTGTCTTAGTCATATCAAACAAACAGATAGCACACAAGCCGAGGGACACCTCGTTAGCAAGCAGGTCACAAGAAAGACTGTACCGTTCACTGTCGACTGTCGTTTGTTTAACCTTCTCCGGGGTCCCAATTCATAAAACCTAAAACATTCATTCATTTTTAGGCCATTAGTTATTTGCACCTTACTTAAGACACTTAATTCCTAAAGATTCCCATTCGATACCCTCTTAAGTCTTTACCACTTAACCATATTAACATAACTTTAAACTTAAGGTTTATACTTAACTTAACTTAATTCCTTAGGTTCTTAGGTCCCTAATCATTATTACCCTACCAATGGCATACCTTACTACCAATTATCATCTTTAGAATTTAAAATTTCCTTTTTTGTGTGTTTTTGGCTCGACCAATCTTACCGACCGACGTTACCCAAGGTCGGTCCATTCCAGGACGTATTACCGTTTGTAAATTTTACCCCGATCGACCTTGCAAGTCTGGTCCCCAAGGTCGGTCCATTCCCGAGAGTTTTCCCCGTGGGAAATTTAAGCCCGACCGAACTTGTAAGTCCGGTCCCCAAGTTCGGTCGATTCCAGAGACCAATTCTCGTACAAAATTCTAGGCATGACCGACCTTGTAAGTCCGGTCCCAAGGTCGGTCCATTCCAGAGACTTAATTCGTACACAAAATACAAGCCCGACCGAACTTGAAAGTCCGGTCCCCAAGTTCGGTCGGTTCCAGAAACTCTTTCTGGTAGTGTAAACTGAGCTCGACCGACCTTGCAGGTCCGGTCCCTAAGGTCGGTCGACTCCAGGACCTTGTTTCTAAATTCCCATTTAACTCCAAACTTCACCTCATATATCCTAGTATGTTCTAACCTCATTTGGGCACCTCAAATACACCTTAAGCCTTCCACTAAACACATTAAATCACTCACCAACATCCACCTTAGTCATTATGCATTTTCCTTGTAATCATGCCAACACTTGTAATGTTTTTCACTAGGTTTCTAGGTGGTGGTTAATACCTAATACAACCACTATGCCAAATGCTTCCTCACCACTATAACATCATCCCTCAAGCATCTTTCACCATCTAAAACTCCTTTATGCAACTACTTAAAGTTTCTACACAAGTTTATGCCTCCTTCTACCAACACATATTTTCCTTCCTATTTGTTTACCAACATTTGCCTAAGTCCAAAATACTCAAGTATACCCCAAGACATTCATTTGGTTCCAAAATCCACCATGATGATGCCTAAGTCATTCTAATTCTCAAGAACACCTTAAACTCACTCTTTTTGTCAAAACAACTCCTAAAGTTTCCTAGTACTACCTTAGTCATGAAATCTCCTTAGAACATCTTAAACACTTAGGTTCTTCACTAAATTTTGCCATGGGTTCTCTAGTATATTGTTACACCAAAACATTTAGTTTCTCACCATCAAATAGCTATCAACATTCAAACTCTCATTAAACCTCCTTAACACACATCATACACCAAAACTACACTACATCACAATATAGTTCTTAAACTTAAAATGCTTGGCACTTAGACCCTTAAATGACAATATTCTTAACCACTGAATTTCCACATATATTTGCCTTTAACCTGCGAATACACACAACAAGGCTCCCATTGAAATAAAATGCTTCTTGTAATTCATCTCAACATTGTTTAACTATCTCTTTTCTCATTGGCTCCTTAGTCACAAGTTCTCAAACATAGTCAGTGTTTCTCCTAGGTTATATATAGCCCTTTTCTAATGTAAACCTTAAGCTACACTCATCATATACCTAAATCTCATCCTTTAATGCATTAAACACCTTAAGGTAAGACATTTACCTTGTTCTTTTTCAAGCTTCACAAACTTTCTTCCTTAGGTTTTTGCTTGCTCAATCTCGGTCACCAAATCAAGTTCTCCTTGCCAATGTTCTAACCAACATTCAATGACTCAAATGAGTACTAAACAACACACTAACCTTAAGGAATAAAACCTAGGTTAAAATGTGTTTTAAGGCATTAAATTGATTGTTTTACCTTGGTTTGTCAAGACAAGCTTGGATATGAAGCAAGAAGGACCTCCTTTATCCTTTGGAGAGTAGAAAACAGCTAGAACAAGGCATAAACATGGAGTCCCATGAGTACAAATTTTCGGACAAGGGAAGAAAATGATGGAAACCTAGATTTTCTTACATATTCCTTACCTTAAGAGAATGGAGAAGCCAATGAACTCTCCAAACTTGGATCTCCTCCTTATATGGCGGTTTGACTTGGCACCAAAATAGAGCTCTTGAAGTTTTGGAAAGATAGAAAGGAAGAGCTTGAGCTAACTAAGAAGAATATGTAATTTGTTTAGGTTTTGGAGCTAAAATGAGTAAGTAGTAATCAAAGGAAGTTGAAGCTAGCATGGAGGTTGTTCTTCACGTTGGAGAAGAAGAGAGGAGCAGCTCAAAACCGGTGGGAACAAGAGAGAATGAAGAGGTGAGGAGAGAGGTAAGTGAAGGTAAGATATTTATGTTAAAGGTGAATAGTGAATTTACTTACTTTTGCTTTATTCATTACTTAGCTAGATAAGTGTGGTGAGTCACACTTAAAAACCGGCCCCCTTGGTCAAATAAGGTGTATTGTGGTCTTTGTTGACCATTTAATTGACTTACTTTGACTAATGTCTTAAACTAGCATTATTTGGTTACTATTCACTAAACAAGGCACATAATTGTGAAATTTTTGATTTCCCATTGATTTAGACTTCCTAATGTGATACTAATTAGTACACATGTTAATTAAAGGGTAATGATGGACATTTAGCCACTCAAAACCTATTTACAAGACAACTTTTTCAAAAATGTGCTTTAAGACTCCTTAAAGCACATTTTGTGTTTTAACTTGTTTTCAAGATTGGTTTTCTTTGGTAATTCGTTTACAATGACCATTAGGATATTACTAAGGTCTAAGAATGATATTTGGGTGCTCACCCAAGTCTCTCCAAGCTTAGAGCACGTTTTTGCTTAAACTGCTCTTTTGGTGTTTCCTTATGTTTTCTTTGGTTAAAATGGTTTCTTAATGTTTCTAAGGCATTATTTAGCCTTCTTATATCTTAGTTTGTCACTTAAACACCATATCTAAGTTTGGGGTATTTCATAGTTGCATAGGTTTCTAATCTTAAAGTTTGTATGAAAAAGTTGATATGAAAATTTTGGTATATATATATAATAAAAACTAAAAAGTAGTAGTTGCAGTTGCAGCACATGCTCTGTCAAGTGCGCAAGGCGGATGGAAATTTCAGTGGTTTAATTGTCATAGCGCTTGCAATAGCAAGTGCGCCATGCAGGTGGAAATATTGGTTCAGCAATCACCAGTCTCATTGACTCCGCGTCATAGAGTATAGGCTACATGATAATGTAAGCATTAATGTCCTGTTCATATATATAATCCGTCAAGGTTCCAAAGTCACTCGCATCGAGTCCACACATCTAGTCTCAAAATTCATACACAAAAGGCGAGTGGTCAACGACACACCCCCACATATTTATAACATGTCTCTGTCCAACATCCAAGGTAAGTACATATCATAGTAAGCAAAGGTCTTCCACCAGCGGTCTCATGGAGTCAGGGTACTCATGTCCTATCTACTCCCTTGCCCTTCCGGGCTCCAGCATCAGTAGATGTCTGGCCATCCTGACCGCCTCGTGGTACTCCAGATCCTCCAACTGAGGTTTTCTGAGTATTCCTTGGTGGCCTATAGTTACGGCTCTCTGGGTTCATCCAACACTCGAACTCTTGGTGGCCCTCTTTCTTGCAACACCGACACTCAACTTTGCGGCCTTCGCAGCCGACCCCAGGATGGTCCTTCCCACAACGCTTGCAATAGAAATGGCGCTGGGGCTGTCCGGTGCCTAATGGTAGTATTTAGTTTAAGTTAAAATCTGATGATATAAAGGTTAAGGTCACAATTCAATTTAGGAGGTAGGTGTTCTCACCCTTAGGAGGCGCAGATCTCAGAGGCTGAGCATCTATAGCTGGGCCGGTCAACCGAAGGATGGGTTCTTTCCCCTACGCTCCCTGGTGACCCTGCTGCCCTTTCTTTTGAAAGAATTTCCTACTTAAGGTTTCGGGTCAGCAGTCATAAGGTATTTAATATGATAAACAATCTAGAATGGGGTAAGTCCTTACTTTCCCTTCTTCTGGCTATCGCCTGGAGATGCTCCTCCACCCTCAGACTCTCCCTCAGGGTTCTTTCTCTTCTTGGTCCCGAGAGTCTCTTCCCGAGTCTGGAGCATTAGCTCCGTCCTCGAGGCTGCGTCGTAACACTCCTGGAATCTCATTGGTAAGTTCTCACAAGTTAATCGGTAATGTAGCAAGTAAAGAATTATGGCTTTCTTGTTAATATCTGGATGGTAGTGTAGAGGGTAGCACCCATCGCCATCTGGATGCGAAACAACAATCCCCCCGAAACTTCTCGACCTTCACGGTCTCTGAGTAATCAACTTCGAGAATAAAGTCCAGCAGACCAATGAATCGAGCGTAGTACTCATCCACGGTCAGACCTCCCTGGGATAATGTCTCGAACTCATGGCGCTTCTTCTGCTTGAGATGTGCCGGGTAGTACTTCCCCCTCAACAACTCGACAAAGGCAGCCCACGAAAAGTTGGGCGTAGCCAGGTGATGGTCCTTGACCAACCTCCACCAAGTGCTGGCTGCATCCTTCAGATGGAAAGCAGCAATGACGACCTTCTGGCCAGCAGGTACTTGCAAAGCTTCGTAGGCCTTCTCATGTTCAACAATAAAACACTCTAACGCTACGGGGTCTGGCTCCCCAGAATATGTAGGTGGTCGGGTCTCTGTAACTGACTTCAGCCAGTTCGTTTGCCTGAGCTGTGGTGGGTGGGCTGGTGCTCCTCCAATTTGAGTACCAAGTTGTGCGAGAACGGCAACAATCGTCTCTGCAACTTCTGGAATCACGGGGTCACCGCCTCCACCTCTACCAGTACCACGCCCTCTAGTTCCCCCAGACATCTGTAGTACAGTATGTCACAAAAATACTCGGTAATTTATCGTACACAACCAGTAGATATTGAATTGCCTCTAAGGCTAGTATATCACGCAATTTGCGTTACTAAACTCAATATCTTTTAAGACGAGTCATCTCGTACCTCACAAACGTTTCCCGTAATTTCCCAACTCCTAAGCTCACTATCTTGACCTATTTCCTCGTCATCAGAGCGGTACTCCGCTCTGATACCACTTTTGTAACACCCCTCTTCATAATCACGTAATAATCTCTCATGTAGCAATAAACAAAACGTCTTACAGCGGAAGAATTAATAACAATAACAATACTCACTCGGGTGTCACCGGCCATTACTCGCCCATGCAAGTAACAAAGCCAAACTATATCCAACTTCCAACATAAATAAACTGATAACCGCTGTGATAACGAGAACATTCCTATACATCATACTAAGTCCATAAACCAAAAACATCGACAAGTGAGCGTCTACCCAAATCCCAAATATACATAATTGTACCATAATACAACTCACCATCTACATTGTTATACAAATAAACTCCATGTGCGGTAATTATAATAAACTCTAATTACTCTGTTCCCGCACTTCAGCTTCGACAATAATCAACAACCTGCATAATGGTGTAGTATCAGCGATAGACGCTGAGTATGCCGGGCCTGGACCCTAATGGTCACTTAGTCATTTAAACCATCTTATTATTAGATTGGTTTCATGCTTTACCATTTTACAGTTATAATCAATACTGTAATATCATGCATATAAACATAACCATCCATCCAATCCAAACATTCATTTCATATTACAAACAACAGTTGTATAATCGAACATATCGATATAATTGCAGCATAATGTACAATGTACAATCGCCGTAGCGTACAGTTTCCATATTTAATTTATCTTGGCCTTTAAGGCCCCATCCAAACCATGTTTAATTAATACCAGTTGGGCGTCATGTTAAGACAACCCTATAACCTCACCATGGACAGTAGTTGTAAATCCCCAAGTTTCTAAGGAATGATTTATGTTGCTGTTTAAGTCTTAATAAGCTATAAAGCACTTTTAAATCCTAATATTGGCATAAGTACTCATTAGGACCAGAAAAGTCCCTAATAGCACTTCTTGTATTGTTTTAAAAGTAGCTAGCTAGAATGCTTCAATAACATTGTGACAACCAAGCTAGTTGGTGATGCAGCAGCTAGCTTATGTAGTAAACACACAAGTAGGTGATGCAGCCGCTTGGGAAAGCTAGTAAGCAAGTAGGTGACTCAGCAAGCTAGCAAGCTAGTAGGACGTCTTAAGCACGACCAAGCTAGTAGGCAAGTAGGACGTCTTTAAGCACGAGGTGGCAAGCATGAGGTGGCAAGCATGTGATGGCAAGCACGAGGTGGCAAGAACGAGGTGTCAAATTAACATTGGTTAACACTAGGACCAATAGGAGCCCGACACCTATGCAGCCTAGTAGGAGGTGTCACCACACTATTAGACCACACCTTGGTCCAATGAGAATAGGCTGCTGCCCACCTCCCTTAGTCAGCCCATGTGTTGTCTTTCTTATATTAAGCCTTATTATGAGCCAATCAGAAGCTAGCAAATGGAGCCTAAGGTGTCACCACTTAGAAGTTTACTTAATCAAGGAGGAAATTGACAAGGATCAGCCCTTGCCTATAAATACCATCAGCCACCACTCCAAAATACTCCATCCAGCATCAATATTTCGTCCTTCATTAGGGAAGAAGAGAAATAAAGCTTACCTTGTTGTTCTTTTCTTGGCTGAGAGCAAAGAAGAAGAAGAGAGATCCTTGTACCATCTTTACCTTTCCAAATCATTCATCCACCATTTAAACCGATTGCAATAAGTAAGAAGAAGGCAAAGAAGGAAGAAACCCATGTAGAAAGAAAGCTTAGAACGAGAAAGGAAGGAAGGGGGAGAAAGCTCCATACCAATTCCAATCCTTGAAGTAAGGTGTTCCTAGAAGTTAACCATCAATTCCTAGCTGTTGGTGGCCGAAAATCAGAGGAGAAACCATGAGAACTCACTCCATTTCCATGTCCAAGTTAGGTGCTCCAAAGGTGTCTTAGGATGTCCTAGTTCCAGCAAGAGTTTCCAAGGTCTTAAAGAAGGTTTTCTTCATCAATTCTTAAGGTAACTTCAAGGTTACTATCCCTTAACAAATCTATATGTATTCAAAGACTAGTACCTCTTTATGGATTATGTAAATTCGTTGGTATTTTGGGGTACAAAACCATTGAGTTGGAAAGAAGCTTTAAGGAAGAAAAAGGTGCCTTAAAGACCTAACCTATATAACCAAAGACTTGGTAGTTGATTTGTGATGTTTAAGCATGGTTTGTAAGCTTAATTGATCTTGAAACTTATCTGGTTATAGGTGTGTTATTAAGGCTGAAATTGTTATGGTTTGTTTGGTGTAACTTCATGGTTACCATTCTTTAACAAATCTACATGTTTTACAAGAGTATTACCTCTATATAATCTGATTGAATTCGTAGGTATTTATGAGCCTAAAACTATAAGAGTTGGAAAAGTGTTTTAAGGAAGAAAAGGATGTGTTTGCAACCTGCCTTTGATTACTGAATGCTTAAGAGTTTGTTAATGTGTGTTTATGATGAAGATGATAGTTTAAACTAAGCTAGGACTTAAAGTCTTAAAGTCTAGTATGTTGGGAACTTATATGTACTGTCTTAGAAGGTTGTTTATGGTTGGATCAACTCCTAAGCTAATCTGGTTAATATTGTGTTGTTATGATCGAAAATTTTAGGAACCAGTTATGGTTTGATTCAGGTTGTAATCCATAGTTAAGTTATGTCTTAAGCTAATCTAGTTGAGATAGTTAATAGTAGAACTGAAATGGATATGATCTGTTTGTTTGATCAAGACTTGTTCTTAAGGTATGGTTTATGGTTGTTTGAATTGTTAAACTGAGGTATTTGATACTGTGTGATCTGGCCGAAGGTGCCATGTAAGATTATGTGATCATAGCCTTTCCTTAAGTGCTGTTTGATTATTGTTATGTCCCTTGTGTTTGAAATTATGAAATGGGCTTTGTTAAGTGACTTGACTGTTGATTCTTGTTATACTTTAAACTGTTATATTCTGATTAATGAGGATTCAATGAGTAATTCATTGGAATGGATTGTTGAGATATATGGCCATATGTGGAACTTGAGCAGTAACTGCTTTCTTATGAATTATTGGACTCATGGTATGCCTTGGGCTCCATGAGATGCTTCATGGTTTCCTACACTATAGTTTAAAGGTACTATAGGGGGTGTGCACATCTTTTAGGGCCTGGAGTGTGTTTGGGAAAGGTTGGATCGCCTTAAAGATCGGGATTCGTCCCTTGAACCGATTAAAGGTTGGATCGCCTTAAAGATCGGGATTCGTCCCTTGAACCGATTAAAGGTTGGATCGCCTTAAAGATCGGGATTCGTCCCTTGAACCGATTAAAGGTTGGATCGCCTTAAAGATCGGGATTCGTCCCTTGAACTGGTTTGGATAGAAATGGAGGAGTTGAATGGATAATTAATTAAATTAATTGGATTATATCCTATCTAAGCATACTTGGACACCATGTTGTTATTACTTGAGTATTTGGGTGGTTAATTATCCTACTTGATATATATTGGTTGGTTATGAACTAAATATATCTGATGGCTTATTGATGTACTCAAACTGTTATTGTTAATACTTGAATTATCATGATAAGTACTTGGTCTATTCTGAATATTACTTGAGCTATTAAATGATTAAGAGTGGCTATGATTAGTGGCTATTTTGATATACTACTTCTTTTGATGGTAGCTTTGATTTTACTCAGCATTGCTGATTTTTGGCATTATGCCCTGTGGTCCCTTCTCTGTGATTGTTTGAATGACCACAGATACAGGAAATGAAGATGACTTAAAGGAGCTCGAGAGTGTGGGCTAAGGGATTAGAGACTTTCACCCAGTCTTCTGGAGTTTTGGTTTTATGTTTTAAAGTCAGTTTGTTAAAATTTGGATATGTAAGTTATTAAGCCTTAGCGTTCATAGAAGTTGTGAACGTGGCGGTAGCGCCCCGCTAGTTTAATGCTTCCGCTACTACCACTTGTATATGTTTAATATGATAAGAAGATATAGGAATTTTGGGGCATTACAGTAGTCCTCCCGTACACACAAAGGTGCTCATTTCGCCAGAGGTCCGGAGGCCCCTGACTATTCACTTTTGTCTCGTAAGACGTCCATATAAAAGGCCGTAGCCACCTGACCCACGATCCAAATAGGGCTCGTTGGGTATAAACCTGGAGCGGAACCCAGTCGGGAACCCCTCAGTGATCACAAATGCGCAACCAAGTAGTTCGTAAACTACCGGGATTCCTCACCTCAACTCATACCATCTCTCTCTCATAATGTTTAAGATATGCCCTTAGTCTTATGGAGAATATAATTATTAATTAGCTTCCCAATGGGTCTCACGCATACCTAGAAGTAATCTAGGTCATATTCATGTTCGAGATCCATGCTCTAGAGACCGACAATGTCGTGACTCGTCCCTAAGTATTTTACTTAGGTTACCATATACTTAATATTAATACTATGGTATTATATCAAGTAACCGTCTTGTCATCACAACAACGTATATGTATGTTTATAAAAGTCGATCTATAGTCGACGTAGTGTTAGTCCCGTAGGACGCTCGTGCATAAATATTTAATGCAATAGCACACAATCACATACATGTATCCACACACATAACACACAAGTTATATCAACCAAATCCGAGCCCAAGGAATTCCTTAGGACAACCCGGATCAAACCCCTTTACATACCATTCACCAAGACCTAGGATGCGCAGTGTAGACCACTAGCTCGACAAGCGCCTCCGTCTGAAGTATGATCTAAACGGTAATAAAACTATAAGTCAGTCTCCATGACTAACTACATCCGGTGTTTCCGAATAACAAGTAACCCCGACAGTTCATCCCCGGATTTCTACAGTTATTTGTTACGGGTTTCTCTAAACCAGTCGGCTTTGTTACTAAAACTCGTATGTCAAAATATTTCGACTGTTAAGTTTAATTCATTATATTTCTTTAATCTTACCCATCATTGAATTTAGGTATATAACCTATAGTTGCATGTATGCATGCATTATTATATTATATTATTTCCCACCATCCATTATAATACATTGTATTATATTATCCATTATCTTAGCAAATTATATTTGCATTCAAAAACTCATAACTTATAGTTTGTAACTATTTTTTTTAAATAACCACCAACATTATATTATATGGTTTACAACCATAATACATATCCATCCTTATATACATTTTTCTTGTATATGTATATATGTACCATATAGGTAAATTCCATGAGTTATAAAACTCTTATATTATATGTTACATTTTATCATCTTTTATTAGATGATTATTCCCATTGGTTGTATTATATTATACAACTTATATTAAGATTATTATCCTAATATTATGTAACATTTTATGTTGTACATTTACAACTCCTAGGATTCATTCAATATAAACCTTAGTTTATAAATCCTATTTATTTTTAGTTTGTCACATTATTTAATGTGAATATCCTTACTTATATTAATTCCATTAAAATCATTAACACCATATAATTGTTATAACATTTATAACATTGTAGACCTTAGTCTAAAATTTATTTTCCAAACTTTAATAATTCGGTACAGCACCTTATTTTATTTAAATTCCATTTTGACCACATAACATTATGTAATGTTATACCATATACTAATATCATATAATATGATATTTTATTTCCTTTAATTTATAACCTATAGTTTTTATACAAAACTATTTATTATTGCCGCATGGGCACCATATCAAAACCATATTCTTTTTCATAATCCATAGTTTCCTTTATTTACAAATTCACCCCATTATCTATACCATGTTATTTATATATCATATAATATAACATTTTTAACTTATAAAATGGTATAACCTATGGTTATATTTTTGTAAAATTCCGAACAGACCATGTCTGTTTTATAAATAATTCCAACCCCTTTAACTTTCCAAATTTATAAAATGACCACCTATATAATGTTATGTAATATATATCATATATTATAACATTTTAAACCTTAATAATAATATAACCCATGGTTATATATTTTTTAAAATGCGAACAGACCCTCATGCTGTTCTAAATTATTTTCTAACCCACCAAGTTTCTATAATTGCCATTTGGCCCAATTTATAACATATAGTTTTAAAACTATACATTATACATATATCTTATTAAATACTCTTATATTCTTCTATAAATCACCAAATTTTACCCAAGGGTTATAATTAACCTTACTAAACATATAGTTTCGGTAATTTACATTACCACCCCTTCTTTTATTCTAAAGTGTCATAATGACATAATAACTATATATTATACATATATAGTTTATTTTAATTCCAAAATCAACCCAATAAATTCCTAAAAATTCCTAATTGCCCATGGGTGTTTATAATACCATTTTACACCCTTTATTTTCGGTAACAACATATTTACCACATATGTTATAAAATTGTTACAATTAAATACTTATCTTAATACAAAACCTTTAAGAAGTTATTTAACTTATCAAATTTGGTCAAAACCTACCATATGGTCAAGGTTGACCACCTTAATATTTCCTTGACCATCAATAACCATATATTACGGTTTATACCCATATATTTTCAGAAATTACCATTTAACCCCAAAACTTTATATAATCTTATAATTTTTATTTAAACTCATTTAAACCTCCAATTTTCGGCTTTATTAATATATAGCCCCCAAATTTAATTTAATTACACTATATACCCCATTTCCT
Organism: Limonium bicolor; assembly: GCA_023374045.1. Lineage (NCBI taxonomy): Eukaryota > Viridiplantae > Streptophyta > Magnoliopsida > Caryophyllales > Plumbaginaceae > Limonium > Limonium bicolor. The sequence goes on from CM041781.1 coordinate 169,541,058, forward strand.
TGCGGTAATATGTATTTATCACCTAAACTTAAATAAAAGCTTATAAATGCATAAATAAAATGGCCTAAAGTACATGGCCTTATTACAAACATTAGCTTATAAAATAAATTACACATAAATGTCCAAAAAATGCATTAAACTCTCGGCCTTACCACCATCTTTTCTATATTTACCAATTTTCCACATAATGTCTTAAATTTGACAATTATGCTAATTAATTAGTTATAAAATTTACTAAACCATTCCTTAATCACCTAAGGTCAAAATAAAATCTTAAATACCATATTCACTCACGGCACATTTTTATACATATCTATAAACACATATTATTATACCAAGTGAAGGTTTAAGTGATTTATACCTTATTTTTGCCAAGTTTAGGCCTTGTTTGGCCACGCCTGTTTGGAGATAATTTTTCCACAACATTATTTACATGTTTTCAAACAGCAATTAAGGTATGATTAGTCTCCAAGCAAGATCTAACCATAATAAGTGTACATTTTCAAGGTAAAATTTACCTTAGAATACCAAGACAAGATAGGTTGGTCTTTGGCCTATTTTACAGTAGGTAAATAGCATCAAAAGAGCTACTAAAACCAAGCTTTAAACTGGTATAACTCAGATTAGAAGATGGCTAATTTTTACCTTGATTAAAATGCCAAAAATGGTGTTTTTGGCTTGGATTTGGCTATACCTTGAAGCTCTTGATATATCAACTGAATAAGTATGTTAATAAGAAGATTATAAGCCTAGGAAACAAGGCTTTCAAACCGGAATTGAAGAAGATCAAAGGATAAGTGCTTAAAGCACATTTTTATACCTTAAGAACAATATTAGATTTCTCCACCTTCTTCCCTAGTTAAAGCCGAGATTCACACTCCTTTTAACCTCCAAAACAACCTAGAAACATTGATGGAAATGGTTGATGCTTTACTCCATGGAAAAAGGGAAGAATTGTGAAGAAAATGGACATAAAATGACTAAATAAGCTTACCTAGGTAGCAAGGTGTTCTTCTCTGTTCTTGGTGTGTTATCCACGGTTTTGGAGAAGCAAATAGAGAGGATGGAGCTGCTGTGTCGGCAGGGAATGAAGGAAATGAAGTAAATAAGCTAGATTTGTCCTTATAAAGTAATTAACATTACTTTAGGAATAGTAATAGGTGACTCACCAAATTAGCTAGTTATTTGTTTATAAGTAGCTTAATGAGTGGGCAATATAGCCAAAGGAGGTCGGCAAGGGGTAGTCAAGTCAATGGGTGACAATTGACCATGGTAAAACTTAGTAATTAAAATGGTTTTTTTGGGTACTATTCATACTAAATTGCCCATTTTGATTTTATATTCAAACTTTGATTTAGACTTTATAATATAGTCTATCATGTCACATTAGTGTTATAAAGAACTTAATATAGTCTTTACAGTGACAAAAAGTCATTATCATAGAGCTCATACACAAAAACGTGCTTTAAGGTATTTTAGTGCACATTTTGTGTCGCAAGGTGTTTTTGAGCTCTATTTTCTTTGAGAACGGTTTTGTTGTGTTCCTTACATGATAGGTGATCTTAGGAATCCAATTTTTTTATAAAAATAGAGGTCATTCGACCTTTAAGGTTTTCTGAGAGCACATTTTTGCCCTTCTTGTCCTTGAAGCATGAAAATGCTTGTTCTTTATGTTGGAGTGTTGTCCAACAATTGTAATATGTTTAGTTATGTGTTAATAAGCTTGGGACAAAGTTTTAGGTCCTAAGAAGCTCATTTGGGTATTTATTTACCCTAAACAGTCAAAGGGTGCAATATCTTGCTTTATGTTGACCACTGTTGTTCTCAGTTGACTTTTAAGGCCTGTTTAGGCCTTAATTAATGTGATTAGATGTTTAATCCATGTTTTATTAGTTTGGGGTATTTCAGTATACCCCCCTTAAAAAGACTTCATCCCGAAGTCGCTTAATCAAATAGGTATGTATATAAATATATAACTACCCATCATTCCCATAATGTATATCTATGTGATATATCATTTACACACATCGTATTGTGCTTATACAGCACATAGCCATCACTTTGTGGCGTTAGTTCAATCATATATGGATATAGGTGATCCATCAGCACCATTATTTCCTATCAATTCTACAAACCCTGACAACCTCCCCGAGGTGTCCATAACATACCATCCTTCCACATTCCATATCTAATGATTCATTTCGTATCTAGGCGACACCATATGTAATCATTCTACAAGGCAATATAAATATATATATATCACAAGTAGCATAAGAAAAGTACTACACACATGGGTGTATATACATCATTCAAACAAGTATCTCAAAAGATACATACGTACAAGTGTACATCACACACAAACAAACCAAAACAACGTACACCCCGCGTACCAAACATAACCAACAAAACATCGTGTGCCCCGCACACCACCAATTCATTGTATGCCATGCATACGAAACAAACAAATAAACAAACTTCGTATGCCCCGCATACCACAAACAACAAAACTTAGTGCACACACGTGCACAGCCAAGAGGCTTACCCCCCTTAAAAAGGGTTATGCCCCCATACCCCATAAGTATACAACAGCCGCTCAACAAGGAGCGCTAGATACTTGGCTCTCAAAGAGTTCTCCATCTCGTGGATTATCCTCATATCAGAGAGACGGGTATGACTCTAGCCCTTCTGGGCTCCACAATACAAAAAAGGTAAGGCACTGAACTATTGTGCTCTCTCCCAAGTTTGTTCTAATGGGCCCACTCGCTCCGTATGAGGTGCAGACCCATGAACATAGGCTCAGTTTGCCTCTTTCCATTGCTGTGTATCCTCCCATTTGGATCGCTAGCATACATGCGTGTGTCTTCTCTCACTGATATTCAGCTTGACGTGTAATATGACATTGGCTATTGTTTAGTACTTAGTGCTCTTTGCACTAGTCTCAGTAATACTAAGACGTACCAGCCTACATGTCCACAGAGATGATGATTGTCATCCGTGTCTCCAGGTGGTTTTGTTCCGGAGTAACACACTGTTGTAGTTCTTGATACACACTCGTATTGATATCCATTGCATCTTTCTGTATTCCCACTAGATTAATAACTGCCCAAGTGCAATACCAAAACACTCAGTCATACAGAGTGCATAGGCGTAAACTCTCAGCAGCTACTATCTAATGAGTCCAACAGATAAGATGAGCGAATTATCATGTGAGTGGTACATTCCAAATCCATTGTTTCTTGCTTAAGGTATCTGCTAGTATTTCAGCTCTGTCTCTCATTATTGCGTAGTCGCGCGTTCATATCCACATCATCTGGTAGATTTCCTCTGGATTCCAAGAATTTGTTTGATCCTTATAAGGATTCTACATAATATTTGTCCATAATGGGTTTTCATGTTTCTTTCTTTCAGTTTTCACGTCCTCGAAAGGTTTCCTTGTCTTCACTGTATACTGTCTACTGCTCTCTATTGAAGGTTCTTGATTTCTCTAGCCCGTTGGTTTAACCGCGGTTCTTCTCGTCCATCTTCGAGGTAATCTGTATCACTGTCCTTAGTATGGAGTTGACTACTTCTCGTGTTCCTAACACTACTTGTCTACTTGCATGGGGTACCGTACTGATACATTACTACTTACCCGACTAACTCATAAATAAGTCTGTCAGGCCCACATGCTCCTATCGGAGTGCGGTCGTCCCATGTCTTGTTTAGTAAACTGGTAATGTCTGTCACATGGGTATTGTGAAGTATTCTGTTGTCAATCTCCCCTTTGATGGATATCCTTTAGTATTATTAGTTCATGTTGTCGGTTATCCTGTTGTAAGTGCTATTGCCCTAGTGGCATCAGTGGTAATTCGTGCCATAAGCCGGCGTTATTCAGCTCGGTGTAAGTAAAATTCGTGCTTTATCTAGCAAACTTGGTCCTCTATCTCGATCTCATTGAGTGCACACATATTCCTTTTCTCCATGTTTATCATGATCATATCTCATCTATAGTTCATATTCATTCCCTCATCCGTTTAACTGGATGTATTGCAGATTGCAAAATAACTTGAGCAACTTGGCTCTTCACTTCCCAAACCATCCTCACTGACGGTGGTGCATCTACAAAGGGTATGCTTGTCCATAAGGACTAAACTGGTGTGGTTTACACTGATGGTATTTGGCTAATAAGCCATGTCTGAAAATTCTCGAATAATTTAAACTGGTGCGGTTTACAATCACAGTAGTTGTATAATTCCTCCAGTTGCATAGGTTTCTAATCTTAAAGTTTGTATGAAAAAGTTGATATGAAAATTTTGGTATATATATATAATAAAAACTAAAAAGTAGTAGTTGCAGTTGCAGCACATGCTCTGTCAAGTGCGCAAGGCGGATGGAAATTTCAGTGGTTTAATTGTCATAGCGCTTGCAATAGCAAGTGCGCCATGCCGGTGGAAATATTGGTTCAGCAATCACCAGTCTCATTGACTCCGCGTCATAGAGTATAGGCTACATGATAATGTAAGCATTAATGTCCTGTTCATATATATAATCCGTCAAGGTTCCAAAGTCACTCGCATCGAGTCCACACATCTAGTCTCAAAAGTCATACACAAAAGGCGAGTGGTCAACGACACACCCTAGTGACATCAGGGTTATAATTAACCTTACTGAACATATAGTTTCGGTAATTTACATTACCACCCCTTCTTTTATTCCAAAGTGTCATAATGACATAATAACTATATATTATACATATATAGTTTATTTTAATTCCATAATCAACCCAATAAATTCCTAAAAATTCCTAATAGCCCATGGGTGTTTATAATACCATTTTACACCCTTTACTTTGGTAACAACATATTTACCACATATGTTATAAAATTGTTACAATTAAATACTTATCTCAATACAAAACCTTTAATAAGTTATTTAACTTATCTAATTTGGTCAAAACCTACCATATGGTCAAGGTTGACCACCTTAATATTTCCTTGACCATCAATAACCACATATTACGGTTTGTACCCATATATTATCAGAAATTACCATTTAACCCCAAAACTTTATATAATCTTATAATTTTTATTTAAACTCATTTAAACCTCCAATTTTCGGCTTTATTAATATATAGCCCCCAAATTTAATTTAATTACACTATATACCCCATTTCCTTGCGGTAATATGTATTTATCACCTAAACTAAATAAAAGCTTATAAATGCATAAATAAAATGGCCTAAAGTACATGGCCTTATTACAAACATTAGCTTATAAAATAAATTACACATAAATGTCCAAAAATGCATTAAACTCTCGGCCTTACCACCATCTTTTCCATATTTACCAATTTCCACATAATGTCTTAAATTTGACAATTATGCAAATTAATTAGTTATAAATTTACTAAACCATTCCTTAATCACCTAAGGTCAAAATAAGACCTTAAATACCATATTCACTCACGGCACATTTTTATACATATGTATAAACACATATTAATATACCAAGTGAAGGTTTAAGTCATTTATACCTTATTTTTGCCAAGTTTAGGCCTTGTTTGGCCACGCCTGTTTGGAGATAATTTTTCCACAGCATTATTTACATGTTTTCAAACAGCAATTAAGGCATGATTAGTCTCCAAGCAAGATCTAACCATAAGAAGTGTTTAATGTACATTTTCAAGGTAAATTTTACCTTAGAATACCATGGCAAGATAGGTTGGTCTTCGGCCTATTTTACAGTAGGTAAATAGCATAAAAAGAGCTACTAAAACCAAGCTTTAAACTGGTATAACTCGATTAGAAGATGGCTAATTTTTACCTTGATTAAAATGCCAAAAATGGGGTTTTTGGCTATACATTGAAGCTCTTGATATATCAACTGAATAAGTATGTTAAGAAGAAGATTATAAGCCTAGGAAACAAGGCTTTCCAACCGGAATTGAAGAATATCAAAGGATAAGTGCTTAAAGCACATTTTTATACCTTAAGAACAAGATTAGATTTCTCCACCTTCTTCCCTTGTTAAAGCCGAGATTCACACTCCTTTTAACCTCCAAAACAACCTAGAAACATTGATGGAAATGGTTGATGCTTTACTCCATGGAAAAAGGGAAGAATTGTGAAGAAAATGGACATAAAATGACTAAATAAGCTTACCTAGGTAGCAAGGTGTTCTTCTCTGTTCTTGGTGTGTTATCCACGGTTTTGGAGAAGCAAATAGAGAGGATGGAGCTGCTGTGTTTGCAGGGAATGAAGGAAATGAAGTAAATAAGCTAGATTTGTCCTTATAAGTTAATTAACATTACTTTAGGAATAGTAATAGGTGACTCACCAAATTAGCTAGTTATTTGTTTATAGGTAGCTTAATGAGTGGGCATTATAGCCAAAGGAGGTCGGAAGGGGTAGTCAAGTCAATGGGTGACAATTGACCATGGTTAATACTTAGTAATTAAAATGTTATTTTTGGATACTATTCATACTAAATTGCCCATTTTGATTTTAGTTTCAAACTTTGATTTAGACTTTATAATATAGTCTATCATGTCACATTAATGTTATAAAGAACTTAATATAGTCTTTACAGTGACAAAAAGTCATTATCTTAGAGCTCATACACAAAAACGTGCTTTAAGGTATTTTAGTGCACATTTTGTGTCGCAAGGTGTTTCTGAGCTCTATTTTCTTTGAGAACAGTTTTTTGTGTTCCTTACATGATAAGTGATCTTAGGAATCCATTTTTATATAAAATAGAGGTCATTAGACCTTTAAGGTTTTCTTAGAGCACATTTTTGCCCTTCTTGGCCTTGAAGCATGAAAATGCTTGTTCTTTGTGTTAGAGTGTTGTCCAACAATTGTAATATGTTTAGTTATGTGTTATAAGCTTGGGAAAAAGTCTTAGGTCCTAAGAAGCTCATTTGGGTATTTATTTACCCTAAACAGTCAAAGGGTGCAATATCTTGCTTTGTGTTGACCACTGTTGTTCTCAGTTGACTTTTAAGGCATGTTTAGGCCTTAATTAATGTGATTAGATGTTTAATCCATGTTTTATTAGTTTGGGGTATTTCAAACTTCAGCAACAGAAAAAGATAAGTTGATTTCTGATCCTTTCTCAAAAAATTTACGTGATAGAATTATTAAAGCTGAATCTATGAATTGCATGATAGATGAAGATTCTGTTTGCTGTGCCAATTATGTTTTGATAAATGAAAATGAGACCATAGCTTCTTCCAAGTTGTTTATGCCAAAATCAGATTGCAATCTGCATGATATTTCTGATAAATCCATAATTTATGCTTGCCTGAACACTAGTCTGTATAAAGATCCTGAACCAATTTGGTAACTGATGCTGTCAAAGATCCTAGGTGGGTACGGGCGATGGCTGAGGAGTTTGATGCCCTAGATAGAAATAGAACTTGGGATATAGTTGACTTGCCATTAGGGAAGAAAGCTGTGAAATGCAAATGGGTCTATAAGTTTAAATATAATGCGGATGGAACTCTAGAAAGGAATAAGGCTAGATTGGTTGCAAAGGGTTTCACATAGAAATATGGCATAGACTATCTTGAAACTTTCTCTCCTGTGGTAAAGTTTACCACCATTAAAACCTTAGTGGCCGTTGCTGCCAAGAGAAACTGGAAAATTGCACAACTAGATGTGAATAATGCGTTTCTGCATGGTGACCTTCTTCAGGATGTTTATATGGAAATTCCTGAGGGACATGAGTTGAGAGGTTCTGGCAAGGTATGTAAGCTGAGAAAGTCATTGTATGGTTTGAAACAGGCTTCTAGACAATGACATCAAAAGCTAAGTGATTTCCTTAAGAGTCTAGGATTCAAACAATCAATGAATAATTACTCTTTATTTGTCAAGGTTGCTGATCACAAGTTCTGTTTCTTAGTTGTGTATGTTGATGATGTACTAGTCACGGGTGATGATATTGAATTGATAGAAGCTATAAAGACTAGTCTGGATCAAAGGTTTAAGATAAAGGATTTAGGTGATTTAAATCTTTTTTTGGGAATGCAATTTCTGCACACTGTTGATGGAATTGTTCTAGTACAGAAGTCCTACTGTGATGATTTGATAAGAGAGTTTGACTGTTCACGTAGTAAGCCTGCAGTTGCGCCCTTAGATATGAATGTCAAATTAAGAAGGAATTAAGGAAAACCTTTAGATAATCCTACTGAATACAGGAGGTTGGTTGGATGGATGAGTTTTCTGTCGCATAGTCGGCCTGATTTAAGTTTTGCTTTACAAGTTTTGAGTCAGTTTTTGGATTCTCCCACAGACTTGCACTTAAAGGCAGCTCTTCATACTCTGAGTTATATCAAAGGAACTTCAGGTTATGGTCTTTTATTTAATAGAAAACAGGATTTTAATCTGATTGCTTACTGTGATGCTGATTGGGCTGGGTGCCCTAACACTAGACGTTCAATTAGTGGTTATTTTGTATGCTTAGGTGGAAGTCCTTTATCTTGGAGGTCTAAGAAATAGACCACTGTTGCTTTGTATCTGAGTATCGGGCTATGAGGCAAGTTACTGCAGAATTAAGCTGGCTGACCAGATTGCTGGATGAGTTTGGAGTTAGCAGCATTACACCTGTTCCAGTCAGATCAGACAGTCAAGCAGCAATTCATATTGCCAAGAATCCTGTACTACATGAGAGGACAAAGCATGTTGAATTAGATGTCCACTTTGTCAGAGAAAAGCTTCGAGATGGGTTGATTTCCGTCGAGTTGTTACCTCTAAAGATCAACTTGCAGACCTACTGACTAAAACGCTTCCAGGAAGGCATTATCCTTTGTTGTTGAAGAAGATGGGTCTGTAGAGTTGGGGTAAAAGCTTGAGTAGTTCTTGTTTTTCAAATCATGCAATCCTTTCTAAGTTATGTTGAGTATTGTACGTATTATTAGTGACCGTTGGTTAGAATAGTATAAGCAGGGGTTTAGTTCTTAATCATAGTAGTTAAGTAAGTGGTTCTGTATCCGAGTGTTTTATCTGTAAGACTTTGGGAGAACGTTCTTCTCTCCCTGTGTTTTGAAAGACAGAGCCGTATCCTTTTCTTCCTTGTCTGAGTCTCGATGTTCTTCTCCTTCTCTGTTCTTGTTTAAGATTGTGGGTAGAAATTTATCAATTATACACATATTCTGATAATTTAATTAATAAAGCAAGTTTAATAAATATGTTATTGTTACATTAAATTTAATTTTACAAAGAAAAAAAGAATTTAGCTCGAGTTTAATATTTTTAATATATAAAGTAAATCCTAAAATTGTGTAGTGGCACTTGGGAATTTTTCGGGCAAAAAAATTAACATTATCGAAAGGAAATAAATATATATAATGTCACATTTTGTTTTTCTAGAATAAAAGCAATCTGATAGCTATACATATAAAAAATAATTAATAATTTTTATTTGATAATAATAATTAAACTATTATAATATAAAATGTATTGTAAGATATTAACTATAGTAAATTGATGAATATGTACAGTTTAAGTAACACAGAAAATTGCAAATACTTTCATTACAATTGACCAGATTTCTTTGCTTTCTAATATTTTTTGTTACCTTATTTATCTTGTCAATGGTGCATTTTTTTTACATTTTTTTTATCTTAACATTGTCTTCTATCTAACTATATATAATGATTTATATTAAGTGACTCCACATGTTTTAGAATTAAAGTTTAAATTTTGTTATATTATATTTAAATGATATTAAAAATTAATAAAAGCTAGTATCAATTTTGTAGAACACAGTTAATTATAATATCTGATTTTAAATAATTAAAATTTACTCCTTTAAAATTAATATAATGCTTATGTTTGAGTAATAATAAAAAACTATGTATGAATTGCAAAAAAAAAATTACTTCAATTAGAATATATAAGCATTAGAAGTTGCAAATATTTATCAATTCGTAAAAAGGTGCTTCTTGTTCCAGTGGTAGTCAAAATTTTCCACCATCCCCTTGGTTTCAAATAGTGGGAATATAGATCATTTAATTCCCACTCTCTCCTCCTAAAAAATACTCCCTCCGTTAATTAATATATGTCGTTTTAGGATGTGATTCTTGTTCAAAAATATGTGTCATTCTAGCTTTTTGACACACTTTTTCCACTTTTAACCCTACTATTCAACACAAAAGTAATTAGGGGGCGTTTGTTTTGGGTAATCAAGAAAGGGAATCAGAATGATTCCTTTTCCTACTGTTTGTTTTGTCAGTCTTTCCTATTTTCAAAAAAGGGAAAGAGAATGAAATTACCCCAAAACCCTCTATCATGATTCCCACCCCACCCCCTACTAGGGAATGAGATTCCCTTTCCCCAGTACATGTTGACCGGTGACATATGACCATTGACCGATGACTAATGACCATTGACTAGCGACTAGTGAATGTTAAGCGGCAATTAGTGACTGTTGATCGGCAGCCAGCAGCCATTGACCATTGACTGGCGGCCGTTGACTGATTATTTATTTAATTCCCCCAGCTCAAACAAACAACAAGGAAAATCAAAGGGAATTCTTTTCCATTCCTCTTCATTCCCTTTCCTCATTCCATTCTGTTTCTCCCACTCGAAATAATCGCCCCCTTATTATCTAGATGGAAAAGTAAAAAGCAGGGTTACATGCGTCATTATACTACTTTTCTTAATAAGTGTGCAAGCTTCTAAAATGACAGATATTTTTTAACGGAGGGAGTAAGATTTTTATTTACCAATCATGGAAATAAGGAACATGTATTCACATTCCGAAAGATTTATTGTTATACCCATGTACCAGCAGCCCCCTGACGGAATCACAACGTAGAAGTTCGCATTATTCAAGTAACAATCCATATAAATAGAATTTTAGACTGAATATGTACCCATTCCACATTAAGATCACTGTTTACTCAAACTATTGTATGAAAACGGTTGCACATTCATCACAATATATGTAGTTGGAGGATTTAGGGATGCCAATAGATCGGGTTCGGGCCGGGTGAAGCATCATGTAACACCCCTACTACGTACTTAACAATTTACCTAAATCGCAGCGGAAATAAACAACTAAACGGTTCGGTGCTACAACACCGTTAACCACCCACGTGGTTAACAAGGCAGAATAAATACAAGTGTACCGGTCTGATGAACAGACTCCCGAGCATAGAACTAAACCATAAATACATAATATACAATACCGAGTATTTATTTACAACCATCACTGTAAGTTGTCACTGTAATGTATTAATTATCCAAAATATACCGCCACGGGAGCACAGGCGCATCCCGGGCCTACCAACCAAAAGGTACCAAAAGTATTTCTACAACCTAGGATCTACAGCCACTCTGCTGCTTCGATCCTCATCCTGCAAATATAAATATGGAGCCCCGAGGGGGTCAGCAACCCTTGGCTGGAATGGTTAACGCGTAGCCCATCGGCTACCGGGATACGCGCAACTAATTGTCATGATGACATGGCTTTCATTTGAAACATACAACATATATATCATAGCAAGAGTATTGCATAACAACATCACACATAACATACAAGAACGAATCCTTTAGGAAACGAACCAACACAATTAGATCACATGGAGAGCCTAGAAAATGTTGCCAAACTCATGCTAAGCTCGTTACATAACTCATTACCGTCCTGTTAAATTGAACGAATAACTTAACACAAAGGTGCGTCGGATACAGTGATCCAAGCACACCGAACAAACATAGTATGCCCCTGTGGCCCGACGTGAGTCAGTAAAATAGCCTTGGTTACGCTAAAGGGAAGGTTGAAAACCAAAAGAGAAGACAACCTTAACATACAAAGAGAATCGAACCGGTTATGACATCGTCTCCCATACTCACACGCGTGGCCGGAACTACCGGACTCCTCACTTCCCCAGTTAGCACTTGTTAGAAGTCCCATTGTTGGACTTAATCAACAATTTCACAAGCAAGTGTTTAGGTCATGTTAGACACTCACAAGTGAAATGAGTCACACCTCAACAACACAATGATATTAACAACTGTAAACTCATTACATGACTTAAGTCTTACAAGGTCATAAACACACAGAAAACATACAACACACAAGCCGGTGTAAACCGGTAGACGACAGACTGCAAGAAAACCATACCTTGGTCCTTGCTGCGAACGTGACCCGCCAAGCATAGTCCCTAAACATAATTAATAATGTTGGTTAATTAACTTATTTAACTTTCATTTACTAAGCATTTACATGATTGTATGACATGTTCTAATGCCTAAACTCACCCTTGATTACCTTCATTATACCCCCTAGGGTTAACTACTTAAGCCACTTTTGTTTGTTTTTTACAAGTTTTGGTCCGACCAACCTTTCCGACTGACCTTACACAAGGTCGGTCCATTCCAGAACATATTACCATTAGAAAATTCTACTCCGACCGACCTTGCAAGTTCGGTCCACAAGGTCGGTCTATTCTCGAGAGTTTTTCCCCTTTGAAAATTCAGGCCCGACCGATCTTGGCAAGTTCGGTCCCAAGATCGGTCGATTCTCGAGACCAACTTACGTACAAAGATTTAGGCATGACCGACCTTGTAAGTTCGGTCCCAAGGTCAGTCTATTCCAGAGACTTAATCCGTACCAAAAATCCATGCCCGACCGACCTTACAAGTCCGGTCCCCAAGGTCGGTCCATTCCAGAGACCATTTCTCGCAGGGTAAACTGGGCTCGACCGACCTTGCAGGTCCAGTCCCCAAGGTCGGTCTGCTCCAGACCCTTGTTTTTAATTGCCCATTTAACTCCAAACTTCACCTTATGTATCCAGTATGTTCTAACCTCATATGGGCACTTCAAACACACCTTAATACCACCATTAAACTCCTTAAATCATTCACTAAAATCCTCCTCAAGCATTACACAAATTCTTATTAAAAGGTTAGCACATGCAATATTTTTCACTAAGTTTTTATGTGGTGTTTTATACCTATAACTACCACTATTCTCAAATGCTTTCCCACCACTACAACATCATCTCCCAAGCATCTTTCTTCCTAACCAAACTCCTTGAATATCTCCACAAGTTTATTGCTCCTTCATGCAATACATTACTTCTTCCTTGTTCACCAACATTGTACAAGCCCTAAACACAATCTCACCACTATCTTGAAGTATCCCAAACACTCACTTGCATTCTAAATCCTCTAAAATATTGCCTAAGTCCTTTTTACATCTTAGTATACCTTAATGCATTTTTCTTTCACTAGTAGAACACTTAATCATTTCCAATACTTTCTAGTTCACAAGAGCTCATTAAACACCTAGGACTCCTTATACATTATCTAAATTTCGACATGGGTTCTCCTAGCATCTTGTTACACCAAAACACAAAGTTTTCACCATTAAACATTCAAGAATACTTAAATCCATCAAGAGCATTCTTATACACAAAACTTCACCAAACTTACACTACATCACAATATAGTGCATTATTTAAATTGCTTAGCACTTAGGCCCTTAAATAACATGGCTCTTAGGCCCTTAAATTGCATAAACCATAAACACTGAATTTCCCACAATATATTGCCTTTGACCTGCAAATACATACAACAACACATATGCCCTTTAATAGTCTCCTTGAGAGCATTTTACTAAGTCATTCACCATTGGCTCTTTAAGTAGTTTTAACAAGCAATACGAGCTCCTTTCTCCTAAGACATTAAACTACATCAAGTTAGCACATTTACCTCTTTTCCTTCACAAGTTTTCACTTATTTCTCCTTGCTCCTTCTTGATTAAAATCGGCAAGGACTTTTTTTTTTGCTGTCAGTTTCTAATCAATCTAATCAATATACAAGCAAGAGAATGAGCATTCAAGCTTCATGCTTAAGCTCATTTATAAACCCTAATTTACACATTGTCTTAAAACCTTAAGATAGTTGTTTTACCTTGGTATTGGAAGAGAGTTTGAATATGTAGCAAGAGAGGACTCCACCTAGTCCTTGAAAGATTGGAATGAACCTAGAACAAGGCAAGAGAAAACACCATCAAGGTGATTTTCGGTCAACATCAAAACATGGAGGAAATGTTGTTTTTCTTGGTTTTTCCTTACCTTGAAGCAAAGGTGATCAACAAGGCAAAAAAATAAGCTCAAGCTCCTTCAATGGTGGATCTCCATGGCACCGAAATGGTGGTCTTGAAGATTTGAGAAGACAAGGTTGAAGAGCTTGATGAGACTAGAAGAATGGTGGTCTTAGTTTTTGATTTGGTAAATGGAGCTAGAAATTACAAGAGTTTAAAGATGGAGAATGGTGCTTGGGCTGTAGCAAAACCGTGTATGGAGGAAGAAGAGAGGTTGGAGGCGTGGGAAATGAAGAAGGAAAGAAGAGAATGAAGATAAGTTAGCTAGTTTAGATATTTAAGTAGTAAAGCAAATAGTACCTTTTACTTTATTACTTTACTTAGCTCTTTTTGTTTAAGTGTGGTGAGTCACACAAGAAAACCGGCCCCCATATTATAATAAGGGTATTTTAGTCTTTGTTGACCAATTAACTCACTTATGTTGACTTATGTTATAAACTTGCTTAATTTGGTTACTATTCACAACTTCCTAATGTGATACTAAGTAGTACACATGCTAATTAATGGGTAATGATGGACATTTAGCCATTCAAAACTCATTTACAAAACAATTTTTCAAAAATGTGCTTTAAGACTCCTTAAAGCACATTTTGTGTTGTTTTCAAGCTTGGTTTTCTTTGGTAATTGGTTTAATATGTTCATTAACATATAAATAAGGTCTTGGTAAGCTCATTAGGTCTTAACCAAGCTTATCCCAAGCTTAGAGCACATTTTCGCCCACATCGACTTTAAGGTATTTATTTATGTTTACTGTGGTTTAAATTGTTCACTAATGTTTCTAAGGCACTTTTTAGCCTTATTATACCATATTTTAATGTCTAAACCACATACTAAGGTTTGGGGTATTTCAATCTACCCCCCTTAAAAGAACTTTGTCCCCAAAGTTCACACTTCCCACATAGCTTTAATATTAGAACAGGGAGAATACTTATAAACAATACTTCCATAGCAACATCAACAACACACTTACATAACATCGGACACAAGGTCCAAACAACCACACATCATTTAGACTCAACGGTCTGTAACACAACAACATAGACAAGACACAACGGTCTGTAACAACATAACATAGACAATGTATTTAAATACATGTCATACACACATAACCGAAACGGCTCTACCCCCTTAAAATAGGGGTACGCCCCGTACCCTATACACACAAATACTAAGAAGTAAACAACAATGGGTACTTCGCCTTCATCTTATCTTCCAGCTCCCAGGTGGCCTCCTCGACGTCCTGGTTAGACCAAAGGACTTTCACCAGTCTCACAGATTTATGGCGAGTGTCTCGAGTCTAAGTGTCCAGAATCCGTACGGGAGTCTCCACTGATCGCATGGTCGGCTCTAAGGTTAGCCTTTCAGGCTGAAGTACATGAGACGGATGAGACATATATTTCTTTAACTGGGACACATGAAATACATCGTGTACCTTGCCCAGCTCAGTAGGTAAATGTAGCCTGTAAGCTACCGGGCCTATCCGCTCCGTCACAACATAAGGCCCCACATATTTCGGGCTCAACTTGCCTTTCTGGCGAAAACGAAACACTCCCTTCATGGGGGATACTCTAAGAAATACCTGATCGCCCACGGCGAACTCCAGGTCACGTCTGCGCACATCGGCGTACGATTTCTGCCTATCCTGAGCTGCCTTCATGTTAGCCCGGATCTAGCGTACTTCTGACTGTACTTGCTTCAGATACTCTGGTCCTATAATGACCGTCTCACTCGACTCATCCTAGCATAATGGCATGCGGCACGGTCTACCGTACAAAGCCTGGAAGGGAGACATCTTGATCGAAGCATGGTAACTGTTGTTGGCTAAACTCAATCAGATGTAACTTATCAATCCAGCTGGTCTGAAAGTCAAGTGCACATGCACGTAACATATCCTCGAGTGTCTGGATGGTACGCTCACTCTGATCATCAGTCTGTGGGTGGAACGCCGTACTTAGCTTCAGCTCGGTACCAAGCCTTCCCGTGTGGATTTCCAGTACCTCGAGAGGAATCTGGTATCCCTGATCAGACACAATCGTTTCGGTACCCCCATGATGTCTTACAATCTCTCTGTCAAGAGTTCTGCAAGCTTTGCCACTTTCCAGGTGTCCTTCATCGGTATGAATCTAGCCACCTTGGTCAGTCGGTCAACAACAACCCAAATCATATTCAGACCTCCCCTTGTAGGCGGAAGCCCTACTACGAAGTCCATAGAAATGTCATGGAACTTCCACTCAGGCACTGGCATTGGCTGTACCATACCACCAGGCCATCGGTGCTCAAACTTGACCTTTTGACAAGTGAGACACCTCAACACATAATCGTTCACATCCTTTTTCATGCCTATCCACCAAAATATCTTTTCATACCCTTGTACATTTTTGAAGCTCCGGGGTGAATCGAAGTCGTAGAACAATGGGATTCACTCAGTATGCGCTCCTTCAGCTCAGCGCTACTCCTCGGAATACATAGTCGACCATTAAGCCTAATCAGGTCATCATCGTGGAGTCGGAAGTCGTACTTCTGACCCTCAAATGCGCCATCAATAAGCTACTGCCTGATCTCCAACATATACTAATCCGACATCTGAGCACTCCGCACCTCTTAAACCAAGCTAGAATGAGAGACTAGCGAATGGAGAGTGTGCTCGGCGACTCAGTGCGTCAGCTACCACATTTGCTTTACCCTCCTTGTACTGTAAATTGATGTCATAGTCATTTAAGAACTCGACCCACCTTCTTTGTCTCATGTTCAACTCCTTCTGAGTGAACAAGTATTTTAAACTCTTGTGGTCAGAATAGATTGTCACGCTTGCCCCATACAAATGATGTCGCAATATCTTCAATGCGAAGACTATGGCACCCAATTCTAAATCGTGGGTAGGGTAGTTCTCTTCGTGTTTCTTCAATTGCCGGGAGGCGTAAGCCACGACCATCCCGTGCTGCATCAATACACATCCCATACCTCTGCCTGATGCGTCACAATAGACCTCAAAACCATCTGAACCGTCTGGTAAAGTCAGGACTGGTGCAGATGTCAGAGCATCCTTGAGACTCTTTAAAGAACTCTCACAGTCGACTGTCCACTCGAATGGTGCATCCTTCTTCATTAAGAAAGTCATCGGCTTCGAGACACTGGAGAAGTCCGTCACAAACCTCCTGTAATATCCTGCCAGACCGAGGAAGCTCCGTATGTCGGTAACTGTCTTCGGCCTAGGCCAGGTGCGCACTGCATCTATCTTTGCCGGATCAACAGCGATCCCGGCTTCAGAAATCACATGACCAAGAAAAGATACTTGGTTCAACCAAAACTCACACTTTGAAAATTTAGCATACAGCTGATTCTTTCTCAACGTTTGCAACACACTTCTCAGGTGGCTTTCATGCTCACCTTTTGATTTCGAGTACACAAGGATATCGTCGATGAAGACTACCACTGACTTGTCCAACTGATCTTGGAACAAGCGGTTCATTAAGTCCATGAACTTGGCTGGTGCATTGGATAAACCAAACGGCATAATCGTAAACTCGTAATGTCCATATCTGGTTCTGAATGCGGTCTTCTCAATGTCACTCTCACGGATGGCAATCTGATGGTATCCGGATCGTAGATCTATCTTGGAGAACACTGATGCTTCTTTCAACTGATCGAATAAGTCATCGATGCGTGGTAAAGGATAACGGTTCTTCACCGTGACTGCATTCAGCTCTCGATAATCGATACAAAGGCGGAGACTACCGTCCTTCTTCTTCACGAAGAGGACCGGCGCTCCCCATGGTGAAACGCTAGGGCGGATAAATCCCTTGTCGAGTAGGTCTCTCAGCTGCTCCTTGAGCTCTGTCATCTCTGCTGGAGCCATACGATAGGGCGCCTTCGCTATTGGTCCGGTGCCCGAAACCAAATCAATCTCAAACTCTACTTCCCGTGCTAGCGGCATGCCCGACAGTTCCTTAGGAAATACATCAGGAAACTCCGACACTACCGGCACATCTGGGCTAAACTCTGGGTCTCTCTCTATGTCCTGGACATAGCAGAGGTATACATCATTCCCTCGTCGTAACTCACGATACATGGCCATGGCGGTGATGATCTGAGTCGAAGGCTCCCTGGGCCTCTGGCGGTATGATATTGTAAGCCCAGACGGACTCCGAAGAAGCAGACGATGGTCGACACACAAGATTCTACCCTTGTACCGCTCCAACCAGTTCATCCCGATAATCACATCAAAACCAAGTCCCTCAAACTCTATCAAGTCGATCGGAAACTCTTCTTCTCTAATTCGTACAACAACATCTCGGTGGTAGCGGGTACACCTGATCCGCTCTTTCAACGGGAGAGTGACTAGAAAGTCTGGCATCTTTTCACCGTCTAACCCTAGCCTCTTCGCAAAAGATAGCGAGATAAATGTATGTGAGGCTCCGGAGTCGAACAAGATCGAAGCGTCCACGCCATTGACTGGAAAGATACCGGTGAGGATTGTGCCGCTCTTGCCGGCTTCTGCCTCATTACAAATGCCCAGTATACCTCCCGTTCCGAGAGCACAGCCTAATTCATTGGCAAACTTCATAAGTATACGGTAACAACACGGTTGATATACTTCCAAAACAACATCTCTTTATTCATTAACATACTCTTTACACCATAAGTTGGTTCACTCTGTCAACATAACTAACATATACATAACGTCCTTAACATACAACTGGCTTCATCGATTACATGGTTACACAAGGCTTCAAAACTGCCTGAAGGTCAAATTCAAACGTCCCGGTTTCATATGTGTGGCATTGATCACTGTCGAAGGTGCGGTATTCAGTTTGATCTTCTTGATACCGTGGTAAAGCATCCTTGACTGCCCACCCATGATTAATACATCACCTGACTTCAATACTAACTTCTTCGCGAGATCACCACGCTTCTACTCGCCGTACACAAACACCGCGGTATCACCAATGGACCAAGACACCACGGGTACTCCCTTACTTAGAGACTCGGGTGACTCATCCTTACCTTGGTGTAACCCTAACCGTCCACCTTTCTGGTAGAAGTTCACACTACATAAATCTGTTTTAACACTTGGTATTGAATCCGATTCAACTTGCTGAGCAATTCCCACGGCGTGGTTAACGACCGCAAGGAACTCCTCAGGTATCCTCGGTACAGTTGCTCCGTCTTCAGCTCGCTCATCTTGATATGTCTTGGTGTAAGGATTCCAGTCCTTACCCATGCACATCATCTTCAATTTCATCCTCGATCCGCTCGGGTATTCGGGTGTGTAGAACCCTCCAAGTGCTGCTCCTAGTTCATTACATCGTCTGATGATGTGGATTTGTGCTTCGGGTGTCAGGTATCCATTTAAAAGTACCATACCTGGTTGGATAACCTGACACTGCTCCATTGGGAACTCGGTGATGCTGATGGTTGTCACTTCCGGGTTTGGTGTGGGCGGGATTGGATAACAGATATTGAAGGTTCCTAGATTTTTCAGATTACCTAATTTAGGTGTTTCCACACTATACTTTAACTCTTTACTTACATGGTTGTATACTTAGACTCACTAACACACATGCATGAAATGCGGTATGTAATTACTCATTTCATTTAACGGTTTAGGCGGTACCTGGTCTAGAAGGGGGTCCTGGTGCCTCATACCGGTCCACCACATGCAGGGCGGCCTTGCCGGATCCCAACCCCTTTCCCTTCTCGGAATCAATGTACCTCTGATCGGTGGGTGGCTGGTTAGCCGTCTTCGGGCCATCGGTAGTCACGACGGCCTTGCCCTTCCACTGCCCCTTAGGTCTGTAGTTTCTGCCATTCGGGTTCGTCTAGCAAATGAACAAGATTCCTAGCCCAAATGAGTAGCCAAAATCGGCTGGAATGCAAGGAGTAAAACAAGACTCACTTTGAATTTTCGTTTTGTATATAAGGGCTAGAAAAAGATAGGTTTTCAAGAATATTTTTACCTCAAAATGACAAGGAGGTGAAGGTGCTTCTAATGGTGGTACTCAAGCTTCAAATGCAGCACACCCATGGAGATGAAGTTGGTCGTTTTCGGTTTTTGAAAGGAGGGAAGTGTTCTCCTTGGTGAGGGGATTTCAATGGTACAATTTTCATTGCAATTGGAGAAGATTTGAGTGTTCAAAGAGAGGAGAGAAGGTGAGGTTTTTGTGTGGGTTCTCAAAACACCATGGCTGTCGCAGGGGAAGGAGAGAAATGAAGAGAGGAGGAGGGTGAGTACGTGAGAGAAGAGTGGGGATAGGAGAGAGGGTTCTTTTTGCCTTTTTACTTATTTCCTTTGTTTTTTAGCAAATAAGGAGAATTGGAGAGAGTGTGAGAGGGGGGGTCAATCGGCTGCACACTCATCCCTCTACAGATTTTTGCTTTTTATTTGCAAAAGTGGACACACTAACTTTATTTATTTGCATTCTCACCCCACAACTTCCCAGTTGTTACAGTTTTTACTAACCGGAACCCGTTTTCCAGAATTTTCTCGTTTAATTAATTTTATTGGTTCTAAAGCTCCACTAATATTTATTAGTGACTATTTAGTTGACCAAAATTGTTACGAGTCTGTTTGACCCGCTTAAAGTCACGTTTTCCCGGTTTCCTCGAAAAACGCGCTTTAAGGTTCGTTTATGCTTTTAATCCATTTTAAGGGTCTGTTTTCTTCAGGAGTTGTTCCCTTATATATTTAGGCATTATTAAGCCTTAAGAATCCATATAATACTCTAACCGAGGTCTCGCACCTCTTATGGTTATTTAACACTTATTTAGCGTTTTTCGCTTTATAAGCGTTTCTTTATTTCTTTTGGATTTATTTTCCTTACCAATATTACTTAAGCATTACTAGGCTCTTAAATAAGGATTAGAATTATCTTAATCACTATATTTAAGTTTGGGGTATTTCAATCTACCCCCCTTAAGAACTTTGTCCTCAAAGTTGCTCAAGGTTATAGGGTTACAATGCTTGCTCATTCATACTTGTCTATGCCAGACGTCGTACATTCTTCCTCCTTACAGCTCCTCAATCCATTACTCAAGATTCCTACTTCCCATGCCTTACCAATGTACAATAATTACTCCAATCCGCATTACATCCAACCATCTGGTTCCACATTACAAGGTTCATACATACATACAGTGCAAAGCTATCCCCAAAGCAATGCAATACACGTTACAATCCCGCAGGCACTCAGGTCATCTAGACACAGGACTCTTCTATGTCCCGCTGCCCTTGGAATAATACAATACGATACTCTACTACCTTCTCAAGCATACGCTTCTTGCAAATCCTTCATCTTCAGGCTAAGGAAAATTCTTTCGCAACTACTACTTAGAAATTTCCAAAGCATACAACTCCAAATTCCAGTTTGTATTTATTGCTTCTACCCTATGCGTGATTCTTGTGACCACTTGAGGGGAGCTTCAAGAATCATTCGACCCTGATGTGATCAGCATCAGTGTTGAACTATCTTTCCACCCCAATTTGTGTTCGGCTTCCCTTGATCTGATCAGGATCAAGTTCGACTTCCCACATCCGTTTCAAACAACAGATAATTCAATCATTTTCATTTTCTACCTTTTTACTCTTCCTAGTTGTAATTACAATTTCATACAACTCCAAAGGATGGAATTCAGTCCATCAGCCATTCTCAATCTACTTCCCAAATACTTTCCTCGGAATTCGATGCCTAAATGCTCATTTCATCAATCTTCTCTACTATTCTAACTAGGGAATACAATACTTATGAAATTCAGCTGTCCTTAATTTACTTCCAATAACATACTTACGAATACACCACTTGTGGGCTACATTCCTCTACTACTCGTAGACGATCCGTACTACTTCTTTAAGAATACAATACTTGTGGAGCTCCGTCCACTACTCATTCTCAATTGTATCAAGACAATCACCTAGGGAACTCAATTTCCTCTAGGTTATACATCGGTTTTATACCTACTCAAGCATCGTAATGCCATGTCTAACTTCAGATAGGCACACGCTACAGGGATTATCGTTTCCCCAAGAGTTACTATACTCCTCTATAGTGCTACAAATGATGTCGCAATATCTTCAATGCGAAGACTATGGCACCCAATTCTAAATCGTGGGTAGGGTAGTTTCTCTTCGTGTTTCTTCAATTGCGGGAGGCGTAAGCCACGACCATCCCGTGCTGCATCAATACACATCCCATACCTCTGCCTGATGCGTCACAATAGACCTCAAAACCATCTGAACCGTCTGGTAAAGTCAGGACTGGTGCAGATGTCAGAGCATCCTTGAGACTCTTTAAAGAACTCTCACAGTCGACTGTCCACTCGAATGGTGCATCCTTCTTCATTAAGAAAGTCATCGGCTTCGAGACACTGGAGAAGTCCGTCACAACCTCCTGTAATATCCTGCCAGACCGAGGAAGCTCCGTATGTCGGTAACTGTCTTCGGCCTAGGCCAGGTGCGCACTGCATCTATCTTTGCCGGATCAACAGCGATCCCGGCTTCAGAAATCACATGACCAAGAAAAGATACTTGGTTCAACCAAAACTCACACTTTGAAAATTTAGCATACAGCTGATTCTTTCTCAACGTTTGCAACACACTTTCTCAGGTGGCTTTCATGCTCACCTTTTGATTTCGAGTACACAAGGATATCGTCGATGAAGACTACCACTGACTTGTCCAACTGATCTTGGAACAAGCGGTTCATTAAGTCCATGAACTTGGCTGGTGCATTGGATAAACCAAACGGCATAATCGTAAACTCGTAATGTCCATATCTGGTTCTGAATGCGGTCTTCTCAATGTCACTCTCACGGATGGCAATCTGATGGTATCCGGATCGTAGATCTATCTTGGAGAACACTGATGCTTCTTTCAACTGATCGAATAAGTCATCGATGCGTGGTAAAGGATAACGGTTCTTCACCGTCTGCATGCATTCAGCTCTCGATAATCGATACAAAGGCGGAGACTACCGTCCTTCTTCTTCACGAAGAGGACCGGCGCTCCCCATGGTGAAACGCTAGGGCGGATAAATCCCTTGTCGAGTAGGTCTCTCAGCTGCTCCTTGAGCTCTGTCATCTCTGCTGGAGCCATACGATAGGGCGCCTTCGCTATTGGTCCGGTGCCCGAAACCAAATCAATCTCAAACTCTACTTCCCGTGCTAGCGGCATGCCCGACAGTTCCTTAGGAAATACATCAGGAAACTCCGACACTACCGGCACATCTGGGCTAAACTCTGGGTCTCTCTCTATGTCCTGGACATAGCAGAGGTATACATCATTCCCTCGTCGTAACTCACGATACATGGCCATGGCGGTGATGATCTGAGTCGAAGGCTCCCTGGGCCTCTGGCGGTATGATATTGTAAGCCCAGACGGACTCCGAAGAAGCAGACGATGGTCGACACACAAGATTCTACCCTTGTACCGCTCCAACCAGTTCATCCCGATAATCACATCAAAACCAAGTCCCTCAAACTCTATCAAGTCGATCGGAAACTCTTCTTCTCTAATTCGTACAACAACATCTCGGTGGTAGCGGGTACACCTGATCCGCTCTTTCAACGGGAGAGTGACTAGAAAGTCTGGCATCTTTTCACCGTCTAACCCTAGCCTCTTCGCAAAAGATAGCGAGATAAATGTATGTGAGGCTCCGGAGTCGAACAAGATCGAAGCGTCCACGCCATTGACTGGAAAGATACCGGTGAGGATTGTGCCGCTCTTGCCGGCTTCTGCCTCATTACAAATGCCCAGTATACCTCCCGTTCCGAGAGCACAGCCTAATTCATTGGCAAACTTCATAAGTATACGGTAACAACACGGTTGATATACTTCCAAAACAACATCTCTTTATTCATTAACATACTCTTTACACCATAAGTTGGTTCACTCTGTCAACATAACTAACATATACATAACGTCCTTAACATACAACTGGCTTCATCGATTACATGGTTACACAAGGCTTCAAAACTGCCTGAAGGTCAAATTCAAACGTCCCGTTTTCATATGTGTGGCATTGATCACTGTCGAAGGTGCGGTATTCAGTTTGATCTTCTTGATACCGTGGTAAAGCATCCTTGACTGCCCACCCATGATTAATACATCACCTGACTTCAATACTAACTTCTTCGCGAGATCACCACGCTTCTACTCGCCGTACACAAACACCGCGGTATCACCAATGGACCAAGACACCACGGGTACTCCCTTACTTAGAGACTCGGGTGACTCATCCTTACCTTGGTGTAACCCTAACCGTCCACCTTTCTGGTAGAAGTTCACACTACATAAATCTGTTTTAACACTTGGTATTGAATCCGATTCAACTTGCTGAGCAATTCCCACGGCGTGGTTAACGACCGCAAGGAACTCCTCAGGTATCCTCGGTACAGTTGCTCCGTCTTCAGCTCGCTCATCTTGATATGTCTTGGTGTAAGGATTCCAGTCCTTACCCATGCACATCATCTTCAATTTCATCCTCGATCCGCTCGGGTATTCGGGTGTGTAGAACCCTCCAAGTGCTGCTCCTAGTTCATTACATCGTCTGATGATGTGGATTTGTGCTTCGGGTGTCAGGTATCCATTTAAAAGTACCATACCTGGTTGGATAACCTGACACTGCTCCATTGGGAACTCGGTGATGCTGATGGTTGTCACTTCCGGGTTTGGTGTGGGCGGGATTGGATAACAGATATTGAAGGTTCCTAGATTTTTCAGATTACCTAATTTAGGTGTTTCCACACTATACTTTAACTCTTTACTTACATGGTTGTATACTTAGACTCACTAACACACATGCATGAAATGCGGTATGTAATTACTCATTTCATTTAACGGTTTAGGGCGGTACCTGGTCTAGAAGGGGGTCCTGGTGCCTCATACCGGTCCACCACATGCAGGGCGGCCTTGCCGGATCCCAACCCCTTTCCCTTCTCGGAATCAATGTACCTCTGATCGGTGGGTGGCTGGTTAGCCGTCTTCGGGCCATCGGTAGTCACGACGGCCTTGCCCTTCCACTGCCCCTTAGGTCTGTAGTTTCTGCCATTCGGGTTCGTCTAGCAAATGAACAAGATTCCTAGCCCAAATGAGTAGCCAAAATCGGCTGGAATGCAAGGAGTAAAACAAGACTCACTTTGAATTTTCGTTTTGTATATAAGGGCTAGAAAAAGATAGGTTTTCAAGAATATTTTTACCTCAAAATGACAAGGAGGTGAAGGTGCTTCTAATGGTGGTACTCAAGCTTCAAATGCAGCACACCCATGGAGATGAAGTTGGTCGTTTTCGGTTTTTGAAAGGAGGGAAGTGTTCTCCTTGGTGAGGGGATTTCAATGGTACAATTTTCATTGCAATTGGAGAAGATTTGAGTGTTCAAAGAGAGGAGAGAAGGTGAGGTTTTTGTGTGGGTTCTCAAAACACCATGGCTGTCGCAGGGGAAGGAGAGAAATGAAGAGAGGAGGAGGGTGAGTACGTGAGAGAAGAGTGGGGATAGGAGAGAGAGGGTTCTTTTTGCCTTTTTACTTATTTCCTTTGTTTTTTAGCAAATAAGGAGAATTGGAGAGAGTGTGAGAGGGGGGGTCAATCGGCTGCACACTCATCCCTCTACAGATTTTTGCTTTTTATTTGCAAAAGTGGACACACTAACTTTATTTATTTGCATTCTCACCCCACAACTTCCCAGTTGTTACAGTTTTTACTAACCGGAACCCGTTTTCCAGAATTTTCTCGTTTAATTAATTTTATTGGTTCTAAAGCTCCACTAATATTTATTAGTGACTATTTAGTTGACCAAAATTGTTACGAGTCTGTTTGACCCGCTTAAAGTCACGTTTTCCCGGTTTCCTCGAAAAACGCGCTTTAAGGTTCGTTTATGCTTTTAATCCATTTTAAGGGTCTGTTTTCTTCAGGAGTTGTTCCCTTATATTATTTAGGCATTATTAAGCCTTAAGAATCCATATAATACTCTAACCGAGGTCTCGCACCTCTTATGGTTATTTAACACTTATTTAGCGTTTTTCGCTTTATAAGCGTTTCTTTTTTTCTTTTGGATTTATTTTTCCTTACCAATATTACTTAAGCATTACTAGGCTCTTAAATAAGGATTAGAATTATCTTAATCACTATATTTAAGTTTGGGGTATTTCAATCTACCCCCTTAAGAACTTTGTCCTCAAAGTTGCTCAAGGTTATAGGGTTACAATGCTTGCTCATTCATACTTGTCTATGCCAGACGTCGTACATTCTTCCTCCTTACAGCTCCTCAATCCATTACTCAAGATTCCTACTTCCATGCCTTACCAATGTACAATAATTACTCCAATCCGCATTACATCCAACCATCTGGTTCCACATTACAAGGTTCATACATACATACAGTGCAAAGCTATCCCCAAAGCAATGCAATACACGTTACAATCCCGCAGGCACTCAGGTCATCTAGACACAGGACTCTTCTATGTCCCGCTGCCCTTGGAATAATACAATACGATACTCTACTACCTTCTCAAGCATACGCTTCTTGCAAATCCTTCATCTTCAGGCTAAGGAAAATTCTTTCGCAACTACTACTTAGAAATTTTCCAAAGCATACAACTCCAAATTCCAGTTTGTATTTATTGCTTCTACCCTATGCGTGATTCTTGTGACCACTTGAGGGGAGCTTCAAGAATCATTCGACCCTGATGTGATCAGCATCAGTGTTGAACTATCTTTCCACCCCAATTTGTGTTCGGCTTCCCTTGATCTGATCAGGATCAAGTTCGACTTCCCACATCCGTTTCAAACAACAGATAATTCAATCATTTTCATTTTCTACCTTTTTACTCTTCCTAGTTGTAATTACAATTTCATACAACTCCAAAGGATGGAATTCAGTCCATCAGCCATTCTCAATCTACTTCCCAAATACTTTCCTCGGAATTCGATGCCTAAATGCTCATTTCATCAATCTTCTCTACTATTCTAACTAGGGAATACAATACTTATGAAATTCAGCTGTCCTTAATTTACTTCCAATAACATACTTACGAATACACCACTTGTGGGCTACATTCCTCTACTACTCGTAGACGATCCGTACTACTTCTTTAAGAATACAATACTTGTGGAGCTCCGTCCACTACTCATTCTCAATTGTATCAAGACAATCACCTAGGGAACTCAATTTCCTCTAGGTTATACATCGGTTTTATACCTACTCAAGCATCGTAATGCCATGTCTAACTTCAGATAGGCACACGCTACAGGGATTATCGTTTCCCCAAGAGTTACTATACTCCTCTTTACTAATATTTTTACACTGGGGTTACAAGATGGGTATATTCATCCTATGGTATTCGCATCTCTTGTGCCCGATTACCACAGTTACAATATGAATGAATACGTATGTTTATTTAACATAAGTACCAATCATCAATTCGATTCTCATTTGTGCTATGCACATTATAGTTTCTGTGTTTTGTTCATGAAACTTACATTAAGCGGTTTTCGCTCTACCCCCCTTAAAAGGGATTACGCCCACGTAATCTACCATATGTTACTATTAAACATTGGTTTACTCGATTTGGGCAATCTGAAGCGTTTAGCTTCACTACGATATACTATACAATATGCTCTGGTCAAAGGGTCTTAACCATACCAATGGTTTAGTCTTTGCACCGAGGATTCCTATATGAGTTTATTTAACTCATAATTAATTCAGTTCTAGCCTATTAGGCTTCAAGGCATTAATAGCCATTCTTTCATACTTACTAGGTGTATTACATTTCCTAGCTAGGGCCCACTAGCTTCTGCTGCGCGACCCTGATAACTTGGGTTACTCACCCTTCATGTTATCCTTAATGTGCTATACATCACCTTTTATCCCTCTATTATGGAAATAAGGTTTACTAACAGTGTGGTATTCTTTTACCGTTGTTTGAACTCAATGAGTTTTAGATTTTAACCAGCTCTCTGGTAATCTATTACACGTACTATTCGTACTCCCACGATTATTCCCTAAGTTCCTCCGACTTGTTGTCGGGCGAGGTTAAGTCACTACCTAGTTGCAGTGCTTCCTCTGTTGTTACTAGCTTCAGAATAATACCAGTTCTTCTGGTTCAGTACAAGTGTTCTTTGCTTGTATGACCTTGCATTCTCAATGCGTCGGTCCAAGTGACCTTCTTCAGTCTTCTTTCACCTTTTATTCCAATGGAATTCACATCTTGTGATTGTTAGTGTGCTTACAATCTTCGTGCTTCTTTGGCCTTAGGCCGCACGGTTTGTTGCTAAGCTTGCTTGACTGGCTTATGCCATGTTGTTAGTGAAAGAAGGGTTTACTACGGTTTACATTTCCCATATTCCTAGCTATCGCATTAGATCATTACTGCGCGAGTGCAATACCAAAACACTCAGTCATACAGAGTGCAGAGGCGTAAACGCTTGGCAGTAAATCACTTATGTGATAGGGATGAATATTTCTGCTTGTCATCTCATACTTATACTTCGTGTCATTGTCCAACTACTTCCTCATTCCGGTCGCTTGTTGCGCACCGTATTCTTACTCACTATACAACATCATTTTTACGGTCTCCGTTACTGTGGTAGCTTACCTTTACTCCTTGCCATTATCGTTGGCACCATTTCCTTATGGTGTACAAACACTAGGAGGTTCCTAGTCATATGTATGACGGTTGTCGTAGTATACCGCAATACTATTATCTTCCCATTGTGGGGATGTTTTATTTCAGTTTAGGTTTCATGTGTAGGTTAGCTTACCTCACATTACTTCCTCATTCATGATATAGTTTACCAAATAACTTGGTTGACCAAAGATGAAGTGGTTTATCGGGTTACAAGTTCTCTTGAGCGCCGGTCATTCATGTGTGCAATATGCACACTCATTGATTGTTTTGACAATTACTGTCTCCTTAGTGCTGAGCATTGATAATAGGCTCTAGCTATGCGGTTTTACTTTTGCATGTACATTACCGGGACATCCCCAAAGCTTCAAGGGTTTTCTAGTCCCGTTCTCTAATTAAAGAGTATTCTATCACTGGTAGGTGGAAGTTCTCGTTGAGTGGTGTGTTTCCACTCATAGGTCTCATGACAAGGTTTATCATGTAAGTATTTATACTATGGTTCACCACATGATTGGGTGCCTAAGGAGTATACTTACTCCTTCGAGCTTTGAGGCTCTTAAATGATGTGCTTCTACAGTCCACAGCCCCTCGTAGGCGTAGTGGTTTGGAAATCTCATTTCCTTATTCGTTGTCTCTTGGCAATATCTATATGCACAAGTTTTGTTGTTATGGTAGACGGAAGCCTCTTTCTAAGGGTTCACATCATCACCGCATGGGTGGTTTTCTGTTAATGAGAGGTATCTTTCCTCAAGTTTCTCGTAGTGTCCAGGCGTGGACTAGGACATTGTTGGCGTTATCACCATTCTTGTGCCTCTGTGCTACCATTGCTATGGGAGGCATGAAGGTAATTAAAGGCTTGTCAACTGTATACTAGACTGATGCTTTAGTGACAGTGACACTGAGTTGACCATTACTCCAAGCCACTCAGGATGTTGGGTTTGAATTGATGGTCCCATTGTTGATTTCTTGTCATATGAGACAATATCTCTTGCAAGTCTTATTATCAAAGGTGTGAGTTATGCAACCGCTAAGGTTTACCTAACATAGTTGATTGATGGCTTGTAAGCCTTATTGCTGCAAGCTATGCTCTTTGCAAGCTGCTTATACATATTTCGACTCCTTGTATACCCCATAGGTTGGAGGTATTACTGGCTCCATGGCAAGTCGTGGCATCACGCTTCCGTTCATAGGAGACTCTTAGGCAATCTGGTGCTGATCAGTGCCTTTTGTAGACTAGGGTAGTTCCTATTAAGTGAATCCTTTCGGTGTCTTAACCAAGTGTTCGTTCTGGTTGTCGTGCCCTTATCATGACACTTCATTCGACTGTTGTCATTCCAGACACCCTTCGAGGATTGCTCCTGGGTGTTGTTAGTTATGCCGTTACATCCGGCTGATGTTTATGACATGTGTTGTCCTATATACTGTCTTATGGTGTTGTGTTAAGCTATTCCTTTTTGATTTATAACGTCTCCCGTCGTTGGGTAGACCGTTTATACTTGCTCCTAGCGCTTGAGACTAGGTTTAATATCCCCTTCAATGATGGATTTTACTTCATGGTAATATCGTGATTGCTCTTGGGAGTTCTATCCCATTTGTAAAGCATTATAGTGTTCATGTTTAGGCAGTGGCCTTACTGTGTTAGGCTGGGTATACTTCCCAGCTGTCATATATTTGCTTGATGTCTTTGAGACATATCCATTGTCCATACCGACTAGTCTGTGCTCTCTGCACTTCCTAGTTCTTACTCCTTATCTTCAGATGGATTCTCTGAGTTCCTTTATGCTTAATTGCCTGAGGTGTCCAGTTGTTCTGGTTTGAACTTACTGATGGTCCGTAGAACGGATTCGACTACTTCCCGTGTTTCGTACACTACATGTATACTTACGTGGGTTACCATGTTGATACGTTACCACTTACCCAACTATATGTCAGGCCCGCAAGCTCCTTCGGAGTGCAGTTGTCCCACATCCCGTAATTGGGTACACTCGTAGTGTTCGTCACACGCCTAGGTGAAGTATTCTATTGTCAACTCCTCTTGTATCATTCCATGATACTCATCGTAATTCTGTTGATTTGGTTCTAAAATCCAAGGTTTTAAAAGAAGGTTTGTGGTTTTGAAAGAAAACTTGGTTTGAAAATAATGGTTCGGTGTTAAAAGATGTTCTGCATGGCATAGCCATGTTGAGGTCTTGACCAAGTCTAGTTTCTCGCTGACTGGTATGTACTAAGTACAGTGGTCGGGTCCCGTTAAGCCTTCCAAGGTTCCATACTTCTAGTTGTTAGGATGTGTGATCCTGTAGTTGTTTCATTACAGTCACCGTACATTACTATGTACATGTGACGTGTTAGTGCTCCTTCACATATTCATGTTGTCACTGCACTTGCCGTGGCAAGTGCATGGTACTGGTGGTTTTCGAGTAATCTTATACCGATCACGGTATGGTTTCCATTCATAATTGGTAATCTTGCTTACTCTTCCTTTGATCTTGTTGATCATTTACTTAGGTTAATCACTCTTCTGAGTAACTTCTCAGTGAGGTTGACATAGCTGTCATTGATCAGGGTACTTCTCCAATCCTTGGAGCTTCCCCTTTGACTTGGTTGTGTTGTTCCTTGTTGCTTATTCCCACACGTTTGTTGTGGTTACTGAGCCCGATTTGGTTTAGGCACTACAGTTGTAGTTACGTCAGATTATATCTTGTGAATATTCTTGTAGCTGCCTGAGCTATGTTGGCCAGGTTTGTAACCTCTTTGGCGTTGTAGTTTTGGAGTCAGTCACTCCCGACTATGTCCTTAGCCAGCTAGCTCACCGTTGGTGGTGTTGCTTGGCTATTACTGTTGTCCCGTAGACTTGTGTCTCGGGTTTCATTACTGCTCCTGTTTCCATTTCGTTGCACGGTTAGTGCTTCCTTTCCTGTTGCTGGTTGTTTAGCTAGGTTCTGTGACTGCTAAGCATGTCGCCCCATGCTGTTGCAAGTTATGGCCTCCTTGTGGTTGGAGTGTTTATACTACCGCTATTAAGTGCGGCTATTGTTGTTCAACCGGGATCCACTTCCGGGTCTTCCATTTCTTGGAATCTACCATACGTCGGTTCTTGTTTACTGTGTGATTGCTTCACAACTGCCAGATCGGGTTTTCCCCGAGTATGAGAAGGCTTCTCTTCTCTCTGGCGTCCTTTCCCAAGTTATACAATGGGGTTTGCGGTGGGCGGGACTGGTGTTGTAGGTATCCGGTACTCACCGGGAGTTCCTAACTAGCATCTCTCTAATGCTATCACTCAGCCCTTAGCCCTAAGCTTCTAAAAATTCCTAACTCGGTATTCCCAACTCGGTACTTCCAGTCATCAGAGCGAAGTATCGCTCTGATACCAATTTTTGTAACACCCCTACCATTAATACGGTCATTACTGTCCAATCTCCTCGTGCTTCCAGATTCACGCAGCGGATACATACTTACATACAGTGGGTGATACAATGCCGTTAGTCACCCACGTGACTAACAAGGCTACTACTTCTACATACAGCATCGGTCTGATGGACCGGAATCCCGAGTACTACACATCTACAATACATACTCCATTTACTAATAAATGCTACCATGTTCCATTCAATACTTTGCTCCTTTACAATACCATACAATACAATGTACATAACCGAGTTTACTAAATTCCTTATACAAATACAATGCTTCTCCCAAGTTCATGTGTACTCATTAAGAGTCTACATCTACCCATTCCTCACTACTACTTACTTCCTAAGTACAAGGGTGTGCCATTTAGTACACCTCTACATTCCACTTCTAACTATCCAAGATAGTCACCGGTCTCTCACCTTGACCACATCCGCTTCGGTACCTGCACAATAAAAACGTTCCCCGAGGGGTCAGCTTTCGCTGAATATGATAACCGCATACCCCGCGTACTAGCGAGGGTACGCCAACAATTTGGTCGAATACATGCAATTCATTTTGCATTACATACATGCATACATACTTTCATACATACATACATACATGCTTTCATTCACGGTACTACAATACTACACAAGGTACACATACATACGTACAGTACAATACATGCTTGGAAGACAATACAAGTCAACCAATACTTACTTACCATCCTCCAGAATACACATACACAATACATACTCGTTACATACTCAATACGCAATATGGAGATACACTTCTCCAATTCATACAGAAGGCTTGTTAGCTTCTTTACACACCCGGGTTAATCGGGTGTTCAATACTCATTTACTCAAGGTCAATGACTTACAACAGTCAAGACCAATACACATACGATACTTACTTCTTACATACTTTACTTCCTGTTAAGTCGGTATGACCTCCGGGCAGGATTACTACATCCCACCACCGGGCTTTAGGGTGGCCCACTAATCCAGGATGCTACCCATTCAAGGGGATTGGTCCATGGAAAAGATTACAGCCAGGATTCGGATCCAACCTCTTGTGTTTCCTTATCCTCACGCGTGGCCGAAACTATATCGGACTTCTACTCATTCCATTTACTCATTACTCATGTTAGGAGTTAGATTGTTAGGAATTAGCAGAAGTCAGTACTTCATTTCCATACATCCATACAATACACAAGTACACATTACATACACATACCCTTCATTCTCATTCATACATTTCATGAATTATACAAACTAAATGTTCAAGAAGATACAATCAAGAACAAAATAGTTCAAACACAATTAAGTGCATTACAATTCCGATTCGTGCATTTATCTTATTGGTGATCACATAAGCACACAAATAGGGGTAACCAGGTTAGGATACAGAGCATGAAGAAATCATACCTTTTTACCAGAATTTACTTTACCGGGTGTTCCCTTGTCCCTTTGGTTCACCCTTGTTCCTCGATCCTTATTCTCGAACCAATGACTACATGTCAAATGATTCAATTAATACTAAGCATTACAATACATACATAATTACTACTCCCGTACTTACCCCGTTATCCCGTTATTGGGTATAACCTAATGTTCTTTATATTCACAACTTTCTTACCTTCTTTACTTTAGCATTAACGCCTTACTAATGCACATATATGTATGTATATATATATGTTGTGTATATATATATATATATATAATATATATATATACACACACATATATATACATACATATATATATATATGTATGTATTTATATATATTTATCTAATTAAATTTTAAATTAATTTAAGTTTTTTTTTTATAAGGGCGACCGACCCACTCTGGGTAGGTCGCCTGGGTGGGTCGGCTGCAGAGAGCACCCGAGTTACAGAATTCGGCCCGACCGACCCAGTCTGGGGTAGGTCGCCTGGGTAGGTCGGCTGCAGAACCCCTTTTAATTATCTACTTTGGGCTCCAAATTCACCTCAATTCTCACCCAATCTTTTCCTACTCATTTCCACATGTTTACTACATGTTTAAACACTAATTAAATCCTCTAATTCACCTTAGTTCATCCATCAAATTCATTTTTCACTTCAAATCAACTTACACAATTTTTCTCACTTCATCTTCAACACATGCAACCGTTTTTGTTTCTCTTTTGCTACAGATTTTTAAAACTCAATTCTCCCATCCAATACTTCTACTACCAATACCATTACTAGCATCCCAAGTACATTTCCAAGCAATTACAACATCTATACCCTAGTCCAACATTCATTTTACTAAGTCTTGTACTCTCATTCTTCCTAATTCCTCCAATGAAATCCAATACCTCTTGTTACAGATTTTGTTTTCTTCTCTCTGCTACAGATTTTTCCCTCAACTCTTATACTCCAATACTCCCTTACATAGTGCCACTCTTAGCATCTTAAATACCTTACTCATATCCTAGTTCCATCCTCTTAACACCCTCATATCCAAATCTGTTTCAAGATACTAAACACTCCTTTTAAACTCTCCAAATACACCTAGCTACCACCTAGGTTACTTCCTCTTCTTAAACACTTAAGTCCTCTCATTCCTGCACAAAATTTGACATAGTCTCCCCTATAATTCTTACTTTGCTCACACACTACTTCAGCTCACAATGGCTCATTTTCACAACCTGTTTATACCACACATTATACTCACATTTCAACTCCACTACAACTCCATAAAATTCCTGCACATACACATTCAATACCCAATGTTTTCCCAAGCTTTTAAACATCATTTAAAAACTTCAAAACTGTCACAATATCATTCCTCCTTATACTACAATATGCTTACTACTCATTTCTCAATTCATTACTCATTTTACTACTTCAAAGTTGTTACCTTACTCAATACCAAACTAGTTCAAGGTAAGAGACTTTACCTTGTTCTTTCTAGTTTTCTTTCTTCCTTTCCTTCTCTTCTTTTCCTCTTTCCTTCTTCTCTTGTTCTCGGTTTTTGTTCAAGAATGGCAATGCTACAGCAAGCCATACATACCCATACTAATTCAGCACCTTAACCTTAACTAACCCTAGAATTTAGATGTTTTAGGGTTTAGAAAAAGAGTATTACCTTCCAACCAATGTGTGGAGTCCTTGTCTAGCAAATGAACAAGATTCCTAGCCCAAATGAGTAGCCAAAATCGGCTGGAATGCAAGGAGTAAAACAAGACTCACTTTGAATTTTGTTTTGTATATAAGGGCTAGAAAAAGATAGGTTTTCAAGAATATTTTTACCTCAAAATGACAAGGAGGTGAAGGTGCTTCTAATGGTGGTACTCAAGCTTCAAATGCAGCACACCCATGGAGATGAAGTTGGTCGTTTTCGGTTTTTGAAAGGAGGGAAGTGTTCTCCTTGGTGAGGGGATTTCAATGGTACAATTTTCATTGCATTTGGAGAAGATTTGAGTGTTCAAAGAGAGGAGAGAAGGTGAGGTTTTTGTGTGGGTTCTCAAAACACCATGGCTGTCGCAGGGGAAGGAGAGAAATGAAGAGAGGAGGAGGGTGAGTACGTGAGAGAAGAGTGGGGATAGGAGAGAGAGGGTTCTTTTTGCCTTTTTACTTATTTCCTTTGTTTTTTAGCAAATAAGGAGAATGGGAGAGTGTGAGAGGGGGGGTCAATCGGCTGCACACTCATCCCTCTACAGATTTTTGCTTTTTATTTGCAAAAGTGGACACACTAACTTTTTTATTTGCATTCTCACCCCACAACTTCCTAGTTGTTACAGTTTTTACTAACCGGAACCCGTTTTCCGGAATTTTCTCGTTTAATTAATTTTATTGGTTCTAAAGCTCCACTAATATTTATTAGTGACTATTTAGTTGACCAAAATTGTTACGAGTCTGTTTGACCCGCTTAAAGTCACGTTTTCCCGGTTTCCTCGAAAAACGCGCTTTAAGGTTCGTTTATGCTTTTAATCCATTTTAAGGGTCCGTTTTCTTCAGGAGTTGTTCCCTTATATTATTTAGGCATTATTAGCCTTAGAATCCATATAATACTCTAACCGAGGTCTCGCACCTCTTATGGTTATTTAACACTTATTTAGCGTTTTTCGCTTTATAAGCGTTTCTTTATTTCTTTTGGATTTATTTTTCCTTACCAATATTACTTAAGCATTACTAGGCTCTTAAATAAGGATTAGAATTATCTTAATCACTATATTTAAGTTTGGGGTATTTCATCCGATTCCTGGCTCTTAAACTTTTCCACGGCCCAAACCCCTTAAATGGGTAGCATCCTGGATTAGTGAGCCAAGTAAAGAGCGGTGGTGGGACGGTGTAGTCCCTGCCCGGAGGTCCCGATGACTTGACTTGAGTAAGTAGTAAGTAAGTAAAGTATGTGTGAGTAATGGTCTTGGCTGGTGTAAGTCATTGACCCCGAGTAAAAGAGTAATCTCCACCCGATTAACCCGGGTGGACAAATGGAGCTAACAAGTATTGTGTATGCGTATTTCGGTGAAGGTAAGTAAGTATTGGTTGACTTGTATTATCTTCCGTGTATGTATTGATGTGTATGTATGTATTCTTTGTGTAGTACTATAGTATGTTGTATGAAAGCATGTATGTATGTATGTATTTGTAAATTAATTGCATGTATTTGACCAAGTGGTCGGCGTACCCTCGCTAGTACGTGGGGTATGCGGAAGTCATATGCAGCGTAAGCTGAGCCCCTAGGGGCAACGTTTTTAGTGTGCAGTACCCGAAGCGGATATGATCACAGTAGGAGAACCGATAGCTATGATTGGATAACTAGGAGTGAAATGTAGATAGTAGAGAATGGTATAAGGCTTGTAGCCTTTGTTGTAGAAGTGTACCAAGGGGTACACCATATGTATTTGAAGAACATGTAGTTGTGAGGAATGGGTAGATGTAGTCTCTTAATGAGTATGTATGAACTTGGAAGAAGTGTTTGCATTTGCATTTGGATCTTAGTAAACTCGGTATGTTATATTGTATTGTATGGCATTGTAATGGAGTATTGTATTGAATGGGAAGTTGTTGTACCCGGTTGTAATTGTAGTAAGGATTGTATTTGTGTAGCACTCGGATATTTCGGTCCATCAGACCGATACTGTATGTAGTAGCCTTGTTAGTCACGTGGGTGGCTAGCGGCAATGTACCACCGCCGTTGTGTAAGTATGTATCCGCTGCGTGAGTATGGATGTATAAGGGGATTGGACGGTAATGATGGTATTAGCGGTAGGGGTGTTACATGTGGAGTAATACCAAAGTAGCTAGTGCTAGCAATAGGCTTGCAAGATGCACTTTTCTTTAAACACTTATCCAGCCCTGTTTATTTAATTTAACCATGATTAGACCATATATAAATCATTATTGAAATATCCCAAACTTAATTAATCTAATTAAATACAATTAAGATTGATTAAGACCAATTATGGCAAGATAAATACATACCTTAAAACCTTATAAACCAAATGTGGATAAATTGTAACACCCCATCCAAAGCCAATCGTGGTTTTCGCAAAACTGAGCACTTAATCGAATACGTCGCAGCAGAAATAACAAACACCTGGACCTCGCCACGGTCTGATCGTTAGAATATACCGGCCTTAACAATTACAACACTTATCCAAAATACATAACCAACCCAAAACATCAACATCCATAATACCGACAACCAACCGAGTACAAGTAACTGAGTCTTAACCAAACCTTACATCAGTTTAAATATAAACAGACGGGTGCACAGGCGCAACCCGAACTCAAAATAAACATCCTATCCTAAGTCTAACCGCTCCTACTCTCATAGTGCGTCCTCATGGGTCTCTTACCTGCAAGTGTAATAACAGCCCCGAAGGGGGTCAGCACGAATGCTGGTACACCCTCTCATGGCCCCCAAGCTAACGGGGCTACGACGACTAATTGTCGATAGCATGGAAATTGATTACATACACAAGCATAATATGAAGTGCAATAACAATAACCACAGATGAACATATATAGTTCACAAACAATGAACGACTCAAGCGTTCCCTTATCAAGTGGGTTAGTAACCCCCTCCTTAGTCCTCATTTCCTTAATCTCAGTTCCTTACCTTACCTTAATCTTAATCTTAACTTAATCTCAGTATACAAACCGTTCCTGGAAGGGAATGGTTATAGCTTAATTTCGAACCTGGGATTTAGGTGATCCCACCGCACCATCTTAATGCCACCTACTCTGGACGGGAGTCCAGCGAGCTGAGCCGGCAACCGGCCCTAGGCTACAAGTCCGAAGACAAGTCCTTAAGCGGAGGGCGGATCTGATTCAGATACCGTCCCCCTTTTTCCTTAGCATGCATGACCGGAGATCGGTCCCGGGTTTCCTCACTCAAGTTCCAGTTAGTAGAAATCTTAATCACCATGTGCTAGCTAAGCCCTAACGGGCGTTAACCAACAACCACCAAACTTAACTCTTATTCTTAACTCAGTAAGAACTAAACTTGGTTAGTTACAGTCTCAAGTCTCGCGGGTTAGTGTAAATATAACACATACACAACGAGAACAATATAACCGGTTGCATGCTTTATCTTGTTTTAGTCATAGCAATTAAACAGATGGCACACAAGCCGAGGGACACCTCGTTAGCAAGCAGGTCACAAGAAAGATTGTGCCGTTCACCGTCGATCGTTGTTTGATTAACCTTCTTCGGGGTCCCAATTCACAAACCTAAATCATTCATTCATTTTTAGGTCATTAGTTATTTGCACCTTACTTAACTCACTTAGTCCCTAAAGATTCCCATTCAATAACCTCTCAAGTCTTTGCCACTTAGCTTACAAACTTAACTTTAAACATTAAAATTTATACTTAACTTAACTTAATCCCTTAAGTTCATAGGGTCCTAATCATTACCACCCTACCAAAGGTATACCTTATTACCTATTACCATCTTAGAATTCAAAATTTCTTTTTTTTTTAGGCTCGACCGAACTTCCGACCGACCTTACCCAAGGTCGGTCCATTCCAGAACACATTACCGTTTGAAAATTCTACCCCGACCGACCTTGCAAGTCCGGTCCCAAGGTCGGTCCATTCCCGAGAGTTTCCCCCGTGGGAAATTTAAGCTCGACCGAACTTGCCAAGTCCGGTCCCATGTTCGGTTGATTCCAGAGACTTATTTCCTTCACAAAATACAAGCCCGACCGAACTTGTAAGTCCGGTCCTCAAGTTCGGTCGGTTCTAGAGACCATTTCCGGTAGTGTAATTTGAGCTCGACCAACCTTGCAGGTCCGGTCCCTAAGGACGGTCGGCTCCAGAACCTTGTTTCTAAATTCCCATTCAACTCCAAACTTCACCTCATATCATATATCCTAGCATGTTATAACCTCATTTGGGCACCTCAAATACACCTTAAGCCCTCCACTAAACACATTAAATCATTCACCAAGATCCACCTTAGTCATTATGCATTTCCTTGTAATAATGCCAACACTTGTAATGTTTTTCACTAGGTTTCTAGGTGGTGGTTCATACCTAGTATAACCACTATGCCAAATGCTTCCTCACCACTATAACATCATCTCCCAAGCATCTTTCACCATCTAAAACTCCTTTACACAACTACTCATAGTTTCTTCACAAGCTTATGCTTCCATCTATCTACCCATCATTTCTTCCTAGTTGTCTATCAACATTTGCCTAAGTCCTAAATACTCAAGTATATTCTTTTGATTCCTAAATCCTTCCTAGCAATGCCTAAGTCATTATAACTCATTAAACACTTTATTCACCCCTTTTCATCAAGACAACCTCTAAGACTTCCTAGTACTTCCTTAGTCATTAAATCCCCTTAGGACATCTTAAACACTTAAGTACTCCTTTAAATTTTTGCCATGGGTTCTCTAGTACATAGCACATCCTAACACTTGGTTTTTCTCCATCAAACAACCAATATCACTCAAATTCTCATCACAACGCCTTAACACACAATTTACACCAAACTACACCACATCATCATATAGTGCATAAACTTAAATGCTTGGCACTTAGGCCCTTAAATGACAATAATCTTAACCACTGAATTTCCACATATATTTGCCTTCAACCTGCGAATACACACAACAAGGCTCCCATTGAAATAAAATGCTTCTTGTAATTCACCTTGATATTCTTAAACTATCTCTTTTTCCTCATTTGCTCCTTAGTCACAAGTTCACAATCATGATCATTGTTTCTCCTAGGTCATATATAACCCTTTTCTAAAGTAAACTCTCCACTAAACTCATCACACCTCTAAATCACATTCCCTTAAACAATAAAACACCTTAAAGTAAGTAATTTACCTTGTTCTCTCACAAGCTTCACAAGCTTTCTCCTTAGATCTTTCTTGCCCAATCTCGGTCACCAATATATATCTCCTTGCCAATGTTCTAACCAATATCCAATGACTCCAATGAGTACTAGATAATACATTAACCCTAAGGAACAAACCCTAGGTTAAAAATGTGCTTTAAGGTATTAAGGTGATTGTTTTACCTTGGTTTCTCAAGACAAGCTTGGATATGAAGCAAGAAGGACCTCCTCAATCCTTTGAAGGGTAGAAAACAAGCTAGAACAAGGCATAAGCATGGAGTCCCATGAGTGCAAATTTTCGGACAAGGAAAGAAATGATGGAAACCTAGATTTTCTTACACTTTCTTTACCTTAAGAGAATGGAGAAGCCAATGGAGTCTCCAAACTTGAATTTCCTCCTCTAATGGTGGTTTGACTTGGCACCAAAATGAAGCTCTTGAAGTTTTGAAAAGATAGAAAGGAAGAGCTTGAGCTAACTAAGAGATATATGTATTTAGTTTTGGTTTTGGAGCTAAAATGAGCAAGATGTGTGCAAAACTAGATGGAGCTAGCATGGAGGTTGAGTTTTACGTGAGAGAGAAGAAAGGGAGCAAAGAAAATCGGTGGAGAAGATGGAGAATGAAGAGGTGAGGAGAGAGGTGAGTAAAGTGTGATATTTATTTAAAGGTGAATAGTACTTTTGCTTTATAAGTCTTTATTTGCTTAATGAGTCATAAAGGTGGTGACTCACCTTATAAGAAACTGGCCCCCATTAGTAACAAGGGGTACTTAAGTCTTTGTTGACCAAATATCTCACTTATATTGTCTTATGTTATAAACTAGCTTAATTAATTTACTATTCACAAAACAAGGCACATTGTTGTGAAATTTTTGATTTCCCATTGATATAGACTTCCAAATGTGATACTATATAGTACACATGTTAATTAAAGAGTAATGATGGACATTTAGCCATTCAAAACTCATTTACAAGACAATTTTTCAAAAATGTGCTTTAAGACTCCTTAAAGCACATTTTGTGTTTAAACTTGTTTTCAAGCTTGGTTTTCTTTGGTAATTGATTTAAAATGACCATTAGGATATTACTAAGGTCTTAGAACAATATTTGGGTACTCTCCAAAGTCTCTCCAAGCTTAGAGCACGTTTTTGCTTAAACTACTCTTTTGGTGTTTCCTTATATTTTCTTTGATTAGAAATGTTTCTTAATGTTTCTAAGGCATTATTTAGCCTCCTTATATCTTAGTTTATCATTTAAACACCATATCTAAGTTTGGGGTATTTCAATCTACCCCCCTTAAAAGAACTTTGTCCTCAAAGTTCACATATGTGCTTAACCATTCACGGTACTCAATTCCCTTAATCTTAACACCACATCTTATACTCACATTCACACATCTCAAGACTCAAAGGTCAATCTCAAATACAATACATAAGTATTATACATAACTCAAACTTAACACCAAAGTGTAGCAACTTACACAAATTCACATCTTAAACAACCAAAACAAACGACAAACATGATCGTTTCCTAACTCAAAAGCGAGGAAGCTCTACCCCCCTTAAAAGGGGTACGCCCTACCCTATACAGACATCTAGTCATTAAACAAAGAAGGGTACTTCGCCCTCATCTTATCCTCTAATTCCCATGTGGCCTCTTCGACATCCTGGTTAGACCAGAGAACCTTCACCAGTCGCACTGACTTGTGGCGAGTGTCCCTAGTCTTACTGTCCAAGATTCTTTGAGGAGTCTCCACGGATCTCATATTCGGTTCTAAAGTCAACCTCTCAGGTTCTAACACATGGGAGGGGTGGTGCATGTATTTCTTTAGCTGTGAAACATGAAAAACATCATGCACTTTACCCAGCTCAGCAGGTAAATTTAACCTGTAAGCAACCGGGCCCACCCGCTCCATAATCTCATAAGGACCAACAAATTTCGGGCTTAATTTGCCCTTCTGCCCAAACCTGAATACACCCTTCATCGGTGAAACTCGCAGAATACCTGGTCGCCCACTGCGAACTCCAGGTCCCGTCGTCGAACATCAGCGTACGACTTCTGCCTATCTTGAGCAGCTTTCATGTTTCTCCTGATTTGCTGAACTTCAGCCTTAACTTGTTCTAAGTACTCTCTGGTCCTATAATGACCGTCTCACTCGACTCATCCCAGCAGAGCGGTGTACGACATGGTCTACCGTACAGCGCTTGAAAAGGTGCCATCTTGATCAAAGCGTGATAGCTGTTGTTGTATGAAAACTC
Source organism: Limonium bicolor (assembly GCA_023374045.1). Taxonomy (NCBI): domain Eukaryota; kingdom Viridiplantae; phylum Streptophyta; class Magnoliopsida; order Caryophyllales; family Plumbaginaceae; genus Limonium; species Limonium bicolor. The sequence goes on from CM041781.1 coordinate 169,583,746, forward strand.
GATCAGATGTAGTCTGTCAATCCAACTGCCCTGGAAGTCTAAGGCACATGCTCTCAGCATGTCCTCGAGTGTCTGAATATACGCTCAGTCTGACCATCTGTCTGAGGATGGAACGCGGTACTCAGCTTGAGTTCTGTACCCAATGCTTCTCTGGTAGCTCTCCAGTACCTCGAAAGGAATCTGGTATCTCTATCTGACACTATGGTCTTTGGTATCCCGTGATGTCTCATGATTTCTTTCTCAAATAACTCAGCTAATTTGGTCACCTTCCAAGTATCCTTCATCGGTATGAATCGGGCTACTTTGGTAAGGCGATCCACCACCACCCATATCATGTTGAGACCTCCCCTAGCAGGTGGAAAGCCCAACTACACAGTCCATGGAGATATCATGGAATTTCCACTCCGGAACTGGCATCGACTGTACCATTCCTCCCCGGTCGTCGGTGCTCGAATTTCACCTTTTGGCATGTGAGCCCCCTCAAGACGAACTCAGTAACATCTGTCTTCATCCCCGACCACCAGAAGTATCTCTTCATGTCTTTATACATTTTAGAGGCTCCCGATGGATGGAAACTGAAGAACAGTGTGATTCTCTAAGTATACGGTCTTTCAGATCCGTGTTTGCCCCGTGGTATGCATAACCGGCCCTTAAGTCTGATCAGATCATCATCATGAAGTCTGAAGTCATATTTCTGACTCTCAAAGGTACCATCTGTCAGTTTCTGTCTGACCTCTCTCATGTACTCATCTGTCCTCTGAGCCTCTCGCACCTCATCAACCAAGCTGGAGAAAGAAACTAGCGAATGGAGTGAGTGTGCTCGACGGCTCAGGGCATCTGCTATAACATTGGCCTTCCCCCTCTTTGTATTGGAGGTCAATGTCATAGTCTTTCAGAAACTCTAACCATCTCCTCTGTCGAAGATTTAACTCCTTCTGAGTGAATATGTATCTCAAACTCTTGTGATCGGTGTAGATCGTGACACTAACCCCATATAAGTAGTGGCGTCATATCTTCAAAGCGAAGACTACAGCTCCCAGCTCTAAATCATGTGTGGGGTAGTTCTTCCTCATGTTTCTTCAACTGGCGTGAGGCATATGCCACCACCTTGCCATGTTGCATGAGCACGCAACCCAGCCCTCTGCCGGATGCATCCCAATAAACCTCAAAGCCCTCTGTACCGTCTGGAATGGTCAGAACCGTGCAGTGGTCAGTGAGTCCTTCAAGCTCTGAAATGATCTCTCACAGTCAACTGTCCACAAGAACGGTGCATCCTTCTTCATCAGACTGGTCATCGGTTTCGCGACCTTGCTGAAATCCCTAACAACAACCTCCTGTAGTAACCTGCCAGACCGAGAAAGCTCCGGATGTCGGTAACAGTCTTCGGCCTTGGCCAAGTACGTACGGCATCAATCTTCGCTAGATCCACTGAGATCCCAGCATCTGAGATGACATGACCTAGGAAAGAGACCTGGTCAAGCCAAAACTCACACTTGGAGAACTTAGCATATAGCTGGTTCTCCCTCAATATTTCCAATACTCTCCTCAGATGTTCCTCATGTTCAACCTTAGACTTCGAGTATATCAAAATGTCATCAATAAACACCACAACCGACTTGTCCAGCTGTTCCCGGAACAAGCGGTTCATCAGATCCATAAACTTCGCCGTTGCGTTCGACAAACCGAACAGCATCACTGTAAACTCATAGTGGCCGTATCGTGTCCGGAATGTCGTCTTCTCAATGTCTCCCTCCTTAATGGCTATCTGATGATACCCCGATCTGAGATCAATCTTGGAGAACACAGATGCTCCCTTCAACTGATCGAACAGATCGTCAATGCGGGGTAGTGGTTACTTATTCTTCACTGTCACTGCATTCAGCTCTCTGTAGTCGATGCAGAGGCGGAGACTACCATCCTTCTTCTTCACGAAGAGGACTGGCGCTCCCCATGGTGACAACTTGGTCTAATAAATCCCTTATCCAATAAATCTTTCAATTGTTCCTTTAATTCAGTCATTTCTGCCGGAGCCATACGGTATGGTGCCTTGGCTATCGGTCTGGTACCAGGTAGCAGCTCGATGGTGAACTCTACCTCTACCCTCCCGAGTGGGTGGCATGCCGGGCAGTTCCCGTGGAAACAAGTCAGGGAACTCCGACACAACCGGTAAGTCAGGGTCGAACTCAGGGTCTCTCTCTATGTCCTGTACATAGCAGAGGTACACTTCTTCCTTTCTCCTTAATTCCTTGTACATTGCCATGGCGGTGATGATCTTAGTCGAAGGCTCTCTGGGCCTCTGGCGGTATGATATTGTTACCCCAGACGGACTCTTGAGCAGCAATCTATGCTCGGCGCAGAGGATACGTCCCTTGTGCCGCTCCAACCAGTTCATCCCGAAGCTAACATCAAATCCTAGCTTACTGAACTCAATAAAACTGACTGGAAAGTCTTCTCCCTTAATTCTGACAGTGGCTCCTCGGTAATAACGAGTGCAATGAACCTTCTCCTTAGACGGGAGCGTAACCGTGAAGTCGGGTAGCTCATCAGCGTCTAGCCCCAACCTGCTCGCGAATGATGCCGAGACAAAGGTATGCGAGGCCCCTGAGTCGAAGAGAACTGATGCCTCAATCCCATTAATCGGAAAGGTGCCAGTGAGGATAGTACCGCTGGCGTCGGCCTGTGCCTCTGTAAGTATGCTTAGTGCACCTTCCGTACCGAGTCCATAACCTAATTGTGTTCATAAGCTTCATGAGTATTGATGGTATAACAAGAGTCGTAACAATTCATATGAACAACACTGTTATTTTATTCATAACCATCCTGTTTACAACATGAGCTTTAATCTTACATCTCATTCCTCATTTCATTCTAACATTACATGGCTAATATTGTCTAAAGGTTAGGTTAATCTCCCAGGTCTCATGTGTGTCGCATTGATCACTGCTGACGGTGCTGTATTCAGCTTGATTCTCTTAATCCCATGGTATAACATCCTTGATCCTCCTCCCATAATTAACACATCTCCTGACTTAAGTACTAACTTATTTGCACGGTCCGCACGCTTCTGCTCGCCGTATAAAAACTCTGCATCATCCCCAATGGACCAAGACACTACGGGTATCCCTCTTTCGAGAGACTCCGTTGTCTCGTCCTTATCCTGGTGTAGTCCCAGTTTCCCATCCTTCTCGTAGAAGTTTACAATGCAAATGTCTGCCTGGATGTCTGGAATCGGTTCAGCTTCCAACTGCTGAGCGATTTCCACGACGTGTAATAACTGGATGGAACTCTTCGGGTATTCGCGGTGGTGAGACTCCATCTTGCACCCTCATGGTTTGGTAATTCTTGGCATACGGATTCCAATCCTTGCCCCAGCTCATCATCTCTTTAATTTCATCCTTGCTCCCCCTGGGTACTCCGTGTGTAAAAACCTCCCGGTCCCATTCCTAGTTGATTGCATCTTCTGATGATGGCTATTTGTGCTTCGGGTGTCAGGTATCCCCTTAATAAAATCATACCTGGGTGGACAACCTGACATTGTTCAGTTGGAAAGTCTATGGTTTCGATGTCGGTGTGCTCCGGGTTAGGTGTAGATGGTATTGGATAGCAGATGCTGAAGCTTCCTAAAGTGGTAGTAGGTTATATCTTACTTAAGTTCTAATCTCATCTTATTCTTACTTAACTCAGTTATTCACCAAACATGCATGATAATGCGGTAAGCAGGTAGTTTTATTACTAAATGGTTATAGTGGTACCTGGCCTCGATGAGGGTTCAGGCTCATCGTCCCGGTCCACCATGTGTAGTGTGGGTCCCGACTTCTGGGTCACCCTTGGGTTCTTGTCTGCCGCCTGCTGCACCTTCCTCTGACCGTCAGATCCAGCTCCCTGATCGGTCTTGCCCTTGCCCCTGGTGTCGGGCCTATAGGCTCTGCTAGCAGGGTTCCGGTAACACTCATATGCCCGGTGTCCGTACACTCCACAAAAGTTGCACTCCACCTTATTCCCTTTACAATCGAGCCCGGGGTGGTCCTTGTGACACCATCTACAGATGAAGCGTCGCTGGTAGCCACCACCGGCTCCCTTCTCAGTCTCAGATCCTGATGATTCATAATATTAGTACCCACTTCTCAAACGGTCACTAAATTGTTTCTTCTTACTCATTCAATATCAATTCCTTACCCTTTGGCGCCCTAGAGCGCAGGGGTGTAGCTGCATAAGCATACGTCAACTTCAATGGCTCTTCCGGAGCCTTCTCTTTTTCCTCCTTCCCCTTTGGGTTCTGATTTTTCTGGGCCTAAGGCTGGTACTTTTGTTTCTTGTACCCTCCTTGCCCTTGACTCTCCGAGCTCTTACCAGCATTCTTTCTCTTAGCATTCTCCCTCGTCCCTCAGCTGGACGGTTATGTCAACCTTAGCAGCGGCATGATAGCACTCCTGCTTTTCCACAGTATTAGTCACTCTTATTTCTCATAATCTAAATCTTACTCATTTACTTACTCAAATCTCAATTATTCTTATTACCTGCAAGGTAGTGTAACTCGTCGGCCCCATGCCGTAGCGGAGTCGATGGCTAAGCCCGCCATAGAAGCGGTCCACCAGGATCTGGTCAGAGTATCCAAGACCTGGCAGAAGACGGAGCAAGGCGGTGAACTCTGAGTAATACTCGTCCACCGTCATCTTGTCTGTCTGCTTAAGCGCATCCAACTATAAGCGCTTCTTCGTCTGGACATGGCGGGGTAGTACTTTGCTCGTAGCAAGGCGGTGTACTGCTCCCAGCCGAACTCTGGATTGGCCACATGCTCGGCCCTCACCAGCTTCCACCAATCGCCTGCCGCCCCCTTCAGATAGAAAGCAGCTAGACGCACCTTGATCCCAGCACGGACATCAAGGGTCTCGAAGGCGGTCTCCAGCTCGGAGATGTACGCCTCAAGCTTGGCGGGATCAGTCTCCCCCTTAAAGTGTGCGGGTCGAAGGTCTGCAAGACTCTTCACCCAATTTGGTTCCCTGGGTTGTGGCGGTGGAGGTGGTGCACCCACACCAGGCTGATAGCCCATATGCCCTAATGCGGCAGCTACGATCTCTGCGATCATCTGCCCTCCCGGTATTCCTGAAGTATCCTCACCCTGGCGCGCGCCTCGGCTTCCCCTAGGACGTCCTACCATCTGAACAAGCATAACTCACATTAGATTCGTATTCACCACTGTTTCGGTTAACGAATTTTAACGTCCGTAGACGGTAAAGACGATCCACACTTATTAGTGGTCATCTGACTCTACTCACTCTAACTTCTCACACCCTTAACCCATCACTTATTCCTTAACTTATATCCTAACTCGGTGGTTACTCATGTCCGGTATTTCTTGATCAGAGCGAAACTACGCTCTGATACCACATTTTGTAACACCCCATCCAAAGCCAATCGTGGTTTTCGCAAATCTGAGCACTTAATCGAATACGTCGCAGCGGAAATAACAAACACCTGGACCTCGCCACGGTCTGATCGTTAGAATATACCGGCCTTAACAATTACAACACTTATCCAAAATACATAACCAACCCAAAACATCACCATCCATAATATCGACAACCAACCGAGTACAAGTAACTGAGTCTTAACCAAAACCTTACATCAGTTTAAATATAAACAGACGGGTGCACAGGCGTAACCCGAACTCAAAATAAACATCCCATCCTAAGTCTAACCGCTCCTACTCTCGTAGTGCGTCCTCATGGGTCTCTTACCTGCAAGTGTAAAAACAGCCCCCAAAGGGGTCAGCACGAATGCTGGTACACCCTCTCATGGCCCCCAGCTAACGGGGCTACGACGACTAATTGTCGATAGCATGGAAATTGATTACATACACAAGCATAATATGAAGTGCAATAACAATAACCACAGATGAACATATATAGTTCACAACAATGAACGACTCAAGCGTTCCCTTATCAAGTGTGTTAGTAACCCCCCTTAGTCCTCATTTCCTTAATCTCAGTTCCTTACCTTACCTTAATCTTAATCTTAACTTAATCTCAGTATACAAACCGTTCCTGGAAGGGAATGGTTGTAGCTTAATTTCGAACCTGGGATTTAGGTGATCCCACCGCACCATCTTAATGCCACCTACTCTGGACGGGAGTCCAGCGTAGCTGAGCCGGCAACCGGCCCTAGGCTACAAGTCCGAAGACAAGTCCTTAAGCCGAGGGCGGATCTGATTCAGATACCGTCCCCCTTTTTCCTTAGCATGCATGACCGGAGATCGGTCCCGGGTTTCCTCACTCAAGTTCCAGTTAGTAGAAATCTTAATCACCATGTGCTAGCTAAGCCCTAACAGGCGTTAACCAACAACCACCAAACTTAACTCTTATTCTTAACTCAGTAAGTACTAAACTTGGTTAGTAACAGTCTCAAATCTCGCGGGTTAGTGTAAATATAACACATACACAACGAGAACAATATAACCGGTTGCATGCTTTATCTTGTTTTAGTCATAGCAATTAAACAGATAGCACACAAGCCGAGGGACACCTCGTTAGCAAGCAGGTCACAAGAAAGATTGTACCGTTCACCGTCGATCGTTGTTTGATTAACCTTCTTCGGGGTCCCAATTCACAAACCTAAATCATTCATTCATTTTTAGGTCATTAGTTATTTGAACCTTACTTAACTCACTTAGTCCCTAAAGATTCCCATTCAATAACCTCTCAAGTCTTTGCCACTTAGCTTACAAACTTAACTTTAAACATTAAAATTTATACTTAACTTAACTTAATCCCTTAAGTGCTTAGTGTCCTAATCATTACCACCCTACCAAAGGTATACTTTATTACCTATTACCATTCTTAGAATTCAAAATTTCTTTTTTTTTTTAGGCTCGACCGAACTTCCCGACCGACCTTACCCAAGGTCGGTCCATTCCAGAACGCATTACCGTTTGAAAATTCTACCCCCCGACCGACCTTGCAAGTCGGTCCCAAGGTTGGTCCATTCCCGAGAGTTTCCCCCGTGGGAAATTTAAGCTCGACCGAACTTGCCAAGTCCGGTCCCATGTTCGTCGATTCCAGAGACTTATTTCCTTCACAAAATACAAGCCCGACCGAACTTGTAACTCCGGTCCTCAAGTTCGGTCGGTTCCAGAGACCATTTCCGGTAGTGTAATTTGAGCTCGACCGACCTTGCAGTCCGGTCCCTAAGGTCGGTCGGCTCCAGAACTTGTTTCTAAATTCCCATTCAACTCCAAACTTCACCTCTTATATCCTAGCATGTTATAACCTCATTTGGGCACCTCAAATACACCTTAAGCCCTCCACTAAACACATTAAATCATTCACCAAGATCCACCTTAGTCATTATGCATTTCCTTGTAATAATGCCAACACTTGTAATGTTTTTCACTAGGTTTCTAGGTGGTGGTCCATACCTAGTATAACCACTATGCCAAATGCTTCCTCACCACTATAACATCATCTCCCAAGCATCTTTCACCATCTAAACTCCTTTACACAACTACTCAGTTTCTTCACACTTATGCTTCCATCTATCTTCACATCATTTCTTCCTAGTTGTCTATCAACATTTGCCTAAGTCCTAAATACTCAAGTATATTCTTTTGATTCCTAAATCCTTCCTAGCAATGCCTAAGTCATTATAACTCATTAAAACACTTTATTTCACCCCTTTTTCATCAAGACAACCTCTAAGACTTCCTAGTACTTCCTTAGTCATTAAATCCCCTTAGGACATCTTAAACACTTAAGTACTCCTTTTAAATTTTGCCATGGGTTCTCTAGTACATAGCACATCCTAACACTTGGTTTTTTCTCCATCAAACAACCAATATCACTCAAATTCTCATCACAACGCCTTAACACACAATTTACACCAAAACTACACCACATCATCATATAGTGCATAAACTTAAATGCTTGGCACTTAGGCCCTTAATGACAATAATCTTACCATTGAATTTCCACATATATTTGCCTTCAACCTGCGAATACACACAACAAGGCTCCCTTGAAATAAAATGCTTCTTGTAATTCACCTTGATATTCTTAAACTATCTCTTTTTCCTCATTTGCTCCTTAGTCACAAGTTCACAATCATGATCATTGTTTCTCCTAGGTCATATATAACCCTTTTCTAAAGTAAACTCTCCACTAAACTCATCACACCTCTAAATCTAATTCCCTTAAACAATAAACCACCTTAAGGTAAGTAATTTTACCTTGTTCTCTCACACAGCTTCACAGGCTTTTTCTCCTTAGATCTTTCTTGCCCAATCTCGGTCACCAATATATATCTCCTTGAAATACCCCAAACCTAAGTATTCTAAGTAAACATCAAATCATGATGTAGAAAGGCTAAAATATGCCTTAGAAAGATTGGTAGACAATTTAAACCAAGGAAAACACAAGAAAATGCCTTAAGGGCAATTAGGGCAAAAATGTGCTCTAAGCTTGGAGAGACTTGGGTGAGTACCCAAATATCATGATAAGACCTTAGTAATGTTCTAATGGTCATTTTAAACCAATTACCAAAGAAAACCAAGCTTGAAAACAAGCTAAAACACAAAATGTGCTTTAAGAAGTCTTAAAGCACATTTTTGAGAAATTGTCTTAGAATTGAGTTTTGAGTGGCTAGATGTCCATCATTACTCTTTAATAAACATGTGTACTAATTAGTATCACATTAGGAAGTCTAAATCAATGGGAAACCAAAAATTTCCCGAATATGTGCACTAATTAGTGAATAGTACTCAAATAGTGCTAGTTTTGACTTAAGTCAACTTTAATTAGCCAAATGGCCAAACAAGGCCTTATATATCTTGTATACCAAGGGGGGACGGTTTTTAATGGTGACTCACCATTAGTAGCCAGCACATTAAAGGAAATGAGAGGAAAAGTAGTAAGTTCACTATTCACCCTTTTATAAGATAAATATCTTCTTTAGCTTACCTCTCCTCTCTTCTTCTTTCTTCATTTCCCTTCTTCTTCCACGGTTTTTCTTCTTATTCTCTCTGTTCTAAACCGTTCCCAAGCAGCCCCATTGTTGCCTCACCTTGCCTTGTCCATAACTTGCTCATTTTAGCTCCAAATCAAAAACTAAGCATAGATTTCTCTTAGTTAGACCAAGGCCTTGCTTCCTATCTTTTCAAAATTTGAAAAGCCTCATTTTGGAGCCATGGGAAATCGCCATTGAAGGGGAAAAATAAGTTTGAAGAGCTCATTAGCTTCTCCATTCTCTTAAGGTAAAGAATATGTAAGAAAAACTAGGTTTCCACCATTCTTCTCCATTACCGAAAATTTATACTCATGGGGCTTCATTTTTATGCCTTTTTCTAGCTTGTTTTCTATTCTCCAAGGGCTAGAGGAGGTCCTTCTTGATTCATATCCAAGCCTACCTTAAGACTTCAAGGTAAAATATTCATTATAAGACCTTAAAACACATTTTTAACCTAGGTTTTTATTCCTTGAGGTTGGTGTATTGTTTAGTACTCATATGAGTCATTGAATATTGATTAGAACATTGGCAAGGGGAATTTAAGTGGTGGCCGAGATTCATGCAAGAAGAAGGTCTAAGGAGGAAGTTAAGATAAGCTTGAGAAAATAAGGTAAAATGCTTACCTAATGGTGGTTTAAGTTTTGAGGGATGAGATTTAGATAAGTACTAATGTGGCTTAAAGCTTACATTATGTAATTGGTTATATAACCTAAGAAAAGAACTTAAACAAGCTTATGAACTTGTGACTAAGGAGCCAAAGGAAATGAGTTAGTAATATAAGTTTAAGATGAGTTTTAAGAACATTATGACTACTATGAGATTGATGGGTGTATTTGCAGGTTGAAAGCTTTATATGTGGGAAATTCAGTGTTTAAGTTTAAGTTATTTAAGGGCCTAAGAGCCATGTCATTTAAGAGCCTTAGTGCTATGCAATTTAAGACTATTGCAATATATTGAGTTTGTTGTGAGATGGTTGAATGAGGAAGAATAATGTGGTTTGGGCATGATAAGATACTAGAGGAGCTATGGCAAAATTTGTGTAGAAAACAAAGTGTTAAGTGGTAGTGGTGAGTTAATATGCCCTAGGGTTTACTAGGGAGCATGAAAAGAAAAATTGGGTGGAAATGAGTTAACTAAGGAGTTCTTGAGGATTAGAATGACCTAGGATGGTTTATGAGCAATTAGAGTTTAGATGGGTGTATAAACACACCAAAATCATGATATGAGGAATGTAAGACTTGTGCATAAGTTTTAAGGAAAGGTGTATAATGCCTTAAGGAGATTTAGGTATGAACTAGAGAGTAAGACAATGAGAGTTTTGAGAACCTTGTGTAAGTGTGATGATGTTAGTGGTGGACTAGTAGGGTTTAGTTGAATGGTAATGTGTGGACTTGGGTGATGGAAGTGAAAAAGGTAGGAGGATGTTGTAAGTCATCAAGGAAAATGACTAGGAATGTAAAAGAGCGTATGATCGTGAGAATGGTGAGTAAGTGAGTAAAAGGAGGTGGAAATGTCCAAGGAGGGTGTAGTATAGTTAAGGAAAAGAAGAACAAGGTTAGGTGCTAAGAGGATGACAAGAAATGTTTAGGTATGCCCAAGAGTTTAGGAATGATGAGTAACAAATGGAAAAGAGAGGAATTTGTGCATGGTTATGTAAGATGACTTGAGGAAGTTTTGGTAAATGAACTGAAGATGGAAAATAATGTTTATGAAGTGCCCAAACTGTTAAGGAGGGAACACTTGGGTTGGTTGAAGTTTTGGTAAAGATACAAGTTGGTAATGTAAGGAATTATATGATAAGTGTTAGGAGTGTTTGTAAGAATTGAGCAAATGTTTGAGAAGATCTTTGGAAGTTGTTTTAATGAGTTTGGTGGAGGTTATAAGGTGTGTTTGATGTGCCAAATGATGTTAGAACACATTAGGAGGCTTGAGGAAAATTTGGAGAAAGTTTGACAATGTATGGGAAGTTTCTGCAGCCGACCTACCCAGGGGACCGACCCCAGTCTGGGTCGGTCGGGCTGAAACTGTGAAGCTGTGATTGGATGTTCTCTGCAGCCGACCTACCCAGGGGGTGGGTCGGTCGGTGGGTCGGTCGGACCAAAAAAAAAAAAAAAAACCCCTAAGAGAGTTTAGTGGTATTAATGGTACCCCATTAAGGGGGCAATGATGATTAGAGGTATAAAGACCTAAGGGATTAAGTTAAGAATAAACTTAAAAGTTTAAGATTAAGTTTGCAAGATTAAGTTGTAAGACTTAAGAGGTGTTAGGATGGGATCATTAAGGTTAAGTAAGTTAAGTAAGATAAGTAAGTTGAATTGAGTTAAGAGATTAATAACCTAAAACTGAATGAATGTTTTAGGACTTGGGAGTTTGGACTCCGGAAGAGAGTAAGCAGCCGAACGACCAATGGTGAACGGTACAGTTCTCTTGTGACCTGCTTGCTAACGAGGTGTCCCTCGGCTTGTGTGCTATTTGTTTTGTGTGCTCACTAAACAAGATAAAGCATGCAACCAGAATATAATATATTTATTGTATTGTTGTGTGATGTTTGAAAACTAACACAACATACTGTGAGAACTTACTAACCAATGTGTAGTAAGGAATTGAGTGAGACTAAGGAACGCTCCCTAATAGGGACGATATGAACCGAAAGAGGTTAACCTACAACATGGTCTTGAGATTACTGCTAACTGGAACTTGAGTGAGGAAACCCGGGACCGATCTCCGGTCATGCATGCTAAGGAAAAAGGGGACAGTATCTGAATCAGATCCGCCCTCCGCTTAAGGACTTGTCTTCGGACTTGTAGCCTAGGGCCGGTTGCCGGCTCAGCTGCGCTGGACTCCCGTCCAGAGTAGGTGGCATTAAGATGGTGCGGTGGGATCACCTAAATCCCAGGTTCGAATTAAGCTACAACCATTCCCCTCCAGGAACGGTTTGTATACTGAGATTAAGTTAAGTTTGAGGTTAAGGTAAGGTTAAGATAAGTTGCAACCATTCCTTTTTAAAGGATGGTTTGTATTATTAAGATTAAGATTAAGGTAAGGTTAAGATAAGTTGCAACCATTCCTTTTTAAAGGATGGTTTGTATTATTAAGATTAAGATTAAGGTAAGGTTAAGATAAGTTGCAACCATTCCTTTTTAAAGGATGGTTTGTATTGTTAAGTTTAGATTAAGGTAAGGTTAAGAAGAATTGCAACCATTCCTCTTTAAAGGATGGTTTAAAATTAAGATTAAGATAAGCGACGTCCACTCCTTATTAAGGATGGTTGTTTGAAAATAAGACTAAGATTAAGAGGGAACTTTACTTAAGGAGTTAAATAACTAACTCTCTAATTAAGGGAACGCATTTAAGTCGTTCATTGTGTGTGAACTTTGATTGTTCATATATGGATTGTTGTTTACAGCATTTACTATTATGTTGTGCATTAATCAACCTCCATGCTATCGACAATTAGTCGTCGTAGCCACGTTAGCTTGGGGGCCATGAGGGGATCGTACCAGCATTCGTGCTGACCCCCTTTGGGGGCTGTTTTTACTACACAGGTACATCAGGAAGCGGCTGTCGCGAGAGTAAGAAGGGGTACAAGTGTTACGGGTTAAGTGTGGCCTACGAGTTGTGCATGTACACTCGTATGGCAATTTGAGTTAGTAAGTTGTATAGGATGTGAGGGGTTGTATGAAGGATATGTAATTGGTTAAGGTTGTTGTACTAATGTTCGGTATATTCTCTATTCAGACCGTGGCAAGGTCCTGGATTGTAAAGAATTCCGCTGTGACATGTTCATATATATACTGTTAAGTTGCGAGACCACATATGGATTGAGTTGGGGTGTTACAAAAAGTGGTATCAGAGCGTAGTTACGCTCTGAAGACAAGAAATACCGAACTTAGGAGAATGATGAGGTTGAGATTGAGTTATGGGTTAAGGGTTGAGAGATAGAGTGAGAGGTGCGTTAGTCAGGACTTCCCGGTGTTTACCGGACATCCATAGTACCTAGGCCCGCCCTCCACATCCCTAACCCTGAATATGTGGAACAAACGCCAGAGAGAAGAAAGCCTTCTCTTACTCGGGGAAACCCGATCTGGCAGTGAGTTAATAGTAAGCAATACAAGAAATAACTTGTTGTACAACAGTTACGGAGAACTTGGAGGTTTTTAATCGGAGCGCAACAGAAAAACAGGCGCTACCTATGGAATTCTATCAATAAGGAGCGGAAATTACCGGCAACATGGGTCGACATGCTACGCAGTCGAAATAACCCGCGATACCAATGGTAAGGAAAGCACTACGCGTGCAATGGATAAGGAAATGATAAGAGACATGAGTACCGGAAAGCGGTCGAGTGAGCATAACAGTAGGATAATACAAAGCATGAGGATTGAGACTACCGGAAAGTCCGGTTAGAAACGGGAACTCCAAACCCCATACAATGAAAAGGTTACAAACATGGCCAACATAATGCGGACGACGATAGGAACTTATATAAATTGTGTACCGAAATAGGACTACGATGTAGTGCCTAAAGAAGAATCATTACTTAGTAACCACAACAAGATGTGTGGAGACTAGTGCGAGGATTAAGACATAGGGAAATATTAAGGGGTTCCCTCAGAAAGAGGAACGCCCTGATAAATGACAGTACTGTCAAACAACAAGGAAACTGCCGGATGGACGGTTATCCAAGATAAGAGATTATCGAAGGAGACCCAAGGACTACCAATTACATGGAAATTAGAAGGAAGTATCACTACCGACGTACCTTGTACCAATAACCCATCCTGCATGGCGCACTTGCCATAGCAAGTGCTACCACGGTTAAGCTACACGGAAAGCCATCATGGCAAGATAGGAGAACGCTACAGTTGTAACACATATTAGTACCGGATTGTAAATCCATAAGAACAGAAAATAAGACCTTGGAAAGGCCCGACGGCCTGACCATGATGAGATGAGGTGACGCACCAGTCAGCCGGGAGCAGAACTTGGACATAATATTAGACCATATGGATGTTAGCAACAGTACAACAACAAAACGACAGTGTGGTAAGAACATCAATCCCGAACTCCAAGGGAAAAACCTAAGAGATCGCTCGGTAATGCGAGCAAAAACACTATATAAGCAATGATATACAAGGGATGTATTATAAGATACTATTGAGACTGTTGAAGCATCGACTTACAACGAAAACGGGATAAGACTCTCAGAGTGACCATTAAGGACACCAATAACAACATTCTTCGATGAAGATGTTGGAAAACCAGAAAACAAGGATAAAAGAAATAAACATAAGCTATAACCTGCGAAGGACTAAAGATGTACCACCCTGGAAAAGGAAAGCCCGAAGAACTACCCCCACAGAACGGGCATAGTCGAGCCGAGCAACTGATGAATGACAGTTAATACTGTTTGTCTAACTCATTAACACCCAAGTATGATTGATCATCAACGGGTGGCATAGTCAACGGAAGTTGAACGAAGCGTTGAGATGGGAGTATAAGATAACAGGATTATATCCAACTTGGACACCTTAAGGCGAACGCCTAATACGAACCTAACCTTGACTATTAAAAGACATAAGTCTAGTAAAATGACAGCTTTGTCAAAGACATCAAGTAACCTCAGATCACCTGAACAACTTCCCTAGCAGGAAGCAGGATGCAGCAACTTATCATGAAACCCGATGCTACATTTAGTATGTAACCTAACGGTGGATAGTGCTCAAAGAACCAGAATCTTATAGGATGACCTGCAGATGGGTAAGAGTACAAATAATGAACTGAGACATTAAGCATTAAGAGCCTACGAGCCAAGGATGTTAACCACATCAGAGCCCAAGGCGCGGTAAGTTATGAGAGAGCTTGTTCAAGCCACGAAGGGACTACAATTTGTAGATATGAACGGTTACCAAACCTATAACTTAGATTGTGAAGAAGAACATTACCATGAAAGGGTACCAATGAGAAATATTGAGATAATGCTAAGACAGGATCGGAGACGAACCATGCCTTTTAGGTGGGGATACCCCTCCTTGTTGTGAGGCCATGAGTGGGATGAACCCCGCAAAAGGACTTTCACTTATTAGAGATGCAATACGCTTTGTTAGGAGATGGAACTGTAAAATTGAGATTACTTTCGAACAGGTCAGATACACATGAGTAATAAGGAAGGTTGCACAAATAACCCCATATCCCAACACCCAGGATGTAGAATTAGTATGGGCAGAGATAAAATTGTGACTGCACATTATGGCACGTCAATTAATCAATGCTCAGAAGAGCTTGTGAATCAGTGGATGACTTCTTCAGTACCAGTTAAACTACATGGTAGATAACATCATTAAGGATGAAGAAAGCGAGAGAAATCAGCCTGTTTACTAATCTGAGATTGGAGCAGAACACCTTCGTATTAAGAGACAACTATTTTACAGCATGGTAACACAACCGCTATACACCGAATGAGAAAACTCCCAATGTGTTTACAAAGAGGGGATTGAGTATAAGGTAAGACATTAGAATAAGTAAGTAAGAGGTTGCACCATTAATGGGCAACCTGGTAAAGGCAACTACCACGGTAGTAGTGGTCGTGAGTACAATAGTTAGATAAGTGGATTAAGTCATGGTGCGCGGTTAAGGCGACCATTATGTATGAGCCGTCAAATATTGACACGAGGCATTAGATTTATGAGTTAAGACCAGCATAAGTAAGAAATAAGATGATAGACGGACTGTGCATTGATGCCAGTAGTCTGGACATGTTTGGTAAGATTACACAGGAAGCACACAACCCATTCCTTAGGAACTGGAAGTGCTTTCCTAATAGGAGAAAGAAGATAAGAGGCTTTATGGAAAGAGACCTAAGCTACTAAGAAATAGAATCAGTACGGGATACAGAAAGAGCTGAGCATACAATACCAAGAACACAAATGGATTTCCCTTGATTACTTCAAGAAGAACAATAAATGTTATTATGGAACGATGAAGAGGAGATCGACAACAGAATACTTCATAATTAGCAATAGCTAAACGTGTGACGGACACTATGAGTTTACTAAAACGAGACGTGGGACGACTGCACCCCACAGGGGCTTGCAGGCCTGACACGCTCATTTATGAGTTAGTTGGGTAAGTAGTAATGTACCAGTAAGGTACCCCATGCATGTGGACGAGTGGTGTAAGGAACACGGGAAGTAGTCGACTCCGTACCACCGACAACGACGCAAGATCAGACAAGAGCATCTACCACCACAACAGTTGAAGAAAAGAATTCAGTTAAACCAGCAACACAGAGAGAAACCAGAGAACAGATAATTAAGGACTATGAAGTGCGAAGAGCACGGATTGTTAAGTACAGAAATTGGACATGTCTTAAGATGTAAGGGATTAAGACTGTAAAGCGCGATATGCACTAAACAGTAGTTTCAGACTAAGAATCATCCTCAGACCAAAGGTCAGTTGGGGAGAACAATTTAGACATTCGAGAAAATACTAAGAGTATGAGCATAAGATCTTCAAGGAGAATAGATAGACGAGTCACAACTCATTAAGGCCGTGTATATATGAAGACAACACGTGTCCATTGAGACAATTAAGCCTAAGATTACCAGAGTTGCGCAGCGGAAGCTAGCAGACCACTACCTTTGAGATTAGACCAAACTAAGTTAAGGAAATGGTATAAGTACCGTTAAGAATCCTCGATACAGAGACTAGTCATTTCTGATCGAGTTATAAGTAAGATAGATGACGTGGAAGCTAGAATGCTTGGTGAGAATTAGACATCTTGAACTTATGTTCAAAGATGATGTGACGCTGATTACGTGGGTGTAATCCATTTTAAGGGGGGTAGAGCGAATTCGCTTAGCGTATGTTTGTGTACTGAGTACATAAACTACGGTGTGCATAGCACAAAATAATTTGAGAATATGTTTTACATAACATTTTAGAGAAATCATGGTTATTGCACACAGAAGATGTGAATACCATACACATTAAGTACCTATCTTGTTAACTCCGGTGTGAGTACAAGTTAAGAGAATTAAGGAAGAGGTTTAAGGAGACTTAAGGAATAAGGAATATATGAGGTATAAGTCGATATGAGACTATGTGTGAGATAAGAATAGATAACATTATGAGATACAATTTGATATGAATATGAGGAAGGAAATTGTAATGCTATGAGATATAAGATGGTGAGAATTGGTATGGGACAGTTATAGAACTTAGTAGGAATTTAAGTCTTGAGGTAATTACTAAGAGATGAATTTGGAATGTTTGATGGACTGAGTCCACACTTTGGAGATGTATTGATTATGATTAGAAGAACTAAAAAGATAGAAAATTGGACATGAGTGAATTATTTGGATGTTTGAAAATGACGTGGGAGGTGGAACTTGATTTTCTAGGGATCAAGGAAACCGAACACAAAATGGGGTGGAAGGATAGTTCTACACTAATGCTGATCACAAGGGTTGGATGATTCCTGAAACTCCCTACCAGTGGTCACAATTAAATCACACTAAGGATAGAGGCCTTAGGGTAAAATGAAATTGGAGTTGATTGTATTTTTTATTAGAGGAATTATTCCTCACATGACCTCGTAAAAAGGATTACCTTTTTACTGAGTCTCGCCCATGAAGTCGAGGACGCACGAGCCTTTGTCTTCGGACCGGTGACATGGGAGAGCAGCGTGTTTTGTATTCTGGCCCATGGTGACGAGGACGAATGAGCCATTGTCTACGGACCGGTGACATGGGAGAATACGTTGGAAGTTATGTGAACGTTTTAATCATCAAAAGAATAAGGAGAATTTTGAGTGCTATACATGCTTAAGCATGTTGTGTGATATTTAAGTATAAGAATGTGGCAGATCTAATGATCCAACGAGATTAAGTATACAGAAGTATGATCTATATGATCTGAGGAATGAGGTGATACATGTATTCTAATGAGATAAGATGCATGGGAACTTTGGGGACAAAGTTCTTTTAAGGGGGGTAGATTGAAATACCCCAAACCTAAGTATTCTAAGTAAACATCAAATCATGATGTAGAAAGGCTAAAATATGCCTTAGAAAGATTGGTAGACAATTTAAACCAAGGAAAACACAAGAAAATGCCTTAAGGGCAATTAGGGCAAAAATGTGCTCTAAGCTTGGAGAGACTTGGTGAGTACCCAAATATCATGATAAGACCTTAGTAATGTTCTAATGGTCATTTTAAAACCAATTACCAAAGAAAACCAAGCTTGAAAACAAGCTAAAACACAAAATGTGCTTTAAGAAGTCTTAAAGCACATTTTTGAGAAATTGTCTTAGAATTGAGTTTTGAGTGGCTAGATGTCCATCATTACTCTTTAATAAACATGTGTACTAATTAGTATCACATTAGGAAGTCTAAATCAATGGGAACCAAAAATTTCCGAATATGTGCACTAATTAGTGAATAGTACTCAAATAGTGCTAGTTTTGACTTAAGTCAACTTTAATTAGCCAAATGGCCAAACAAGGCCTTATGTATCTTGTATACCAAGGGGGGGACGGTTTTTAATGGTGACTCACCATTAGTAGCCAGCACATTAAAGGAAATGAGAGGAAAAGTATAAGTTCACTATTCACCCTTTATAAGATAAATATCTTCTTTAGCTTACCTCTCTCCTCTCTTCTTCATTTCCCCTCTTCTTCCACGGTTTTCTTCTTATTCTCTCTGTTCTAAACCGTTCCCAAGCAGCCCATTGTTGCCTCACCTTGCTTGTCCATAACTTGCTCATTTTAGCTCCAAATCAAAAACTAAGCATAGATTTCTCTTAGTTAGACCAAGGCCTTGCTTCCTATCTTTTCAAAATTTGAAAAGCCTCATTTTGGAGCCATGGGAAATCGCCATTGAAGGGGGAAAAATAAGTTTGAAGAGCTCATTAGCTTCTCCATTCTCTTAAGGTAAAGAATATGTAAGAAAAACTAGGTTTCCACCATTCTTCTCCATTACCGAAAATTTATACTCATGGGGCTTCATTTTTTGCCTTTTTCTAGCTTGTTTTCTATTCTCCAAGGGCTAGAGGAGGTCCTTCTTGATTCATATCCAAGCCTACCTTAAGACTTCAAGGTAAAATATTCATTATAAGACCTTAAACACATTTTTAACCTAGGTTTTTATTCCTTGAGGTTGGTGTATTGTTTAGTACTCATATGAGTCATTGAATATTGATTAGAACATTGGCAAGGGGAATTTAAGTGGTGGCCGAGATTCATGCAAGAAGAAGGTCTAAGGAGGAAGTTAAGATAAGCTTGAGAAAATAAGGTAAAATGCTTACCTAATGGTGGTTTAAGTTTTGAGGGATGAGATTTAGATAAGTACTAATGTGGCTTAAAGCTTACATTATGTAATTGGTTATATAACCTAAGAAAAGAACTTAAACAAGCTTATGAACTTGTGACTAAGGAGCCAAAGGAAATGAGTTAGTAATATAAGTTTAAGATGAGTTTTAAGAACATTATGACTACTATGAGATTGATGGGTGTATTTGCAGGTTGAAAGCTTTTATATGTGGGAAATTCAGTGTTTAAGTTTAAGTTATTTAAGGGCCTAAGAGCCATGTCATTTAAGAGCCTTAGTGCTATGCAATTTAAGACTATTGCAATATATTGAGTTTGTGTTGTGAGATGGTTGAATGAGGAAGAATAATGTGTTTGGGCATGATAAGATACTAGAGGAGCTATGGCAAAATTTGTGTAGAAAACAAAGTGTTTAAGTGGTAGTGGTGAGTTAATATGCCCTAGGGTTTACTAGGGAGCATGAAAAGAAAAATTGGGTGGAAATGAGTTAACTAAGGAGTTCTTGAGGATTAGAATGACCTAGGATGGTTTATGAGCAATTAGAGTTTAGATGGGTGTATTAAACACACCAAAATCATGATATGAGGAATGTAAGACTTGTGCATAAGTTTTAAGGAAAGGTGTATAATGCCTTAAGGAGATTTAGGTATGAACTAGAGAGTAAGACAATGAGAGTTTTGAGAACCTTGTGTAAGTGTGATGATGTTAGTGGTGGACTAGTAAGGTTTAGTTGAATGGTAATGTGTGGACTTGGGTGATGGAAGTGAAAAAGGTAGGAGGATGTTGTAAGTCATCAAGGAAAATGACTAGGAATGTAAAAGAGCGTATGATCGTGAGAATGGTGAGTAAGTGAGTAAAAGGAGGTGGAAATGTCCAAGGAGGGTGTAGTATAGTTAAGGAAAAGAAGAACAAGGTTGAGGTGCTAAGAGGATGACAAGAAATGTTTAGGTATGCCAAGAGTTTAGGAATGATGAGTAACAAACGGAAAAGAGAGGAATTTGTGCATGGTTATGTAAGATGACTTGAGGAAGTTTTGGTAAATGAACTGAAGATGGAAAATAATGTTTATGAAGTGCCCAAACTGTTAAGGAGGGAACACTTGGGTTGGTTGAAGTTTTGGTAAAGATACAAGTTGGTAATGTAAGGAATTATATGATAAGTGTTAGGAGTGTTTGTAAGAATTGAGCAAATGTTTGAGAAGATCTTTGGAAGTTGTTTTAATGAGTTTGGTGGAGGTTATAAGGTGTGTTTGATGTGCCAAATGATGTTAGAACACATTAGGAGGCTTGAGGAAAAATTTGGAGAAAGTTTGACAATGTATGGGAAGTTTCTGCAGCCGACCTACCCAGGGGACCGACCCCAGTCTGGGTCGGTCGGGCTGAAACTGTGAAGTTGGATGTTCTCTGCAGCCGACCTACCCAGGGGTGGGTCGGTCGGTGGGTCGGTCGGACCAAAAAAAAAAAACCCCTAAGAGAGTTTAGTGGTATTAATGGTACCCCATTAAGGGGGCAATGATGATTAGAGTATAAAGACCTAAGGGATTAAGTTAAGAATAAACTTAAAAGTTTAAGATTAAGTTTGCAAGATTAAGTTGTAAGACTTAAGAGGTGTTAGGATGGGATCATTAAGGGTTAAGTAAGTTAAGTAAGATAAGTAAGTTGAATTGAGTTAAGTGATTAATAACCTAAAACTGAATGAATGTTTTAGGACTTGGAGTTTGGACTCCGGAAGAGAGTAAGCAGCCGAACGACCAACGGTGAACGGTACAGTTCTCTTGTGACCTGCTTGCTAACGAGGTGTCCCTCGGCTTGTGTGCTATTTGTTTTGTGTGCTCACTAAACAAGATAAAGCATGCAACCGGAATATAATATTTATTGTATTGTTGTGTGATGTTTGAAAACTAACACAACATACTGTGAGAACTTACTAACCAACGTGTAGTAAGGAATTGAGTGAGACTAAGGAACGCTCCCTAATAAGGGACGATATGAACCGAAAGAGGTTAACCTACAAACATGGTCTTGAGATTACTGCTAACTGGAACTTGAGTGAGGAAACCCGGGACCGATCTCCGGTCATGCATGCTAAGGAAAAAGGGGGACGGTATCTGAATCAGATCCGCCCTCCGCTTAAGGACTTGTCTTCGGACTTGTAGCCTAGGGCCGGTTGCCGGCTCAGCTGCGCTGGACTCCCGTCCAGAGTAGGTGGCATTAAGATGGTGCGGTGGGATCACCTAAATCCCAGGTTCGAATTAAGCTACAACCATTCCCCTCCAGGAACGGTTTGTATACTGAGATTAAGTTAAGTTTGAGGTTAAGGTAAGGTTAAGATAAGTTGCAACCATTCCTTTTTAAAGGATGGTTTGTATTATTAAGATTAAGATTAAGGTAAGGTTAAGATAAGTTGCAACCATTCCTTTTTAAAGGATGGTTTGTATTATTAAGATTAAGATTAAGGTAAGGTTAAGATAAGTTGCAACCATTCCTTTTTAAAGGATGGTTTGTATTGTTAAGTTTAAGATTAAGGTAAGGTTAAGAAGAATTGCAACCATTCCTCTTTAAAGGATGGTTTGAATAATTAAGATTAAGATAAGCGACGTCCACTCCTTATTAAAGGATGGTTGTTTCTCAGATTAAGATAAGACTAAGATTAAGAGGGAACTTTACTTAAGGAGTTAAATAACTAACTCTCTAATTAAGGGAACGCATTTAAGTCGTTCATTGTGTGTGAACTTTGATTGTTCATATATGGATTGTTGTTTACAACATTTACTATTATGTTGCATTTAATCAACCTCCATGCTATCGACAATTAGTCGTCGTAGCCACGTTAGCTTGGGGGCCATGAGGGGATCGTACCAGCATTCGTGCTGACCCCCTTTGGGGGCTGTTTTTACTACACAGGTACATCAGAAGCGGCTGTCGCGAGAGTAAGAAGGGGTACAAGTGTTACGGGTTAAGTGTGGCCTACGAGTTGTGCATGTACACTCGTATGGCAATTTGAGTTAGTAAGTTGTATAGGATGTGAGGGGGTTGTATGAAGGATATGTAATTGGTTAAGGTTGTTGTACTAATGTTCGGTATATTCTGTAGTCAGACCGTGGCAAGGTCCTGGATTAAAGAATTCCGCTGTGACATGTTCATATATATACTGTTAAGTTGCGAGACCACATATGGATTGAGTTGGGGTGTTACACTCCTTGCCAATGTTCTAACCAATATCCAATGACTCCAATGAGTACTAGATAATACATTAACCCTAAGGAACAAACCCTAGGTTAAAAATGTGCTTTAAGGTATTAAGGTGATTGTCTTACCTTGGTTTCTCAAGACAAGCTTGGATATGAAGCAAGAAGGACCTCCTCAATCCTTTGAAGGGTAGAAAACAAGCTAGAACAAGGCATAACATGGAGTCCCATGAGTGCAAATTTTCGGACACCAAGGAAAGGAATGATGGAAAGAGGGAATTGTAGGAGAGAGGAATGGTGAAGACGGCACGGGGAAAAATATTGAGAGATGTAAAAGTTATAGCGTAAAGTTAGGGCAAAGTAAGGGAAATCGGTTACCGAAATTCAGAGACGAAATCGGCTAAGTGTGGGTGACCCATTACAGAGTGACACGTGGCATCTCTTAAAAATTTTGATTCAAAACTTCAATCTAGCATAACTTTGGCTAGGATGATCCGTTTTTGACGTTCTTTTTAACGATCTTCATGGTTTTTCATAACCTATTTATTGGTATAGGTTTCATGGCCTGGTTTGACCATTCTCAAAAAGTCAACTCTAGCAAGGCTTAATAAGCTTTAAGGTTTCTAGAATTTTATATTGACTTTTATGTTTCAAAACAATGTTCCAACACTTCCTAAAATCTTTATAATATATTTGGAGTGTTTAGAAATTTTCCAAGATTTATTGGCTTATAAATCTTATTATTAAATTCATAATACTATATAATAATGTATAATAATTAGGTTTAAATAGGAGAAAACCCCTAAATAAAATTTCACAATTCCATATAATAATTTAATATTCATAATTCCATATAATATAATTTAATTTTCATAATTCCATATAATAAGTTAATTTTTTAATAAAAGAAATCCCCTAAATTAATTTAAATTAATTTAGGGGTATTTCAGTATATCCCCCTTAAAAGAAACTTCGCCTCGAAGTTTAACAATCAACTAATAGGCACTCAACCGCTTCGGGTGTGCTGAGATATAATAACTTCAATGAAATTCCATACCATTCCATCCTTTATTCCATTTCCATTTCAACATTCCACTCTAGAGTACCGAAATCAAATCAAAGTGAATCAAAATATAAACTGAAACAAAACTCAACACAAACGTGACAAAGTACTGTGCCACAACGTAAAACTACGTACATACATACACCTCTCATAACTAACAACAATGAACGAGGCATAATCCGGATGAGATAACGAAGGAGGAGTATGCCAGCATATCCCCTTAAAAGAGCTAAGGTACGCCCTCGTACCGCTACTAACGGCACATTCAAAGAATTCAACACCTTATTAACCAGATTTGTTGTGAATTTACTGCACTGTTGATTTTATCTATGATCGTTACATATATCTGTATCACTTGATTGTTTGTAATTGTATTTCCTGGTGGTTATAAGATTTTATCTTATGATTATTATCCATTCATGTAATGACTGATACGAATTATATGTCCATATATGATCATTTATCATACCAATTATATTACCAAGCTATAAACCAGGTGTAACGTACTTGAGTAGTTTAACATAATATTCTCGATCATTTAATAATCCTCAATAATCTTCCAAAATTATCTTCAAAGGTTTATTAGTCAACCATATGTTAAAACTCTATAAGATAAATATTTTCTGTGACTTCTCAAGTTTCAATTGTTTCTATAATTAACTATCGTATTCTATACGATTCATTCAGTGTTTACTTTATAAAATTACTTATTATATAACTTCGCCCAAGGCAGAGTTTTAGGAAGTTCTTCCAAAATCTTATCCTTTATCTTAAAATTTATTATATATATATAGATATTTTTAAGGTAGGGACTCTGTATAAAATTTTAAGTCAAATGAGCTAGTCTAATGAAAACTCACTCACTCTTGGTAATTATTTTCTTTAAGGTTTGTTCTATGTGAGTATTTCCTGATTATTAAATCTTAGTACTCCCTAAATAATGGTGGCTTTTGGTAAATATCACTCTTAGTGTGTCTTTTAAACTTTTATACATGTATAATGTTAAACTTCCAAGTAAACATGAGAATTTTCAATTTTTAAGTAACTCTCAATTTTTTTTATATTCAACCAGGGGTAGATGTTGTATTTGGAGTACCCAAACTTAATTCCCTTCCTCCATATATAGGTATTTTTCACCAAAGATTTAACCCAATAAACCCTTTACATGTTTGAATTTAATACTGGATATTAAGATATAAATTTAAAATTGTTCATTGTGGCTAAATGAAATATGCCCAGCTTAAGACTTCATGATGGTAACGTCTTACCACCAATCCTCCTCAAGTTCAACACAATCCATCACTTACGTAGAAGATTATTTACGGTTAGATGACAAGGCTTGTCTAGCCCCTAAACTTCCAGAAGTGGGTGTGCACCCCACTACTTTCAGCCTAGGAGTTCGTCGCACCAGGCACTTCCCGTAGGGTGTTAGGTTTAGGGTTTTCTCCTCTAAAGTTAGCATAGAGTTTTAGTGTGATTTATGGGTTCGGGTGTATATACTAGTGTTTGTTAACTTAATAATTTCCTAGACTTAAGATTTATCTTAAACATTATCTTTAGGTAACGATTTGTTCCAAGTAATTCTTGAGATTTATTTTAAAAACTTAAAGGAGTTGAAGCACTTCTACATAATATCAATACTAATTTAGTTATTAAAGTTCTATTTGTATACTGTTTTCAATCAAAAGTATTCTTTAAAATTTCTAAGAACATGTGTACTAGCTTTTAAAGGATTACATTTTTGGCAATGTATTCTCCATAAGTATGCTTTTGAAAAATAGCTTAATATTTGGTTTATCTCAACCAAAATCGTATCGTACTTAATAGATGATATTCCAACCTATATTTCTATCGTAGTTTACTGTTCGAACAGAGCAACAGCACACCATTCTCTACAGATATTCATAAAAAAAAAGTGTATAAAGAAATCATTCACTAATCTAAGAAGGGTTAGGAGCCGTGCCTTACTGGAATCCTCACTTCCCAATTCTACCCCAATTCCCCAGTTTTAAGTGCACCTATATTCCAAGTACTTCACTCGGCTTGTTTCTCGGGTTCAGAGCGTAACTACGCTCTGATACCACTTTCTGTAACGCCCCTATTTAACATATTTATAGCAGAAATAAAATACTGAAGGCGTACAGATCATCGGGTTCCAAATACCCGGTACCAAACCTCACCAAAACACAACTTAATGATTACAAAAGTTACGGCCTGAACTCGAGAAAAACTTAACACAAACATAATAGAAATTAAACACATTAACTCTCCACAAAACCTAGTCCCATCCCAAACTCATTCTCTTCGTGGCCACCTGTAAATCAATTCGTACCTGCAAGATGAAACCAAGCAGCCCACCCGAGAGGGGTGAGTCAGTTCCCTAGAATGGAACTGGTACAATTCTCCAAAACAATATTTAAAACATAACTCTTCAAAATAAACAGTAACTTGAAATCGAACTTTTAAAAGTAAAACAGAGATAAAGCACTTCAAAACAACCAAGTTAAGGAGAAAAGAAAACAAGACAAAGATAGAGATAGAGAACTTCCAAACCAAGTCATCCACTTAAGTAGTCACACCACATAGTTAGTAAGCATCCATTTCCTAGTTAAACCCAATTCCCGTTAGGAGTAGAAAAACTCAGATAGCCACAAAGGACTAGGAATGTTTAAACAGATCCAATAACCAAGAACTCAAGAGTGAGAAAATTCAACTGGGAGAGATGGCCCCCACCGCCAATCACGTCCTTTTAGGACAGGGGATATACAGCCCCTCACTGTTTATCACGTCCCTTTTGGGGACAGGGGATATACAGCCCCTCACTGTCTATCACGTCCCTTTTTGGGACAGGGGATATACAGCCCCTCACTGTCTATCACGTCCCTTTTTGGGACAGGGGATATACACCCCTCACTGTTACCATTGAAGACGCGCGCACGTCGAAAGAAAGATTTCCAAGATTGACCTTTCCAAAAAAATCCCGCTAGATCACCAACTACCCAGAGCAATACCAAAACACTCAGTCCTACAGAGTGCAGAAGCGTAAACCCTAAGCAGTCAATGTCTAACGGGCAACCAAGTAGAAGGAACCAATACCCAAGTGAGTTTCACATCCAAGGCTTAGTTAGTCATACAAGCTGAGTTAGTCACACAACCATTTCTTTTTTTTTAGAAATTCCTCTTAAAGTCAGTTAGCGTTTTCCAAAACATCCCACAAGTCAATCATCAAAAATATCGGAGTACGAGAAATCGTACCTGGTACGTGAAAACAATAACTAGCTCGTATAAGTGATTCCCCAAAGTAACCTATAATTAAGGTGTTCCAAGTGTCGATTAGTTAAGAGACTTATAAACCTAACAGCCTTCTTCACTTACTGATTAATAATTTCAGGTTACCATTATTCTCTTACAAAGGTTTGGGCCTGACTTGTTAACTAAATCCTTTGTTAGGCCCACCTCGTTTAGTTTGGAATGATTTAGAATTTATTCCTGAGAGTGGCCCAAACTCTCTTTGGATTGTTAAAGTGGGCTTTTGGAGTTCATAGACTTGGGCTTAATGGGTTAGCCCAAGACCGGGTTAAGTTATGTTGTGTAGTAACTCTTGAATTATTAGTGATTATTTAATCACTCACTGACTAAAACCTAAGGTAATATATATATAACCTACTTACTACAACTATCACAAGGATTATTATTTCCCTCAACCATGTTAATGTATTTATATACATGTATATTTATATATAATATCTTTATGTATGAAAATTTATCCATAGCATTTTTTGGAAATTTTACTGTATTTATTAATGTTCAATAACTTCTAGGCTTAACACAACTGACTTAAGGTTTATAACATAATGTGTTTCCTTGATTTATTTAATATATATAAGTATACCCGTATTAGAAATTACTAAGACATTTCCCTATGTAATTCACCATATTTAAACTATCTTATTAATACAACCTTAACCTGTATTCTAAGTATATTTCATAAAGTATTTCTTTTACCATATCTTAAGGTTCTAGCTCTTATAAAGTTTAGTTATTATAAGTGGTACTTTAATTAGTTCCTTGATTTACTTTAAGTTACTTCTTAATTCCCTTTTATAAATGCGAAAAAAAAAAGATAATATATATATATACTTGTTCCTTAGTTTATTTAAAATATTAACCCCCATATAATATAGTAAATAAAATGTAGGATAATTAAATTCCTTAATTTATATAAGTTCCTACTTAAGTAAGTAAATATACATATATGTAAATAATTTCATTTCTCTTAAAAGATAATACAAAAACATTTATAAACTTACTGTTATAAAATGTTAATTTAGTTCCCTTTATTTTCCCCAGCTTAAAAGTTAATTAACAAACCTTACTTTAATTTTTGATTACATTAAAAACTTTATATTATAGGTTATTCTTATGAAAAACTCATAAACACAATTTTAAAACCCTTTACCATTGCCCAAAAATTCCCAAATTTAATATACAGTAACTATAACATTTTAGACATATTATAAAATTTTTATTTCATAAAAATATATTTTTAATTTAGCGAAATAATTCCAGAAAACCCGTAACTTGTAAAAATCATAACTTATGTTTAAAACTCCAAAACATAATAATTTACATCAAATAAAATAGATTAAATAAGGAACCTATGGTTAAAATTTCAAGTCAAAATACATTCGGGAAGATATTTAAATTAACCCAACAAGTTAAGACTATTTACTGGAATTTATTAAAACCCTTATAAACTAATTCTAGAATGTTTTAATCTCGGCCGTCCAATCTCTTAAAACGAGATCGGACGGCCCCTGTACATCGAGTTCATCAGCGAATTCAATTACCAAACCGAGTACTAAATCCCGTTTTTCTCACAATCTACAGAACGAAATGAGTGATTTTTATTTCTATGGATTGTAATCAAATTTCGGTTCTATTGGTATCAATTTCACCAATTATAATGCAGAGTTCATCAAGATTCGAATTCGATTTGGAAGCTAGGGTTTATCTCGGTAATCGAATACAAATCTTACCAATTCTCCTAATCTAATACGAAATTGACTAAATTAACACATGGGTTAGATCGGAAATACCATACGACAACAACAGCAAAAACGGAGAAAAAATTTGATCGGAGACTCACCGGATTGTGCGAATTGGGTGAGTTTCAATTCGGAAACTGGGAAAAGACTCGAACTTTAATCAGTTCGTGGTGCCAACTTTGCCGATCTATAACTAGCAGTACAAAACGAGTTAGATTATGAGTAAGGGCTCATTGGAAAGAAGAAATGTAGATCTACATATTGGTAGCAAGAACTAAACCTAACTCGCACCATACAGAAAGATATTGAAGTTACAAAACACGAGTTTACCTCTCTGTTTCGGTGTTATTTTATATGCTGTTGAAACCGAAACTTTAGACCACTATATCTCCTAACTGGTTACGAATCAGACTTGGGCATAAACACGAAAATTGTAGAGGGATTAGAGATCTTTACAACGAGCTAAAGAAATCGAATTTTGGTTGATTAACGACGAAGTTATGATTGACGCAAGTTACCTGAAATCGAAGAGAAGTCTGGAATTCTGGAAACAGTTTCGCAAGGTGGCTACTTTGGCTCGATTTTCGGTTGACTCAGAAGGATTTAGGGTTTGTGTGAGTAATGGTTGGAAAGAGGAATTGTAGGAGAAAGAATGGTGAAGATGGCATGGAAAAATATTGAGAGATGTAAAAGTTATAGCCGTCTAAAGTTAGGGCAAAGTAAGGGAAATCGGTTACCGAAATTTAGGGAAGAAATCGGCTAAGTGTGGGCGACCCATTACAGAGTGACACATGGCATCTCTTAAAAATTTTGATTCAAAACTTCAATCTAGCATAACTTTGGCTAGG
Organism: Limonium bicolor; assembly: GCA_023374045.1. Lineage (NCBI taxonomy): Eukaryota > Viridiplantae > Streptophyta > Magnoliopsida > Caryophyllales > Plumbaginaceae > Limonium > Limonium bicolor. The sequence continues at coordinate 169,613,217 of CM041781.1, forward strand.
ATGATCCGTTTTTGACGTTCTTTTTATCGCTCTTAATGGTTTTTCATAACCTATTTATTGGTATAGGTTTCATGGCCTGGTTTGACCATTCTCAAAAAGTCAACTCTAGCAAGGCTTAATAAGCTTTAAGGTTTCTAGAATTTTATATTGACTTTTATGTTTCAAAACAATGTTCCAACACTTCCTAAAATCTTTATAATATATTTGGAGTGTTTAGAAATTTTCACAAGATTTATTGACTTATAAATCTTATTATTAAATTCATAATACTATATAATAATGTATAATAATTAGGTTTAAATAGGAGAAAACCCCTAAATAAAATTTCACAATTCCATATAATAATTTAATATTCATAATTCCATATAATATAATTTAATTTTCATAATTCCATATAATAAGTTAATTTTTTAATAAAAGAAATCCCCTAAATTAATTTAAATTAATTTAGGGGTATTTCAGTATATCCCCCTTAAAAGAAACTTCGCCTCGAAGTTTAACAATCAACTAATAGGCACTCACACCGCTTCGGGTGTGCTGAGACAATAATAACTTCAATGAAATTCCATACCATTCCATCCTTTATTCCATTTCCATTTCAACATTCCACTCTAGAGTACCGAAATCAAATCAAAGTGAATCAAAATATAAACTGAAACAAAACTCAACACAAACGTGACAAAGTACTGTGCCACAACGTAAAACTACGTACATACATACACCTCTCATAACTAACAACAATGCAACGAGGCATAATCCGGATGAGATAACGAAGGAGGAGTATGCCAGCATATCCCCCTTAAAAGAGCTAAGGTACGCCCTCGTACCGCTACTAACGGCACATTCAAAGAATTCAACACCTTATTAACCAGCTTTGTTGTGAATTTACTGCACTGTTGATTTATCTATGATCGTTACATATATCTGTATCTCTTGATTGTTTGTAATTGTATTTCCTTGGTGGTTATAAGATTTTATCTTATGATTATTATCCATTCATGTCATGACTGATACGAATTATATGTCCATATATGATCATTTATCATACCAATTATATTACCAAGCTATAAACCAGGTGTAACGTACTTGAGTAGTTTAACATAATATTCCCGATCTTTTAATAATCCTCAATAATCTTCCAAAATTATCTTCAAAGGTTTATTAGTCAACCATATGTTAAAACTCTATAAGATAAATATTTTCTGTGACTTCTCAAGTTTCAATTGTTTCTATAATTAACTATCGTATTCTATACGATTCATTCAGTGTTTACTTTATAAAATTTACTTATTATATAACTTCGCCCAAGGCAGAGTTTTAGGAAGTTTCTTCCAAAATCTGATTCCTTTATATTAAGGTAGGGACTCTGTATAAAATTTTAAGTCAAATGAGCTAGTCTAATGAAAACTCACTCACTCTGGTAATTATTTTCCTTAAGGTTTGTTCTATGTGAGTATTCTCCTGATTATTAAATCTTAGTACTCCATTAAATAATGGTGGCTTTTGGTAAATATCACTCTTAGTGTGTCTTTTAAACTTTTATACATGTATAATGTTAAACTTCCAAGTAAACATGAGAATTTTCAATCTTTAAGTAACTCTCAATTTTTTTTATATTCAACCAGGGGTAGATGTTGTTATGGAGTACCCAAACTTAATTCCCTTCCTCCATATATAGGTGTTTTTCACCAAAGATTTAACCCAATAAACCCTTTACATGTTTGAATTTGATACTGGATATTAAGATATAAATTTAAAATTTTTCATTGTGGCTAGTAATGAAATATGCCCAGCTTAAGACTTCATGATGGTAACGTCTTACCACCAATCCTCCTCAAGTTCAACACAATCCATCACTTACGTAGAAGATTATTTACGGTTAGATGACAAGGCTTGTCTAGCCCCTAAACTTCCAGAAGTGGGTGTGCACCCCCACTACTTTCAGCCTAGGAGTTCGTCGCACCAGGCACTTCCCGTAGGGTGTTAGGTTTAGGTGTTTTCTTCCTAAAGTTAGCATAGAGTTTTAGTGTGATTTATGGGTTCGGGTGTATGCTACTAGTGTTTGTTAACTTAATAATTTCCTAGACTTAAGATTTATCTTAAACATTATCTTTAGGTAACGATTTGTTCCAAGTAATTCTTGAGATTTATTTAAAAAACTTTAAAGGAGTTGAAGCACTTCCACATAATATCAATACTAATTTAGTTATTTAAAGTTCTATTTGTATACTGTTTTCAATCAAAAGTATTCTTTAAAATTTCTAAGAACATGTGTACTAGCTTTAAAGGATTACATTTTTGGCTATGTATTCTCCATAAGTATGCTTTTGAAAAGTAGCTTAATATTTGGTTTATCTCAACCAAAATCGTATCGTACTTAATAGATGATATTCCAACCTATATTTCTATCGTAGTTTACTGTTCGAACAGAGCAACATCACACCATTCTCTACAGATATTCATAAAAAAAAAGTGTATAAAGAAATCATTCACTAATCTAAGAAAGGTTAGGAGCCGTGCCTTACTGGAATCCTCACTTCCCAATTCTACCCCAATTCCCCAGTTTTAAGTGCACCTATATTCTAAGTACTTCACTCGGCTTGTTTTCTCGGGTTCAGAGCGTAACTACGCTCTGATACCACTTTCTGTAACGCCCCTATTTAACATATTTATAGCGGAAATAAAATATTAAAGGCGTACTGATCATCGGGTTCCAAATACCCGGTACCAAACCTCACAAAACACAACTTAATGATTACAAAAGTTACGGCCTGAACTCGAGAAAAACTTAAAACAAACATAATAGAAATTAAACACATTAACTCTCCACAAAACCTAGTCCCATCCCAAACGCTCATTCTCTTCGTGGCCACCTGTAAATCAATTCGTACCTGCAAGATGAAACCAAGCAGCCCACCCCGAGAGGGGTGAGTTAGTTCCCTGGAATGGAACTGGTACAATTCTCCAAAACAATATTTAAAACATAACTCTTCAAAATAAATAGTAACTTGAAATCGAACTTTTAAAAGTAAAACAGAGATAAAGCACTTCAAAACAACCAAGTTAAGGAGAAAAGAAAACAAGACAAAGATAGAGATAGAGAACTTCCAAACCAAGTCATCCACTTAAGTAGTCACACCACATAGTTAGTAAGCATCCATTTCCTTAGTTAAACCCAATTCCCGTTAGGAGTAGAAAAACTTAGATAGCCACAAAGGACTAGGAATGTTTAAACAGATCCAATAACCAAGAACTCAAGAGTGGAATAATTCAACTGGGAGAGATGGCCCCCACCGCCAATCACGTCCTTTTAGGACAAGGGATATACAGCCCCTCACTGTTTATCACGTCCCCTTTTGGGGACAGGGGATATACAGCCCCTCACTGTCTATCACGTCCCTTTTTGGGACAGGGGATATACAGCCCCTCACTGTCTATCACGTCCCTTTTTGGGACAGGGGATATACAACCCCTCACTGTTACCATTGAAGACGCGCGCACGTCGAAAGAAAGATTTCCAAGATTGACCTTTTCCAAAAAAATCCCGCTAGATCACCAACTACCCAGAGCAATACCAAAACACTCAGTCCTACAGAGAGCAGAGGCGTAAACCCTAAGCAGCCAATGTCTAACGGGCAACCAAGTAGAAGGAACCAATACCCAAGTGAGTTTCACATCCAAGGCTTAGTTAGTCATACAAGCTGAGTTAGTCACACAACCATTTCTCTTTTTTTTTAGAAATTCCTCTTAAAGTCAGTTAGCGTTTTCCAAAACATCCCACAAGTCAATCATCAAAAATATCAGAGTACGAGAAATCGTACCTGGTACGTGAAGAACAATAACTAGCTCGTATAAGTGATTCCCCAAAAGTAACCTATAATTAAGGCGTTCCAAGTGTCGATTAGTTAAGAGACTTATAAACCTAACAGCCTTCTTCACTTACTGATTAATAATTCAGGTTACCATTATTCTCTTACAAAGGTTTGGGCCTGACTTGTTAACTAAATCCTTTGTTAGGCCCACCTCGTTTAGTTTGGAATGATTTAGAATTTATTCCTGAGAGTGGCCCAAACTCTCTTTGGATTGTTAAAGTGGGCTTTTGGAGTTCATAGACTTGGGCTTAATGGGTTAGCCCAAGACCGGGTTAAGTTTTGTTGTGTAGTAACTCTTGAATTATTAGTGATTATTTAATCACTCACTGACTAAAACCTAAGGTTTAATATATATATAACCTACTTACTACAACTATCACAAGGATTATTATTTCCCTCAACCATGTTAATGTATTTATATACATGTATATTTTTTTATATATATATATATATATATATATCTTTATGTATGAAAATTTATCCATAGCATTTTTAGGAAATTTTACTGTATTTATTAATGTTCAATAACTTCTAGGCTTAACACAACTGACTTAAGGTTTATAACATAATGTGTTTCCTTGATTTATTTAATATATATAAGTATACCCGTATTAGAAATTACTAAGACATTTCCATATGTAATTCACCATATTTAAACTATCTTATTAATACAACCTTAACCTGTATTCGAAGTATATTTCATAAAGTATTTCTTTTACCATATCTTAAGGTTCTAGCTTTTATAAAGTTTAGTTATTATAAGTGGTACTTTAATTAGTTCCTTGATTTACTTTAAGTTACTTCTTAATTCCCTTTTATAAATGCGAAAAAAAAAAAGAAATATATATATATACTTGTTCCTTAGTTTATTTAAAATATTAACACCCATATAATATAGTAAATAAAATGTAGGATAATTAAATTCCTTAATTTATATAAGTTCCTACTTAAGTAAGTAAATATACATATATGTAAATAATTTCATTTCTCTTAAAAGCTAATACAAAAACATTTATAAACTTACTGTTATCAAACTACTGTTTAAAATGTTAATTTAGTTCCCTTATTTCCCCAGCTTAAAGTTAATTAACAAACCTTACTTTAATTTTTATTACATTAAAAACTTTATATTATAGGTTATTCTTATGAAAAACTCATAAACACAATTTTTAAAACCTTTACCATTGCCCAAAAATTCCCAAATTTAATATACAGTAACTATAATATTTAGACATATTATAAAATTTTTATTTCATAAAAATATCTTTTTAATTTAGCCAAATAATTCCAGAAAAACCCGTAACTTGTAAAAATCATAACTATGTTTAAAAACTCCAAAACCATAATAATTTACATCAAAATAAAATAGATTAAATAAGGAACCTATGGTTAAAATTTCAAGTCAAAATACATTCGGGAAGATATTTAAATTAACCCAACAAGTTAAGACTATTTACTGGAATTATTAAAACCCTTATAAACTAATTCTGGAATGTTTTAATCTCGGCCGTCCATTCTCTTAAAACGAGATCGGACGGCCCCTGTACATCGAGTTCATCAGCGAATTCAATTACCAAACGAGTACTAAATCCCGTTTTTCTCACAATCTACAGAACGAAATCGAGTGATTTTTGTTTCTATGGATTCGTAATCAAATTTCGGTCTATTGGTATCAATTTCCCCAATTATAATGCAGAGTTCATCAAGATTCGAATTCGATTTGGAAGCTAGGGTTTATCTCGGTAATCGAATACAAATCTTACCAATTCTTCTAATCTAATACGAAATTGACTAATTAACACATGGGTTAGATCGGAAATACCATTACGAACAGCAAAAACGGAGAAATTTGATCGGAGACTCACCGGATTGTGCGAATTGGGTGAGTTTCAATTCGGAAACTGGGAAAAGACTCGAACTTTAATCAGTTCGTGGTGCCAACTTTGCGGATCTATAACTAGCAGTACAAAACGAGTTAGATTATGAGTAAGGGCTCATTGGAAAGAAGAAATGTAGATCTACGTATTGGTAGCAAGAACTAAACCTAACTCGCACCATACAAAAGATATTGAAGTTACAAAACACGAGTTTACCTCTCTGTTTCGGTGTTATTTTATGTGTTGTTGAAACCGAAACTTTAGACCACTATATCTCCCAACGGTTACGAATCAGACTTGGGCATAAACACGAAAATTGTAGAGCGATTAGAGATCTTTACAACGAGCTAAAGAAATCGAATTTTGGTTGATTAACGAGGAAGTTATGATTGACGCAAGTTACCTGAAATCGAAGAGAAGTCTGGAATTCTGGAAACAGTTTCGCAAGGTGGCTACTTTGGCTCGATTTTCCGGTTGACTCAGAAGGATTTAGGGTTGTGAGTAATGGTTGGAAAGAGGAATTGTAGGAGAGGAATGGTGAAGACGGCATGGAAAAATATTGAGAGATGTAAAAAGTTATAGCCGTCTAAAGTTAGGGCAAAGTAAGGGAAATCGGTTACCGAAATTCAGGGAAGAAATCGGCTAAGTGTGGGCGACCCATTACAGAGTGACACGTGGATCTCTTAAAATTTTGATTCAAAACTTCAATCTAGCATAACTTTGGCTAGGATGATCCGTTTTTGACGTTCTTTTTATCGATCTTCATGGTTTTTCATAACCTATTTATTGGTATAGGTTTCATGGCCTGGTTTGACCATTCTCAAAAAGTCAACTCTAGCAAGGCTTAATAAGCTTTAAGGTTTCTAGAATTTTATATTGACTTTTATGTTTCAAAACAATGTTCCAACACTTCCTAAAATCTTTATAATATATTTGGAGTGTTTAGAAATTTTCCCAAGATTTATTGACTTATAAATCTTATTATTAAATTCATAATACTATATAATAATGTATAATAATTAGGTTTAAATAGGAGAAAACCCCTAAATAAAATTTCACAATTCCATATAATAATTTAATATTCATAATTCCATATAATATTAATTTTCATAATCCATATAATAAGTTAATTTTTTAATAAAAAGAATCCCCTAAATTAATTTAAATTAATTTAGGGGTATTTCAAGAGCAAAGAAAATCGGTGGAGAAGATGGAGAATGAAGAGGTGAGGAGAGAGGTGAGTAAAGTGTGATATTTATGTTAAAGGTGAATAGTACTTTTGCTTTATAAGTCTTTATTTGCTTAATGAGTCATAAGGTGGTAACTCACCTTATAAGAAACCGGCCCCCATTAGTAACAAGGGGTACTTAAGTCTTTGTTGACCAAATATCTCACTTATATTGTCTTATGTTATAAACTAGCTAATTAATTTACTATTCACAAAACAAGGCACATTGTTGTGAAATTTTTGATTTCCCATTGATATAGACTTCCAAATGTGATACTATATAGTACACATGTTAATTAAAGAGTAATGATGGACATTAGCCATTCAAAACTCATTTACAAGACAATTTTCAAAAATGTGCTTTAAGACTCCTTAAAGCACATTTTGTGTTTTAACTTGTTTTCAAGCTTGGTTTCTTTGGTAATTGATTTAAAATGACCATTAGGATATTACTAAGGTCTTAGAACAATATTTGGGTACTCTCCCAAGTCTCTCCAAGCTTAGAGCACGTTTTTGCTTAAACTGCTCTTTTGGTGTTTCCTTATATTTTCTTTGATTAGAAATGTTTCTTAATGTTTCTAAGGCATTATTTAGCCTCCTTATATCTTAGTTTATCATTTAAACACCATATTTAAGTTTGGGGTATTTCATAAATAAAGGCAAAATGTGCCTTAAGAATTCCAAGGAATTATTGTCAAGGCATTGAACTAGTAAAATGCCTAAAGATCACTAAGAGAGTTTAGAGAATACCTATAAACTCATTGGAGATTAATTCTAAACAAACAAAGCAAAATTATGCTTTAAAAACTGCCGAAGGCAAAAAGATGCCTTAAAAACATAACCAAGTGCCCGAATGACATAAATAAATTGGAACATTAAATAATGGACTAATGAGAGTCTATTATAAGGATTAAGTCATTTAATGGAGTAAATAACATGTAACACTCTAATACATCCACTAAGATCATAAAATGTATTTACTCACTTATGATGATAGTAAGTATACTAATTATTCCCCAAAATGCATGGAGATGATTATAAACATTGTCTAAGGATAAAATAACATTTAATGACATTTTATAACACATAAGACAAGTTGGTGCACCACCTAACTACACTAACACATTATTGCAACAAGTTAACTTAATATTGTCCTAAAAATGAGACAAAAATGGTACCATGATTTGGTAACCATATCAGCGATGTTGGAAGAGATAGGGAAGGAAAAGAGAAGAGAAAATTGAGGGGAAAGTACAGCCTTAAACATATTCCAATTACTAGTGTACTTGTCTAGCCTTATTTTACTCTTATACATTAAAAAAGTACAACACTCCCTTCCTTCCTTTTTCCCAAATCGTACCATCTTCCTCTCCCCCTCCTTGTTCAACCGGAAGAGAAATAAAGAAAGGAACAAAAGAAACAAGGGGAAGGAAAGAAAACAAATATACTCACCTATCTAGTTCTATAATATACATACTAGTACACATGTAAGCTTAAATCAAGGTAGAAAAACCATCCAACTTTCCCCTCCTTATTACCGTAAACAACAATTGGAAAAGGGATGAAGAATTAAACAATTACCCTCCCATCTACCTAGTAAATATTATATACATTCAAGTACATATGTAAGCTATAATTAGGAAAAGAGAAGCAATTTAGCACAAAGAAAACCGGCCACATTGGCCATTGGTACCAACCAAAAATTTGGAGGAAAATCAAAGAGAAAAGAGAGGGAAAAGATAGAAAAGAAGATAAGTGAGGTAAGAAGAAAGTACAAACTAGTTTTTATATAAGCTACCTAGCATGCTCAAGTACACATGTAGGATCAAATTAAGGAGGAAAGAAATCACCTTGGCTGCCTATGTAACGGATTCAAAAAGAAGAAGAAAGAAGAAACAAAAAGAGAGAAACCTATACTTACCTACCTAACACATAGTACATCTAGAACCCTTATTATTTCCCATTCCTTTTAGCTCTACAAAGTAATCTCTTTACCCATTGGAATTCTACACCGTAAGTAACAAGAGGGAATAAAAGAAAGAAGAGAAAATAGGAGATAGGATGTACTTGCTAGTGATTAAACATTGCAAAGAGAAGACTTTCCTCCTTACATAAAACATCAACCCATCCCTGCTTTCTTCTTTGCCTATCCAACTCAATCCAGCCACATCTCCCTCCATCCTAGCTCCCGGTAAGCTCCTTCTTCTCTCTTTATTCTCTAGTTTGAACTCCATTAATGCCTTAAGCATTATTAACTCCTAGAAACCATTTTAAGCTCTAATTTCTTCTCTTTTACCCACATGATCAAGCTTCATTCTTTCTCTTGGTTGAAGCCGAAACCCACTCCATGAAGGGCTGTATGAACTAAAACAGCTAGTTAAAAGGAGAACAAATCAACACTTAACAAGGTAAATCATGCACTAAACCACTTCTTCATTTTCTCTCTTGATGACTGAAAATACCACTTATTACCTCATTAATTCTATTCTTATTCATTCCATGAAGAAAAAACCCTTGGAGATTACAAACCAAGCAAGAAGAGAACCAAAAATTATAAGCATTTTTACCTAAGGTAAAGGTTTTGTGCATTAAGCTTATAAATCAAGTTTTTGGAGGTTTGGAAAAGTTCTAATGCATGAACTCTCTTCCTTGATACATGACCGAAATGCTAGGCTTTTGAACCCCTCAAAACCGCCTCCAAATCAAGAGGAAACAAGTGGAAACAAATTCCATTTTGAGAAGGTAATCCTTAAACTAAAACCTTGGTACTTAAGAGGTGTATTAAGCTTTAAACTCATTTTAAGCTGAATAAATTCCCTCCATGCTAGTGCCGAAAACATAAGGGACTCAAGCTACCAAACTCCTTGGGAAAAATCAAAGTTATGAGCTTAGGAGGTAAACTTCTAAAACTGAAATACCCCAAACCTAGTTATGTTGTTTAAACACCTAAATAGGGTGTAATAAGACTAAAAAGAGCCTTAGAAACCTTAGTAAACAAATTTAAACAAAAGGAAACACAAATGTGCTTTAAAGTCAATAAGAGCCAAAATGTGCTCTAAGCTTGGGATAAACTTGGGTAAGACCTAATGAGCTTACCAAGACCTCATTTATACACTAATGAACATATTAAACCAATTACCAAAGAAAACCAAGCTTGAAAACAAGTTAAAACACAAAATGTGCTTTAAGAAGTCTTAAAGCACATTTTTGAAAAATTGTCTTGTAAATGAGTTTCGAGTGGCTAAATGTCCATCATTACTCTTAAATATATAGGTGTACTATATAGTATCACATTTGGGTGGCTATATTAATGGGAAATCAAAAATTTCACTTCTAAGTGCCTTGTTTAGGTGAATAGTGATTTTTATAAGCTAGTTTATAACATATGTTGCATTAAGTAATTAAATTGACAAACAAAGACTAAAATACCCCCATACTAATAAAGGGGGGGCGGTTTTCTAAGTGTGTGACTCACCACTCTCTAGTTGATAAAATAAGTAAGTAAAGAAAATTGATTAAACTTACTTTTACTTTATAAGCATAAATATCTCTAAAAGCAAATCCTATCTCATTCTCATTTCCTTCCTTCATTCCCACGGTTTCCAAACACCATCTTCTACCTCTTTCTTTGCTCTCTCTCGGTAATACCACTACCACCATAGAAACTCCCACTTTGACCTTGTAAAATCTTGCTCACTTGTTCAAATCAAAAACAAACACCACCAATCTCTTCCTCTCATCAAGCTCTTCATTCCTATCTTCTCAAAACTCCAAGAGCCCCATTTCGGTGCCAAGGTGTTCCACCATTGAAGGAGCTTGAGCTTGTCTTTTGACATATTGTTGATCTCCTTTGCTTCTAGGTAAGGAATCTCAAAGAAAAATCATGTTTCCTCCATGTTCTTACCTTGACCGAAAATACACATTGATATAGCTCTTTGTGTGACTTTGTTCTAGCTTCATTTCAACTCTTCATGGACTAGGTGGAGTCCTCTCTTGTTATATATTCAAACTCTCTTCAAAGATCAAGGTAAAACAACTACATTAATGTTTTTGAAACAATGTAAATTAGGGTTTACAATGAGATGAAGCTTATAGCTTGAATACTCATTATAATGTTTGTATATTGTTAGAACTTGACAAGGAATCAAAATACCATACGGTTTTGTAAGGAAACAAGAAGGAAGTGTTTTGGAAAAAGAGGTAAATCTACTAACTTAATGTTGTTTAATGCCTTAGGAGAAATGAGCCTATAATTGCTTATTAAAACTACCTAAAGAGCAAATGGTAATGACCTAGTAAATGTTCTCAAGGAGACTAGTAAAATAATATGTCTTGTTGTATGTAATCGCAGGTTAAAGGCATATATTTGTGGAAATTCAGTGTTTATGATTTAAGCACTTTAAGGGCCTAAGAGCCATGCATTTTAAGGGCCTAAGTGCCATGCAATTTAATTATGCACTATATTGTGATGTAGTGTGAATTTGGTGAAGTTGTGTAAGAAAGTGTTCTTGGTGTTCTTAGTGTTCTAGGATGTTTAATGATGATAATATTGTGCTAAGGTGTAACAAAATACTAGGAGAACCTATGTCGAAATTTAGGAGATGCATAAGGATTCAAGATGTTATAAAGGAATTTTGATGAACTAGGAAGTGATCTAGAGTGTAATAAGGACTTAGGCATGATCTTGAGGTTTTAGTATGTACCAAAGTCATTTTGGACTTAGATGAAGACTTAGGCAAACTTTGGTAAAATAAGGAGGAATGTAAGCTTAGAAAAAGGGATTTCAAGATATAAGGAGTTTTAGTTTGTAAGAAATGATGTTTGAGTAATGATGTTGTGTGGAAGGAATATCTTGATATAATGGTTAGTATAGGCATGAACATCACTTGGAACCTAGGGAGTAGATACTATAAGTGTTGGAGGCTTTGGAGAAATTTGGTTAAGTGTTTAAGGTTGTAGAAATGAGTATAATGGCACGTCCGAACTTCCGTCCGAATTTGGAAGCTCGGACATGCCCTGTTACGCTTACAGTTTTCTGGGTTTTAGGTAGTGTCCGAACTACCGTCCGAATTTGGAAGTTCGGACGCACCCATTTCTTTCTCTGGATTTAGCTGCGACCTGTGTCCGAACTTAGGGAAGCTCGGACACAAGTTCGGACGCACCTGCTCCTTCTGTTGGTTATTCTCGACCCATGTCCGAACTTCCGAAGTCCGGACACAAGTTCGGACATGTGTCTGTTTTCTGTCAAAAATCACGGCTTGTGTCCGAACTTGGAAGCTCGGACACAAGTTCGGACAGGCCACTGTATGGACCAAAAATTATTGTTTTAAGATGGAAATTGTTATCTAAAAATGGTAGTTGGTTAGTAATGATATTATAAGGTTATGTAAGACATGTTAGGTGGGTTTTAAAGGCAATTAAAAGGATGAAAAGTTGTAATAAGTGTAAATAAAAATAAACTAGTAATGTTGAGTAGATAATGTTAATAATGGACTAGTGCGTTAATTAACCGACGTTACTAATGTGTTTAGGATTCTCCCAAGGTGGAAATCAGTCGAGGCAAGGACCGAGGTATGGTTTTCTTGCAGTCTGTTGCCTACCGGTTTACACCGGCTTGTGTGTTGTTTGTTTTTCTGTGTGTTTATACTTTGTAAGATTAAACCATGTAAAGAGTTTACAGTTGTTAAATATTATTATGTTGTTAAGTACTCTCTCTCTTCCCTTGTGTGTGTCTAACAAGACTTGACCTATTATTGTGGATTGTTTGTTGAGTTCAATGATGACTACTAACAAGGGCTAACGGGGGAAGTGAGGAGTCCGGTCTGTTCCGGCCACGCGTGTGAGTATGGGAGTCGATGTCATAACCGGTTCGATTCTCTCTGTATGTTATGGTTAAGTTTCCAATTTGGTTTCTAACCTTCCCTTTAGCTTAACCAAGGCTATTTTACTGACTCACGTCGGGCCACAGGGGCATACTATGTGTTATTTCGGTGTGCTTGGATCACTATATCCGAGGCACCTTGTGTTAAGTTAACCGTCAATCTAACCGGACGGTAACGAGTTATGTAACGAGCTAAGTATGAGCGTGGCAACATTCTCTAGGCTCTCAATGGGGACTAATTGTTGTGGTTCTCTTCCTAAAAGGAATTGTATGTTTGTGATGTGTGTTATGATGTGTACAATACCCATATTATGTTATGTATGTATGTGTTGTGTTTTAAAATAAATACCATGTCATCATGACAAATAGTTGCGCGCATTCCGGTAGTCGATGGGCTGCGCGTTAACCATGCCAGCCAAGGGTTGCTGACCCCCTCGGGGGATCCATATTTCTTTTACTGCAGGATGAGGATCGAAGAAGCGGAGTGGCTCTAGATCCTAGGTGTAGTTACTTTTGGAGTACTTTTGGATGTTGCCCGGGATGCGCCTGTGCTCCCGTGGCGTATTATATACTTGATTATGATGGTTTACAGTGAGTATACAGTGAAGGATTTATGTAAACACTCGGTATTATGTTGATGTATATATGGTTATTAGTTCTATGCTCGGGAGTCTGATCATCAGACCGGTACAATTGTATTTATTCAGCCTTGTTAGCCACGTGGGTGGTTGACGGCATTGTAGCACCAATCGTTTAGTTACGTTTAGTGTTTATTTTCCGCTGCGATTCCAAGTAAGTGTTGTGCGTAGTAGGGGTGTTACAAAAAGTGGTATCAGAGCGAAGTATCGCTCTGATGACTAGAATACCGAGCTTAGGGATATACCGAGTTAGGAAACCTAACTACAGATACCTAAGTGAACAGATTTGGAAAGGTTGACCACTAACTAAGTGTGGAGATACCTTATTATCGGGAAGCGTTACAATCGTTGGACCGATAAGTGTGCAAGCATAATGCTAATGAGATGTTCATATGAATTCAGATGGCAGGTAGACCACGAGGTAGAGGCCGCGGGCGCGGTACTGGAGGTATGGGTGACCAGGGCGATTGATACTACGGCACAGACCATGCGGGTGGGGGACCTGAGGCAGTTGCAGCCGCCGTAGCCCAGTTGGTACCCGACTTGGTTGCTGCTATACAGCAAGGGCAACAGCCCGGAGTTCAGCACCACCACCACCGCCACGAGAGACCAATTGGGTCAAGGCGTTGGCTGATCTGAGGCCGCCCTCATTCAGTGGGGAGACCGATCCCCGTAAGCTCGAGGCATACATCTCCGAATGGAGACCGCCTTCGAAACCCTGCACCACCTGAGCAGGTCAGGTAACGACTGCTGCTTACTACTTGAAGGGCTCGGCACAAAACTGGTGGAAGCTTGTGCGAGAGGGGCAGAGTTGCTGACCCGACCTTTCAGTGGAGGGAGTACACGGCTCTGCTGCGAGCCAATACTACCCTACATGTGCAAAGGCCAAGCACCTGGAGTTGGACAATCTGAGGCAAGGGGATAAGATGACGGTAGATGAGTACTACTCAGCCTTCATCGGACTTATCCACCTGCTACCGGATCTGGGTTACTCAGACCGGATCCTTGTGAACCGTTTCTACAACGGACTGAACTATCGCCTACGCTACGGCATGGGGCCTACTGGATATACCACTTGCAGGTAAGGAAATACAGTGTAATGTGAATCGTGTGTACGATGTGTTAATGTGTTGTGAATTTATTTGGCGGGGCATAACTGACACCCTAAATATAGGAGTGCTATCATGCCGCTGCTATTGTGGAGATCACCGTCCGTTTGAGGGACGAGGAGAGTGCGCTCAGCGCAAGGCTCAGAACGAGGGCCAAGGCACGCAAGGGCAGTGGGGAGGGAAGAAGAAGAAATCATACCCCAGTCCCAGAAAGGACAGCAACAGGGTGGCAAGGGCCAGACCCAGACCACCACTGCTGAGGAGCCTCTGCAGCTCACCTATGCGTATGCGGCCAAGCCCCTACGTTCTTACCCACCTAAGGGTAATTGTCTAATCCTGTGTGATAGATTAGAGTATATGTTGATAAGTTGCGGAACAAGTATTGATTGTGTATTGTGATAGCAGCTAGCACGGGCTCTGGACCGGAGCGCCACTATTACTGCAAGTGGTGCAACGGAGACCACCCCGGCAAGGACTGCAAGGGGTAACGATGTTCAGTGCCGATACTGTAAGAAGATGGGTCACCGCGACCATGAATGCTGGCAGAACCCGAACAGTAGGAACTACAGGCCCAAGGGGCAATGGAAGGGTAAGGCCACTACGACCACCGATGGCCAGAAGACGGCAAACCAGCCACCCCCAGATCAGAGGTACACAGAGTCCCAGAAGGGGAAGGGGTCGGGGTCCAACAAGGCCACCCTGAATGTGGTGGACCGGTCTGAGGCGCCAGGGTCCTCTTCTAGACCAGGTACGCCTAAACTGTTGAGTGAAATAAGTGTCTGCATACCGCATTACATGCATGTGTGTGAGTGAGTTTAAATAAACAACCATGTGAGTAAATAAATAAAGTATAGTGTGAGATTTACCTAATTAGAGTACTCTAAACTTAAAGGAACTTTCAATATATGTTATCCAATCCCACCCACACCAAACCCTGAAGAAACCACCATCAACATCACCGACTTTCCGTTGGAGCAATGTCAAGTTATCCAGCCAGGTATGATACTCTTAAATGGATACCTGACACCGGAGGCGCAAATCCATATCATCAGACGATGCGACGAACTTGGAGCAAAACCAGGAGGGTTTTACACACCCGAATACCCGAACGGAGAGCAAGGATGCAATTGAAGATGATGTGCATGGGTAAGGACTGGAACCCTTACACCAAGTCATATCAAGAAGTGCGAGCTGAAGATGGAGCAACAGTATCAAGTATACCAGAGGAGTTCCATGCGGTCGTTAACCACGCCGTGGGAATTGCTCAGCAAGTTGAAACGGAATCAATTCCGAGTGTAAAAGCAGATCTATGCAGTGTGAACTTCTACCAGAAAGGTGGACGGTTAGGTATACACCAAGACAAGGACAAGTCACCCGAGTCTCTAAGTAAGGGAGTACCCGTGGTGTCTTGGTCCATTGGTGATACCGCAGTGTTTGTGTATGGCGAGCAGAAGTGTGCTGACCTCGCAAAGAAGCTACTGCTGAAATCGGGAGATGTACTAATCATGGGTGGGCAATCAAGGATGCTATACCATGGCATCAGAAAGATCAAACTGAATACCGCACCGTCGGCAGTGATCAATGCCACACACATGAAACCCGGACGTTTGAATTTGACCTTCAGACAGTTTTAAGCTTGTATAATTATGTGACAAACCAGTATGTATTAAGGATGTTGTAAGTATAAATCATGGCGACAGTATAAGCCAATGAATGTTGTAAAAAGAGTGTGTTAATGAATAAAGTGGAGCTGTTTGAAGCATATAAACCGTGTTGTTACCCAATACTTATTAGTTTGCCAATGAATTAGGCTGTGCACTCGGAACGGGAGGTATACTAAGTGTCTGCAATAAGGCAGAAGCCGGCAAGAGCGGCACAATCCTCACCGGTACCTTTCCAGTGAATGGCGTGGATGCATCGATCTTGTTCGACTCTGGAGCCTCACACACATTCGTTTCGCTATCATTTGCGAAGAGGCTGGGGTTAGACGGTGAAGAGATGCCAGACTTCGTGGTTACTCTCTCGTCGAAAGAGCGGATCAGATGTACCCGCTACTACCGAGGTGCTATTGTTCAAATCAGGGGTGAAGAGTTTCCGATCGACTTGATAGAGTTCGACGGACTAGGCTTTGATGTGATTGTCGGGATGAACTGGTTGGAGCGGTACAAGGGCAGAATCCTGTGTGCCGAGCATCGACTGCTTCTTCGGAGTCCATCTGGGGTTACCATATCTTACCGCCAGAGGCCCAGGGAGCCTTCGACTCAGATCATCACCGCCATGGCTATGTATCACGAGTTACGACGAGGGAGTGATGTATACCTCTGCTATGTCCAGGACATAGAGAGAGACCCTGAGTTTAGCCCAGATGTGCCGGTAGTGTCGGAGTTTCCTGATGTATTTCCTAAGGAACTGCCGGGCATGCCGCCAGCACGAGAGGTTGAGTTTGAGATTGATCTAGTTCCGGGCACCGGACCCATTGCGAAAGCACCTTACCGTATGGCTCCAGTAGAGATGACAGAGCTCAAGGAGCAGCTGAGAGACCTACTCGACAAGGGCTTTATCCGCCCCAGTGTTTCACCATGGGGAGCGCCGGTCCTCTTCGTGAAGAAGAAGGACGGTAGCCTCCGCCTATGTATTGACTATCGGGAACTGAATGCTGTTACGGTGAAGAACCGTTACCCCTTACCACGCATCGACGATCTATTTGATCAGCTGAGGGGAGCATCAGTGTTCTCCAAGATAGACCTACGTTCCGGATACCACCAGATTGCCATCCGTGACAGTGATATCGAAAAGACAGCTTTCAGAACTAGGTATGGGCATTATGAATTCACAGTTATGCCGTTTGGCTTGTCAAATGCACCAGCAAAGTTCATGGACTTAATGAACCGTTTGTTCCAAGATCAGTTGGACAAATCAGTGGTAGTCTTCATCGATGACATACTTGTGTATTCGAAATCGATAGGTGAGCATGAAAGCCACCTGAGAGATGTATTGCAAACGTTGAGAAAGAATCAGCTGTATGCTAAATTTTCTAAGTGTGAATTTTGGTTGAACCAAGTATCCTTCCTTGGACATGTAATTTCTGAGGCCGGGATCGCTGTTGATCCGGCAAAGATAGATGCAGTGCGCACCTGGCCTAGGCCGAAGACAGTTACCGACATCAGGAGCTTCCTCGGTCTGGCAGGTTACTATAGGAGATTTGTGAAGGACTTCTCCAGTGTCTCGAAGCCGATGACTTCCTTGATGAAAAAGGATGCACCATTCGAGTGGACAGTCGACTGTGAGAGGGCTTTCACGAGTCTCAAGGATGCTCTGACATCTGCACCGGTTCTGACATTACCAGACGGTCCAGATGGTTTTGAGGTCTATTGCGACGCATCAGGCAGGGGTATGGGTTGTGTGTTGATGCAACACGGGAAGGTCGTAGCTTACGCCTCCCGACAGCTGAAGAAGCATGAGGAGAACTACCCTACCCACGACTTAGAATTGGGGGCCATTGTCTTCGCACTGAAGATATGGCGACATCACTTGTATGGGGTAAGTGTGACGATCTATTCTGACCACAAGAGTTTAAAGTACTTGTTCACTCAGAAAGAGTTGAACATGAGGCAAAGAAGGTGGGTTGAATTTCTGAATGATTATGATATCAATTTACAGTACAAGGAGGGTAAGGCAAATGTGGTAGCTGACGCATTGAGTCGCCGAGCACACTCTCTCCATTCGCTAGTCTCTCATACTGGCTTGGTTGAAGAGGTGCGGAGTGCTCAAATGACGGATCAGTACATGATAGAAATTAGACAGAAGCTTATTGATGGCACATTCGAGGGTCAGAAGTACGACTTCAGACTCCACGATGATGACCTGATTAGGCTTAATGGCCGGGTGTGTGTACCCAGGAGTAGCGCTGAGTTGAAGGAGCGCATATTGAGTGAATCCCACTGTTCTACTACTTCGATTCACCCGGAGCTTAAAGAGCTTCAAGATGTATAAAGGTATGAAAAGATATTTCTGGTGGGCTGGAATGAAAAAGGATGTGAATGACTATGTGTTGAGGTGTCTCACTTGTCAGAAGGTCAAGTTTGAGCACCGACGGCCTGGTGGTATGGTGCAGCCAATGCCAGTGCCGGAGTGGAAGTTCCATGATATATCTATGGACTTCGTGGTAGGGCTTCCGCCTACAAGGGGAGGTCTGAATATGATTTGGGTTGTGGTTGACCGACTGACCAAGGTGGCCCGATTCATTCCGATGAAGGACACCTGGAAAGTGGCAAGATTGGCAGAACTATTCGATAAAGAAGTTGTAAGACATCATGGTGTACCAAAGACGATTGTATCTGACAGAGATACCAGATTCTTATCCAGATATTGGAAGTCTACACGAGAGGCATTGGGTACTGAACTGAAATTGAGTACGGCGTTTCACCCACAGACCGATGGTCAGAGTGAGCGCACCATACAGACACTTGAGGATATGCTACGTGCATGTGCACTTGACTTTCAGACCAGCTGGATTGATAAGTTACATCTGATCGAGTTTAGTTACAACAACAGTTATCATGCATCGATCAAGATGTCTCCCTTCCAGGCATTGTACGGTAGACCATGCCGCACGCCATTATGCTGGGATGAGTCGAGTGAGACGGTCATTATAGGACCAGAGTATCTTGAGCAAGTGCAGGCAGAAGTTCGCCAGATCCGGGCTAATATGAAAGCAGCTCAGGATAGACAGAAGTCATACGCAGATGTGCGCCGACGTGACCTGGAGTTCGCCGTGGGCGATCAGGTATTTTTGAGAGTATCCCCCATGAAGGGAGTGTTTCGTTTTGGCCAGAAAGGCAATTTGAGCCCAAAATATGTGGGGCCGTATGTTGTGACGGAGCGGATCGGCCCGGTAGCTTATAGACTTGACTTACCCGCCGAGCTGGGCAAGGTACATGATGTATTTCATGTGTCCCAGTTGAAGAAGTATATGTCTCATCCGTCTCATGTGCTTCAGCCTGAAAGGCTAATTTTAGAGCCGACCATGCGATCAGTGGAGACTCCGGTACGGATTCTGGACACTAAGACTCGAGACACTCGCCATAAGTCTGTGAGACTGGTGAAGGTTCTCTGGTCTAACCAGGACGTCGAGGAGGCCACTTGGGAGCTGGAAGATAAGATGAAGGCGAAGTACCCGTCGTTGTTTACTTCTTAGTGTTTGTATGTAAAGGGTACGGGGCGTACCCCTATTTAAGGGGGGTAGAGCCGTTTCGGTTATGTGTATGACATGTATTTGAATACATTGTCTGTGTTGTATGGTCATGTGTTAATGTTACAGACCGCTGAGTCTGAGTGATGTTTTGTTGTTTGGACCATGGGTCCGATATGATGTAAAGATGTTATTAGTGTGATATGGAAGTGTTGTTGATATGTGTTCTCATGTTCTAATATTTGAGATATGTGGGAAGTATGAACTTTGGGGACAAAGTTCTTTTAAGGGGGGTAGATTGAAATACCCCAAACCTAGTTATGTTGTTTAAACACCTAAATGGTGTAATAAGACTAAAAAGAGCCTTAGAAACCTTAGTAAACAAATTTAAACAAAAGGAAACACAAATGTGCTTTAAAGTCAATAAGAGCCAAAATGTGCTCTAAGCTTGGGATAAACTTGGGTAAGACCTAATGAGCTTACCAAGACCTCATTTATACACTAATGAACATATTAAACCAATTACCAAAGAAAACCAAGCTTGAAAACAAGTTAAAACACAAAATGTGCTTTAAGAAGTCTTAAAGCACATTTTTGAAAAATTGTCTTGTAAATGAGTTTCGAGTGGCTAAATGTCCATCATTACTCTTAAATATATAGGTGTACTATATAGTATCACATTTGGGTGGCTATATTAATGGGAAATAAAAAATTTCACTTCTAAGTGCCTTGTTTAGGTGAATAGTGATTTTTATAAGCTAGTTTATAACATATGTTGCATTAAGTAATTAAATTGACAAACAAAGACTAAAATACCCCCATACTAATAAAGGGGGGGCGGTTTTCTAAGTGTGTGACTCACCACTCTCTAGTTGATAAAATAAGTAAGTAAAGAAAATTGATTAAACTTACTTTTTACTTTATAAGCATAAATATCTTCTTAAAAGCAAATCCTATCTCATTCTCATTTCCTTCCTTCATTCCCACGGTTTCCAAACACCATCTTCTACCTCTCTTCTTTGCTCTCTCTCGGTAATACCACTACCACCATAGAAACTCCCACTTTGACCTCTTATAAAATCTTGCTCACTTGTTCAAATCAAAAACAAACACCACCAATCTCTTCCTCTCATCAAGCTCTTCATTCCTATCTTCTCAAAACTCCAAGAGCCCCATTTCGGTGCCAAGGTGTTCCACCATTGAAGAGCTTGAGCTTGTGTTTGACATATTATTACTCTCCTTTGCTTCTAGGTAAGGAATCTCAAAGAAAAATCATGTTTCCTCCATGTTCTTACCTTGACCGAAAATACACATTGATATAGCTCTTTGTGTGACCTTGTTCTAGCTTCATTTCAACTCTTCATGGACTAGGTGGAGTCCCTCTTGTTATATATTCAAACTCTCTTCAAAGATCAAGGTAAAACAATGACATTAATGTTTTTGGAAACAATGTAAAATTAGGGTTTACAATGAGATGAAGCTCAAAGCTTGAATACTCATTATAATGTTTGTATATTGTCTAGAACTTGACAAGGAATCAAAATACCATACGGTTTTGTAAGGAAACAAGAAGGAAGTGTTTTGGAAAAAAGGTAAATCTACTAACTTAATGTTGTTTAATGCCTTAGGAGAAATGAGCCTATAATTGCTTATTAATACTACCTAAAGAGCAAATGGTAAATGACCTAGTAAATGTTCTCAAGGAGACTAGTAAAATACCATATGTCTTGTTGTATGTAATCGCAGGTTAAAAGCATATATATTGTGGAAATTCAGTGTTTATGATTTAAGCACTTTAAGGGCCTAAGAGCCATGCATTTTAAGGGCCTAAGTGCCATGCAGTTCAATTATGCACTATATTGTGATGTAGTGTGAATTTGGTGAAGTTGTGTAAGAAAGTGTTCTTGGTGTTCTTAGTGTTCTAGGATGTTTAATGATGAAAATAATGTGCTAAGGTGTAACAAAATGCTAGGAGAAACTATGTCGAAATTTAGAAAATGCATAAGGAGTTCAAGATGTTGTAAAGGAATTTTGATGAACTAGGAAGTGTTCTAGAGTGTAATAAGGACTTAGACATGATCTTGAGGTTTTAGTATGTACCAAAGTCATTTTGGACTTAGATGAAGGCTTAGGCAAACTTTGGTAAAATAAGGAGAAAGTGTAAGCTTAGAAAAAGGAATTTCAAGGATGACTTAAGGAGTTTTAGTTTGTAAGAAATGATGTTAAAGTAATGATGTTTGTGTGGAAGAAATATCTAGGAATAATGATTGGAATAGGCAAGGAATGCCACTTAGAAACTTAAGGAGAAGATACTATAAGTGTTGGAGGCTTTGGAGAAATGTGGTTAAGTGTTTAAAGGCTTAGAAATTGGAGAATAATGCCTTGTCCGAACTTCCGTCCGGATGTGGAAGTTCGGACAGGCCCTGTTGAGTAAAGGAATTTTCACTCGCGAGCAGTGTCCGAACTTGGGAAGTCCGGACACATGTTCGGACGTACCCACCCATCCTTAGGATTATCCTCGAACTGTGTCCGAACTTGGGAAGTCCGGACACATGTTCGGACGCACGGATTTCTGTCTAGATTTTTCTCGGCTCACGTCCGAACTTCCGAAGTCCGGACATAAGTTCGGACGTGTGTCTGTTTTCTGTCTAAAGTCACGGCTTGCGTCCGAACTTGGAAGCTCGGACACAAGTTCGGACAGGCCACTGTATGGACCAAAAATTATTGTTTTAGGATGGAAATTGTTATCTAAAAATGGTAGTTGGTTAGTAATGATATTATAAGGTTATGTAAGACATGTTAGGTGGGTTTTAAAGGCAATTAAAGGATGAAAAGTTGTAACAAGTGTAAAGTAAAAATAAACTAGTAATGTTGAGTAGATAATGTTAATAATGGACTAGTGCGTTAATTAACCGACGTTACTAATGTGTTTAGGATTCTCGCAAGGTGGAAATCAGTCGAGGCAAGGACCAAGGTATGGTTTTCTTGCAGTCTGTTGCCTACCGGTTTACACCGGCTTGTGTGTTGTTTGTTTTTCTGTGTGTTTATGACTTTGTAAGATTAAACCATGTAAAGAGTTTACAGTTGTTAAATATTATTATGTTGTTAAGTATGACTTTCTCTTCCCTTGCGTGTGTCTAACAAGACTTGACCTATTTATTGTGGATTGTTTGCTGAGTTCAATGATGAACTACTAACAAGGGCTAACGGGGGGGAAGTGAGAGTCCGGTCTGTTCCGGCCACGCGTGTGAGTATGGGAGTCGATGTCATAACCGGTTCGATTCTCTCTGTATGTTATGGTTAAGTTTCCAATTTGGTTTCTAACCTTTCCCTTTAGCTTAACCAAGGCTATTTTACTGACTCACGTCGGGCCACAGGGGCATACTATGTGTTATTTCGGTGTGCTTGGATCACTATATCCGAGGCACCTTGTGTTAAGTTAACCGTTCAATCTAACCGGACGGTAACGAGTTATGTAACGAGCTAAGTATGAGCGTGGCAACATTCTCTAGGCTCTAAATGGGGACTAACTGTGTTGGTTCTCTTCCTAAAAGGAACTGTATGTTTGTGATGTGTGTTATGATGTGTACAATACCCATGTTATGTTTTATATGTATGAGTGGTGTGTTTAAAATAAACACCATGTCATCATGACAAGTAGTTGCGCGCATTCCGGTAGTCGATGGGCTGCACGTTAACCATGCCAGCCAAGGGTTGCTGACCCCTCGGGGGATCCATATTTCTTTTACTGCAGGATGAGGATCGAAGAAGCGGAGTGGCTCTAGATCCTAGGGTGTAGTTACTTTTGGAGTACTTTTGGATGTTTGCCCGGGATGCGCCTGTGCTCCCGTGGCGTATTATATACTTGATTATGATGGTTTACAGTGAAGGATTTATGTAAACACTCGGTATTATGTTGATGTATATAAATGGTTATTAGTTCTATGCTCGGGAGTCTGATCATCAGACCGGTACAATCGTATTTATTCAGCCTTGTTAGCCACGTGGGTGGTTGACGGCATTGTAGCACCAATCGTTTAGTTACTGTTTAGTTGTTTATTTTCCGCTGCGATTCCAAGTAAAGTGTTGTGCGTAGTAGGGGTGTTACAAAAACTAAGCCTTAAGGCCATTTTAATTAATTTCAAAGGGTTGTAATGATTAAGGCCGAGATCCGTTGTAATTATTTCTGTATTTTTGGAGTTATTATGGTTTTTAAGGTTATTTTATGTCATTAGCATAAGTTTAGAAAATTATGTGGAAGGTATAAGTGAAAAAGGGGTTAAAATGTGATTTTAGGAAACTATAAGGTAACATTAGGCATAGGGCCAAAGTATTCTGTTTTAAAGGGGCTATAGTAATATAATTAAGTTTATAAAATTTATGATACGAAGTTTGGATGAGTAGAAATGGGGTTTAAACATTTAATTGCTAAGTAAAATAATTAATGTGGTTAAAATGTAGTTTTTGTGAAATTTGGGGTGCATATGTGTAAAAGTTGAGAGTTTATTGTGGTTAAGGGTTTTAATAACCTAAAGGTGTATATAAACTATATTATAAATCTTGGATAAGTAAGAAACATTAAATAAGAAATTTATAAGTTAAAATGTTAAATCTGAAATTAAATAAATAAAAGGGGGTAGAAATGGTAAATATGGGAATAATGGTCAAAGGGATGTTTGGATGGTCAACCTTGACCATAGGTGAGGTTTGACCAAATTTAAAACCACAAGGTTAATTATTTTGGTTAATTAATAGGTTATTAAGTTAAAAATAGATATTATAAAACTATTTGGGTAAACTTTGGGTGGAAAATTATGATTTAAACAAGTTAGGAATATAATATATGGTTTAGATATTAAAATGTAACAATTATAAAATTTATGGGGTTAGATTGTAATTACCGAAAACTTGGGTGGAAATGGAATTAGAGCAGCCCATGGGGCTGTTCGGATATTTTGGGAAAAATTTGGGGTGGTTTTTAGAATTGATTAAATTTAAGAGTGTAATATTTAGTTTACATATTAAAATGTCACATTATAAAATACATGGGGTTAAAGTGTAATTAACCAAACCTTGGGACAGGACCGAATTATACTGTTCGGTAATTGGAAAAGTTATTTGGGAAGTTTTTGGAATTCAATAAATTAATATGTATAATATAAGTTTTAGTATTAAATTGTAAGGTTATAAAATAAAAATGGGCTACAATGTAAATAAGGAAAAGTATGGGTTAGAATTTATCAAAACCGACAAAAAGGGGGTGTATTTGGAATTGATAAAAATCATTGAGTTAGTTTTGGTATTTTAAATAATAAGATTATATAGGATACGGTTTAATGATTTATTTGTAAAGATTATAAAGTAATATGGGTTAATGTGTAATTAAAAAGAAGTTGAGGGTGCAAGGAATAGAATGTGGAAAATTAAGGTGTTGTTCGGCAATTATATTTAAGAACGGAAACTATAGGTTAAAAAGTTAATAAGAGAATAAATATCATAGTATATGATATTAGGATGCTTTTGTAATATTTTGAAAGTGGATGTGGTGAAAAAATAAATAATGGGAAGTATAGGGTAAAGGCGAAAATATTATGAAGCTTGGGCTAGTTTATAATATAAGGTTGGAAGGTGTCATGAGATGACATTGGAATGTAGTTGATTGGAAATTAAATGGAGATTCATAAGGAATTACATGGGTAGTAGTTACATGAAATAATGAACTACTTGGAAAAATGAGGATTATAAAATAAAGTTTACAATACAAAGTTACAACCTTATAATCTATGGGATAATACAATGGCATTGTGACATATAAATATTATCAAGTTAAGAGTTATTGGGATTAGTGAAGGAATTATTATGAGGATGGGAAGATAAGTACTCACATCAAATAATGAAACTATATATAAATTACAAGAGTTATAATGTAAGGTTAGAAACCTTATAAAGTTGGGGAAAAGATATGTCACACTTAAAGTGTTATAGGATTATCATATACTAAGATCATACCCTTAGTAAACAAAGTGCGAGAGATAACACTTATGAATGTTAAAATACTCTCACATAAAATGATGAAATATTCCATATAATAAACAGGGATTATAACCCATGTTAATTGATATGAAAGTAAAGGGTTAAGTAGTAGTGATTACCTAGTCAAGGGAGGTTGATGAGATATGTTGTAAGGTGGGAATGGATTATATTAAGGTAAAGAACAAATACACATGATAACGATGATGGAGTACGAACGTAATGTACTTATAATCATGTATAAATATGTATACTACCTATGAACTAATAGTAGTAACAAGGGATTGAAAATTCTAAAGTGATAAATAAATATCACATTAATATTCTTACGAATAGATAGAGTATAGTTCAAAAATAATCCCGAACTTGATAATAACCCGAAAAAAGTAATTAACCAACTAAGGGTTAACAAACGGGAAGGGATTTGTATTAATCTGGAACACATAATAGGACTCGATGTATAATTATTAACACATAGAGTTACTTATTCCAGAATACATAGAGATAGAAGATCGGAAGGAGTAGCAAGATTGACGGTCGCGGGGTTGGTGTCTACTTCTCAGAGCGAGTGACTACTGGTGTACGGTATGTTGGATTGTGTGGTCTGAACCTCTGAGGGCTTCCTCGGGTTCGGACAAAACATGTGTGCTAAATGCTTAAGAAAAATATGCATGATGAAATTTATGTTATGTGATTTTTATATGCTCGACGATCAAGCGTTTTATTATTGCGCGCGTATGTCTTTCAGACGCTGTAATACTTTATACCACGTGACTACGATACAAGCAAGGATGGTGAAACACAACGAAGTACGACACTGTCGATAACTATTTTAATTACCTAAGACTTAAAACTTAGGAGAAAAGATTCAGTATTACCGATCTTAGAGCATTGGCACAGAACATGAATATAACCTAGATTACTCCTAGGTATGTGTAAGACCTTACAAGGCATCGAATAAATAAAATGTATTCTCCAATGAACTCAAAACCAATAATGGTGAGTCGGTTAAAACGACTAACTATTGAGAAATGGTGGATGGTGTGGTGGTGTGATATATGTACGGGAAATCTTGTTCTCCATCCGTTCCAGCAGGTTGTGCAGTGTGATCACCAGAGAGGATCCGAGTGTGGAACCTCTCGTTGTGGAAATCCAATTGATCGTCTTAGATCGGTTGGCAGAGGGTGCTGCTGTTTGGCACACGGCTACGACCATATGGACGTCTCTCTCTCTCGAGACACAGGGAAGCTCAATGGTCTCTGACCATTGGCAATAGGACTACTGTCCAATCAAAATAAAACTTGGTGAGGTTAATGGGAATTTGTCCATTTAACGAGACACCCACAAGATAATAAGAGTGTTGGTGGAAGCGGGGCTTCCAGTGATAGTAATAAACATGAGAGTGTGACTTTCGACTCGACGATTCAATCCTTGCATAAGGATTAAAGTAGATGATTTAATGTGTAGATGTTATATCTGTTTTGATGATCTACGATTATCTTGTATGTACTATTGGGTGTTTACATATCCGCATTTACGGTTTATTCCTACTTGTAAACTAGAACAACATGTAAATTGGATGACATGTCAAGATGGCTAATTAACCTAAGTAAACTAAAGGGGTCTAAGATAACACAGTTTAACATTCTCGGACAAGCGCTGAGCCCTCAATGGGCACCGACATTTTATTTGCAGGCGGTTGACGCGACGACGAAGCGCGGGTTTTGGGTTTTGGTTATTTTGATATGGCAATAGTTGTAGTTTAATTGAGGTATAGAATTTTTGAGTTTCCATGAGCATTGGTGGCATTGTATTAAATATGCCCACTTTCGGTTGATGTAAATTTATTCTTGGTTGCTCACTAGTTCCTAGGAGGATGTTTGGAATCACTTTTGGGCGAATGATGTGGAGAAATGTTGGTATGCATTGTGGTTTGATTAGTCTCGATCATCACGGCGGATGGTTGGTTAAGTCTTTGGAATGGTGGTTGTGACACCCGCCTAGTTAGTGAGTGCTCCCGCTACAATTATAACGTCTTTAATTTCTGTTGCGATTACCCGGTAATTTCGGTGAGGATTAGGTTTAATAGACGGGGGTGTTACAAAAAGTGGTATCAGAGCGGAGTACCTCTCTGATGACGAGACTAATAACGAGAATGCGTTGTTTAAGATGAGAACTAAGGAACAGTGAGCATAGGACTTATCATGGGGAAACATGGGAAACGTGGTGAGGATCCATAACTAGGAAATTCCTAGAAATACGAAATATGCTTGAGTGTTGGCCTGTAAAGGCACTGTGAATGTAGAAAGGTTGTGAATACGTAAATCACAAACTCCTTATATATACATATCGATTACCCTGGAGGTATTATCTGAAAGACGAAATATATTTATATATATATAACTACGTTGTTAAGTAAACCACCGTCGCTATGAAGACGAACAAAAGTGGAGATGAGGGATACGAAGTCACGAGAGGACTGTCGTAACCATTATACCAATCTTCTATGGCCATAACTACGACCAATAAACCACTTGCAACAGGTATTCTTGAACGCCTATCCCCACCCTCCTCATCCCGGGGACTAATGACAAATGAAGACCACATGGAGATGAAAAGTTCCTCCAAATCGGGAAGACCCGACCTGGCCGCTATGAAACGTTACATCGACAACGCGGAACCAGAACTTAAATGCAAGGAATGCTAAGGACTAGATAAACCCGGCAGCGGTATACGATCTAAAGGGAACTACTTGAACTCAGTAGTAAATTTATGGGACCCTACTAAGCGAGGGAACACCATACCAATGGCAATAACAGAGCCAGTGAGATTAGCGAATATGCAAGATGAGAGCGCGTACATACCGCAGCAGAAAAGCACTGTGTGATAATTCAACCTGCATGGCACACTTGCTACAATAAGTGCTGCCATAACAACTGATCCGGAAAGACGACAATGACCTACAACGGTAGACAACTTCAAGGGCAGATGGACCGTACCCTCTAGGACCACAATAAGTTAATACCTAGAGAGGAGGAAAAGTCACATAACCCTGAAAATGCGAGAAAGACGAATGCATGAGCAAAGGCGAAAGGAAGGCTAATGAGAACCTCCTCACAACGAGCAAAACCAGAATTTTTAGGATACCCAGGCACTGAGCCTAACGCTCAGTGCGGGACAGAAAATCCTACAATTTTACATTGACTTTATAAGAAGAACAAATAACACGCTACACCAACCAAAACCATATGTACACAATGGATAAAGCCTGCTAAATTGACTTACCTTGGAAGGACCCTCCATATTTTCAAAACCTTTTCACACCTTCAAAGCCATTTTACGTGCCATTTACCCATTCTTTCAACACACACCCATTAAGGCTTCGAACGAAAGACGAGAGTATACGGGCAGAGCTACACCGAGACATTAGACTAAGAAAAACCCCACTCAAGAAATTCTCGACCGTTTACAAGCGAGCTATCATCACAAGAGAATCCAATACGCCAAAGATAGAGATCGAAGAAGGTTTAATGATTAGTTACACACAATGCGCTTAAGGAAACAATGAACGCATAAACTAGAAACCCCAAGATACTAAAGGGAGATGGGACGGGTGCCACACGTATTAACCAGTTCTAAATCCATGGCGAAGCAGACAACAAGTATAGCTTGAGAGATTGAGCCGAAAAAGATGTCAAGATAACGCCAA
Organism: Limonium bicolor; assembly: GCA_023374045.1. Taxonomy (NCBI): domain Eukaryota; kingdom Viridiplantae; phylum Streptophyta; class Magnoliopsida; order Caryophyllales; family Plumbaginaceae; genus Limonium; species Limonium bicolor. The sequence goes on from CM041781.1 coordinate 169,642,752, forward strand.
TTATCACTTGTAAAGGATGATGCATCCATCGCTGATAAATACGGGGAAAACACCCGAATCAATCCCAAGGATCTTAGATAACATCACAATGTGAAAACTCTGAAATCCTAAATTATGATGGGGAGGGAATGAATACAGCTAACAAGATGTTCTGAAGCCGGGGAAGACAGAATTGTGAAAACAGCTGAAGCAAGCATACTACATGGTAAGCGGATTCAACTAAATACCTCACTATGGGAATTGCAAAATGCTACCCATATACGTTATGGAGGTTGAAAACCTGGAAATTTGAGAGTGCTGATGTAATTCAGAAGAGCTACATGTTGGGAAGATATACCTATATATTCTTGTCCACAAAACTAAATGATACCCAACTTGTTATGAGACACATATCCTACTCTATTCACATGAACATGTATGAGCCTATGTCTTCCTCGACAGCTCCAATGCGTGAATATGAGTAAAGGGATGTATAAATTCAAATAGAATTAACTCCTGATGTGATGTGAGTGTACGCTATAACCGCGAGTGGTTCGATAGTAAAATAAATTAGTGGTAGATTGAGTAGTCATCACGTAACAGAAGTTTTGATAAGATAAATTTTGGAAATGAAAATTTTGAGGTTGCTTGATATTTGACGTGGGAGGTCGAACTTGACCCAGGTCAGGCCAAGGGAAAACCAAACACAATTGGAGTGAAGGGATAATTCAATACCGACGCTGACCACGTTGGGGTTGGAAAGTTCCTGAAACTCCCTACAAGTGGTCACGAATAAATCTGAATTGAATAGGTGTCTATTTTTAGTCCTGACATAAAGATAAACTATAAAGGTATAAATAGGTGTATGGTGTGTATCGTGTAAATTGATAGGAAGATTATCTATGGTATCCTATAGAGGATAAATAGTTAGAACGACTCCACAAATATTAGAATATAGTCGATTATAAGAGAATGCTCAGGATAACTATAACATGGTGCATGTTAATCAATTGATTACAAATTGAGTAATACACTCCTATAAATACAATAGAAGGTATCCTCAACCAATTTTCTAAACTATAACTACACCGCTATCTGTAAGGAAAGAGCAGTGCCCAAATCTTTATAATAAACCCCTGATGAGTGTGTGAAATGAGAACTACCTATAAACTTGGTAGAGTTAGGAGAATAGGAATCTTATATCAACACTAAGGTAAGCTATCTCCAAGACCACAAGAGCAAATTTCATTGTGAGGAGCACATACTTCCAACCAGAAGCCCCAGCGGTAATCCTACCGCAGAATACCTAAAGAACGGGCAATCGAAATCGTATCCGTATGATCAGTGACTAACAAACTGGCAAAGGCAAGAAAAATTTCTACGCTATGTACAAGGATACACGACAAGACCATAACCCAGATCTTACACTAAATACATGAACCGAATACGGTGACAGTTAAACAAATACCGGTACCACGGATTGGCGATCCGTTGATCAACAAAAAGGAAGTTCGGTGATCTCTAGCACTAACTTAAAATCCGAACACCTTCAACCACAGATTATAGGAAGTGATGTATAGAAGACTGAAAATACCATACCTTAACACGAGTTTTACCTAAACCGATTGCAGCCGTAAACGCGAATCGATATAGAATGTGTAACCAATTAACACCCAAGTACTACCTTTAGAAAGGAGTATCACAACCAACATGCCAATAAAAACACACAAGTCCAGGAGAGCGAAGTATCGCCTCTAACCACCTTCCTAATCCATACCACTAGGGCAACAACACCTACGACAAGGTAACTGATAACACAAACTAATCAACATCAGATGACACCAAGGATATCCATTAAAAGGGAGATTGACAGTAGAATACTTCACTAACCGTGTGGCGGACACTACAAGTGTAAAAAATGAGACGTGGGACGACCGCACTCCGATAGGAGAATGAGGGCCTGACAGGCTCATCTATGAGTTAGTCAGGTAAGTAGTAATGTATCAGTAGGGTACCCCATGCTTGTAGACAAGTAGTGTAAGGAACATGAGAGGTAGTCAACTCCGTGCCAAGGTTGGTAACATAAACCCAGACAAGTACAACCAATTACCTCGAATATGGACGAGAAGAGCCTCAGTTAAACCAACGGGGCTAGAGGAGCCAAGAACCATGAATACAATACGACCAACGTCGTAACTCCACAACGAAATGATTAATGCACAGTGAAGACAAGGAAACCTTTCGAAGTCGTGAATGCTAATGACATAGACATGGAAACCCATTAAAAGGGCTACTAATATGTGAAAACCTCATAAGGATCAAGCAAAATCTTGATGTCCAGAGAAACCTACCAAATGATGTGAACCTAAACACATGATTACACAATAAAGGAAGGCAGAGCTAGTATACTAGCGGACGCCTTAAGCGATAAACAAATGTTATGATAATTAATAACCGTCGAACCGACTAGGATATGGTACGCATAGAAGCGACCATCATGAACAGCCATTAGCAAGAAATACGTGGGTGAAAATAGTCGAGTAAACTTCGAATAGAAGGAAGAGAAATGAAGGCTAAAGCGGTAGAACTCTAATACAAGCACAACAAATGGATTCCCCTGGCAGAAAGCAGGATGAACCATACGAACATTGTTGCTAGCCGGACACACGAGAAGATAACATACATCAACATCAAGTAAGTAGCAAAGAAATACAACAAATACATTACCCCGGAACAAAACGACCTGGGGACACGGATGACAAGCATTATCTCCGTAGACATAAAGGCTAGTACGTCTCAGTATTACAGAGACAAGTGCAAAAAGCACTAAGTACTAACGATAGCCAATGTCATATTGCACCTCAAATTGAAGATCAGTGAGAGAAGATACGCATATATACGCTAGTAATCCAACCATAGAATATACGACTAAGATCTAATTGTGCACGCCTACAATCGATGTTACCGCGCCGATTATGATACCTCCGTTTCCAAATTACGAAAAGACCATGGGTAACACTGTCATATTGGAACGAGGTCAGCAATAATTCGCTGCTAATAAACAGTCTACAATATGTCGACAACAAGGAAAAAGGGGGCAAACTGAGCCCTAGATTCATGGGTCTGCACCTCATTACGGAGCGAGTGGGCCCATTAGAATGAATTCGAGGGAAAGCACAAAGAAGTGTGTGCCTAACCCTTCATATGTTTTAGAACCCGGGGGGACTAGAATCATACCCGTCTCTCAGATACGAGGAGAATCCTCTCCAAAGGTGGAAGACGTCGTATGAGAGTTGGAGAACTCTACGAGAGCCAAGTATCCAACACTCGTTGAGCGGCTGTTGTATACTTGTGGGGTACGGGGCGTAACCCTTTTTAAGGGGGGTGAGCCTCTTGGCATGCACTTGTGTGCACTAGATTTTGATTGTTTGGTTGTGTGGTTTTTTTGTACGTATATGAAGCATACTTGGTTTTGTTGTATATACGGTGATATCTTTGTGTATGTTATACATTGGATGGATACGTCCTTAGTGGCGTTCATGATTTACATATTTTTATCTTATGAAAAAGATGGAATGGATTATAGAGACTTCAGGGAAGTGGTCTAGACTGTAAAATTGATCGAGTGCTAATGGATCACTTACATCCATACATGAGTATTGAACATAAATGATATTGTGAACGGTATATCAAATAGATATACATTATTGGGTTACATTGGGTAGTGACTTTAGCTATCCGGTTTAGATGACTTCGGGACGAAGTCTTTTTAAGGGGTGTAGATTGAAATATCCCAATCTTAATTAATCTAATTAAATACAATTAAGATTGATTAAGACCAATTAAGGCAAGTTAAATACATACCTTAAAATCTCATAAACCAAATGTGGATAAATAAAGGCTAAATGTGCCTTAAGAATTCCAAGGAATTATTGTCAAGGCATTAAACTAGTAAAATGCCTAAGGATCATTAAGAGAGTTTAGAGAATACCTCTAAACTCATTGGAGATTAATTCTAAATGAACAAAGCAAAATTATGCTTTAAAAACTACCGAAGGCAAAAAGATGCCTTAAAAACATAGCCAAGTGCTCGAATGACATAAATAAATCGGAACATTAAATAATGGACTAATGCGAGTCTATTATAAGGTTAAATCATTTAATGGAGTAATCTAACATGTAACACTCTAATACATGCACTAAGATCATAAAATGTATTTACTCACTTACAATGAATAGTAAGTATACTAATTATTTTCCAAAATGCATGGAGATGATTATAAACATTGTTTAAGATTAAAATAACATTTAATGACATGTTATAACACATAAGACAAGTTGGTGCACCACCTTAATTACACTAACACATTATTGCAACAAGTTAACTTAATATTGTCCTAAAATTGAGAAAAAAAACGGTACCATGATTTGGTAACCATATCAGTCGATGTTGGAAGAGATAAGGAAGGAAAATAGAGGAGAAAATTGAGGGGGAAAGTACAGCCTTAAACTTATTCCAATTACTAGTGTACTTGCCTAGCCTTATTTTACTCTTTATACATTAAACAAGTACAACACTCCCTTCTTTCCTTTGACCCAAATCACACCAGCTTCCTCTCCCCGTCCATGTTCAACCGGAAGAGAAATAAAGAAAGGAACAAAAGAAAGAGTTGGAAGGAAAGAAAAGAGATCTTTTCTCACCTACCTAGTACTATAATATACATACTAGTACACATGTAAGGTTAAATCATGGAAGAAAAACCAGACAACTTTCCCCTCCTTATTACCGTAAACAACAATTGGAAAAGGGATGAAGAATTAAACAATTACCCTCCCATCTACCTAGTACAATATTATATACATTCAAGTACATATGTAAGCTAGAATTAAGGAAAGGAGAAGCAAACTAGCACAAAGAAAACCGACCACATTGGCCATTGGTACCAGCCGAAAATTTGGAGGAAAATCAAAGAAAAAGAGAGGGAAAAGATAGAAAAGAAGATAAGTGAGGTAAGAAGAAAGTACAAACTAGTTTCTATTATAAGCTACCTAGCATGCTCAAGTACACATGTAGGATCAAATTAAAGAGGAAAGAAATCAACCTTGGCTGCCTATGTAACCGGATTCAAAAAGAAGAAGAAAGAAGAAACAAAAAAAAAGAAACCTATACTTACCTACCTAACACATAGTACATCTAGAACCCTTATTATATCCCATTCCTTATAGCTCTACAAACTCATCTCTTTACTCATTGGAATTGTACAATCGTAAGTGTAACAAGAGGAGAATAAAAGAAGAGATAATAGGAGATAGTATGTACTTGCTAGTGATTAAACAATGCAAAGAGAAGACTTTCCTCTCTTACAATAAAACATCAACCCATCCCTCCTTTCTTCTTTGCCGGCTCCAACTCAAGCCAGCCATATCTCCCTCCTTCCTAGCTCATGGTAAGCTCCTTCTCTTCTCTTTATTTTCTAGTTTGAACTCCATTAATGCCTTAAGCATTATTAACTCCTAGTGTGATACCCTTGAGGTTTACCTCCCACATCGATTGGAGGGGAGAACAAACCACTCCTTATATGGGTGGGGATACCTCTCCTTGTTGTGAGGCCTTTTGGGGCTAGGAAACCCCAGGAACAAAACTGTGCAGCCTGCGTGCCAAAGCGGACAATATCACAGCAGTGGGATGAAATACCCCTAAATTAATTTAAATTAATTTAGGGGATTTCTTTTATTAAACCTTTAATAATACTATTAAGTATTAAATTATTATATGGAATTATGAATGTTAAATTAGTATAAGTAATTATGAATATTAAATTATTGTATGGAGTTATGAGTATTAATATTATATGGAATTATGGAAATTATTTTAGGGGATTCCTCCTATTTAACTCTAAAGAATACAATTAAATATTTAATTAGTATATATATATATAGTATTATGAATTTAATAGTAAGATTTATAAGTCAATAAATCTTGAAAAATTTTCAAGACACTCCAATTATATTATAAAAGATTTTAGAAATATTTGGAACATTGATTTGGATCATAAAAGTCAAGATAATATCATAGTTGAAATATCCATAATAATTATAAATATAATTAAGGTCTAATTATATAAGGCTAACATTATATAAGGCTAACATGTTGCATAATGAATTAAGTAAATACTTACATGAATTAAGGTTTCAATGAACCTCAGTTATATTTATAAAAATAAATATATAGTCTAAAAATATTTATCAAACCTAACGTGAAATTCTAAATTAAGAGGATCAAATAAAGGAGTAAATTATACAATAAAAATCGGTGTAACCTGTAATATATATTATTACATGAAATGACACATAGATTATTATGAGGAAGATTGAGAGGTTATTTAACGAGCTAATTTAATTATGAATCTCCTCTAATCCTTTTCATATTACCTTTACTCAGGTTACAAAAAAAAAATAAAAATAAATAAAACATAAATTATAGCCTCTCTATTTTCTTTTCACTCATGGTTATAATTTAATTGGCAAACCTCTCTCCTTTCATATTCCCTCATTCACAGTCATATATATTCTCAACGTTCATTTCTCTTTATTTACTCATCACTCACGGTTAATACATGTAATTCTCTCTTCATGTCCCTTCTTCATTTTATTTTTATTCTCTTCATTTATAATATTTATTTTGCAAACTCAATTCCAAGAGCACTTATTCAGCAAACAATGGATAGACAAAGAAAATAAACTCTTCATTTTCTTCTCATAATAATCAAGAAACTTACATGCTGGCCTCTCTTCTTCATATTCCCCTCATACAATAACTTAATTGGCAAAATATACATTCTAGAAATTTCCCTTTCACTCACGGTTGAAATTCTCTCATTCATTTTCTCCTCAAGTTATAAATATATGTATAATCCATGTCAGCCCTCTATTTTCTTCACCCAGGTAATTGGAAATGAACCTTTTATTTTCTTCAAATCTCTTCACGGTAATTTAGCAACCAGCTCTCTTCATATTTCCTCCACTCACGTGCAATCAAACCGGCAAAGGAACATAGCCAGACTCTTTATTTTCTTCAACCAGCGACCTGTTTCTCTTCATATCCAGTGCCTCTTCTTCTATTCACTTCTTCATCCGCAATCTTTGTCGATGCACCCATGCTGCAACCGGTACTCCTCTTCAACAGAAAGTGATCTTATTTTCTTATCAGTCCTTTCTTCTCCCGCAGCTATAGACCTTTTACCCCCATGTTTACCTTTTGAAGCTTATTCGAGCAAGTCTCTAAACTATCTTAACGACCATAACCATGAAAAGAGCACGATGAACGGAATTTATTTCTCCTTCAGTTCAGGTTCTCCAGCCCAGGCTAACAGCTGTTGTAGTCTCTTCACATAAGAATCAAAGTCTCCTTCAATAAACCACTCAGTCTCTTCCCGCCTCATCAAGAGCTCGTCCGCAACCTTAGCAAAGTGATGAATTACTGCTGCAATTAGCCATCAAATACGCATCATAAATCACAGGGCTACTGCACCACTCTTCATTCCTCGTTGTTTCTATATGCCATGCGGGCAATAAATCACTGGACCTGCTGCGCGTTGCACACCAGATTTCACGGACGTGAAAACTTTCTTCTCAAACCGGTAATAAGCTCCAACTAATTTATTCTACTTTGATATAATAATAGAAGTTTTGGATTTTTTCTGGATAAAAGAAATAATGGGAATAAACTTTACGTGCATTTTAAAATGTCTAAATAAATTATAATGGAAACTTAAAACGAGGGATTTAGTTTCCGGATATGTAAGTTTGGAGATTTTGGAAATTTTGAAAAAAAATATTGGTGACAAATTGAGTTATTGTACTGATTTGATAAAAGGAATAATAAACACAGAATTATTAAGCGTTTAAGCGATTTGTAACTTGGGATTTAATATGTATTTGTGTAGTTAATTTTGTTGGAAAATCAATATTGTAGGAAGATATTATGGTTGGTGGGGGAGATTAAAGGAGTACCTAATAATTAGATATTTAGTGGTTAAACTGTTATTGATGGGAATGTAAAATACATGTTTAAATACTTGAGATTAAGGAAATAAAAGGGATCGAGTAAAAGAAAAATAGTTATAGGAGTAAATAGAGAATGGATGCGTGGTTAGGTTAATTTATGAATTATAAATTAATAAGTTTATAACGGGGAGCGGATAATGTTTAGTGAATTTAGGATTTAACGTTCATATTTATATAATTAAGTTAAAGTAGGAGGAATTGAGTAATATAATACTAATATCATTTTAAGTGGTTAAAAATAAGGGAAACTTTGTCGGTATGAATGCTAATATGACGGGAAGTATTTGAACATATATGTTAATACATATATACGGGTTTTAGTTATGAGAATGATAAAACAAATAAAAACACACAAAAAAAATATTTACACAGAGAAATTAAGGAATTACTAAAATAGTTGAGAAGGTTAATAGTTCAGGATGTATATATATATATGCATACCGTTAAGAAAAATAAGGAGTTATTAAAAATTAAGTCAAAAATTAGGGATTAAAAATAATAATAAGTGGTTGGTTAGATTAACAAGTAATAAGTCAAAATGGAAGATTTGTTTAGAGGAGTAGTACATAAAGAAATATTAAGTTTTTAAAAGGATTAATAATTCGGGATTTAAAATATCTATGTAGCTAAGTTGCTGGAAAATCAATATATGGGAGAATATTGTGATTAGTGGGAGAACGAGATTAGGTGGTTAAATTGATCAATTAATTTGAGTGATAGATTATTTAGTCAACTTCACTAAGAATAATGGATCGATAAACACCTAAGTTCAAGGGTGAATTAGATTGTAAAATGAAAAGTGAATATATGGATAAAGAGAGAAATTTAATTATTAAGTAGTGGAGAAGGTTGATAATTTTAGGATCTTAAAATATATAAATATATGTGCACAACTAAGCTTAAGGAAATAGGATGAAACGAACAATAAACTAGTAATATGAGATGTATATATAAGCTTTAGTCTAATAATATAGTTTGGATAACATGATAATAAAATTACAAATAGTATATAATGGAGGGAGTAAGTAATTATCACACTCGTTAGTTTGAGAAGATAGGGGTTTCCTGATGAACTCGACAAAACTGGGCCGTCCGATTGTAGTTAGGAGAAACGGACGGCCGAGATTATAACGTAGATGATATACATCCCAGAATAAAACTCTGACTTGTTGAATTTATTTAATGACCTTCCCTAATGTATTTTGACTTGAAATTTTAACCATATATTCCTTATAAAGTATAGCTTATTTTTATGTAAATTAATATGGGTTTTGAGTTTTTAAACATAAGTTATGATTTTTGCAAGTTACGAGTATTATGGAATTATTTGGGTAATTTAAAAAGATATTTTTATGAAATAAAAATTTTATAATATGTCTAAAATGTTATAGTTATTATATATTAAATTTGGGAATTTTTGGACAAGGGTAGATGGGTTTAAAAATTATGTTTATGGAATTTTCATAAGAATAACTTATAATATATGGTTTTCAATGTAACAAAAATTAAAGTATGGTTTGTTAATAAGCTTCTTAGGTTGGGGAAAATAATTAAACCTAAATTAACATTTTATACCAGTATGTTTATAAATATTTTGGGTATTATCTTTTAAGTGAAGTAAAAGTTGTTGTATATATATATATATATATATATATATATATATATATATATACTTATATGAGAGAAATAAAATAGGAACTTATATTAAATCAAGGTATTAAACTAAACTACATGTTGTTATTATGGAGGTTAATATGCTTAATTAAAACTAGGGAAAACACTTTATTTTATAAACCATATGTCGGTTGTGGATATGTCTAAAAGATATTAAATATAATTAAATACAATAAGGATTTCTTAAAGAATGTTTTGGATAAATCCTAAGGAAAATATAAGTGTATATATAAATAAATTAGAAGTAAATAAAAGAAGTAACATACCTTATGGGAAACATATTAAGAGGGAAAAATTGGGATAAACCTAATTCATACGTGACAATTAAAAATATTAAATGTTAATGTGACATCTAGGTGGGCTATTAGGGGGAAATACATATCATAAACCTTAAATAGGTGTCAAAGTAAGTTAGCCAAGCGTGACCAAAGGGTTTAATTAAATTAAACCTATAATCAGGAGTAGGTAAAAGGAATGAGTTAAGTATACATTAAAGATTTAATTACGAGATCTAGCCAGATCCTTAGGAGAGAGTAACTGTAAAACAAAACTATAGACTAATAAGAATGGAGGATGTGTAGCATTATAGTGCCTTAACTAATCAATGCTTGGAATACTTTAATTATAGGTGATTAGTGGAAGTAGTTCGCATTTTCAAGTTTGATTACTGCTTCTACATATACCAGGTACGATTTCTCGTACTCAGATATTTTTGGTGACGAACTTCTTGGAATGTTTTGAGAAACGCTAACTGAGCTTGAATGAATCTCGAAAGGGAACTGTTGTGTGACTAACTCAGCTTGATGTGACTAACTGGGCTTTGAATGTACAATTCACATGATCATTGGTTCTCCTTATCTGGTTACCTCATTAGATATTAACTGCTGAGGGTTTACGCTTCTGCACTCTGTAGGACTGAGTGTTTTGGTATTGCGCTCGTGCAGTTATTAATCTAGTGGGAATATGGGAATGTTGGTCTTGGTAAATTCTTCTTTCGACTGTGGATATCAATTCAACCATGAGCTGAGTCTTTGTTGTGATGTGCGCACATCTTCACCGGTAAACAGCGAGGGGCTGTATATCCCCTGTCCAATCGGACGTGGTAAACAGCGAGGGGCTGTATATCCCCTGTCCAATCGGACGTGGTAAACAGCGAGGGGCTGTATATCCCCTGTCCAGACGGACGTTGTAAACAGCGAGGGGCTGTATATCCCCTGTCCTATCGGACGTAGTCAACAGCGAGCCATCTCTTCCAATTGGTTTCATTCCACCCTTGAGTTGTTACTACTTGGGTTTTTCTACTCTTACTGGAACTTAATCTAACTTAAGCGTGGGATGTTCACTAACTCCTGGTGTGGTTTTAATTGACTAACTTTATCTTTTCTGTTGACGATCTCTATTCCTTGCTTGTTGCTTTGACTTGGTGATTTCGAAGTGCCTTGTTCCTCTGTTTTGTTTTTAAGAGTTTCTTTCCAAGTTTCTATATTGTTTAAGGATTATGTTTTAATTTCTGTTATGAGGATTGTACCAGTTCCATTCCAGGGAACTGACTCACCCCTCCCGGGGTGGGCTGCTTGGTTTTATCTTGCAGGTATGAGTTGTTATACAGGTGGCCACGAAGAGTCTGAGTGATTGGGGTGGGAATTAGGATTTGTGGAGCGTTGGCGTATTTTTCTATTGTTAGGTTTATGTTATGTTTTCTCGAGTTCAGACCGTAGCAGTTATAATTTTATAAGTTGTAATTGGTGAGGTTTGGTGCCGGGTGCTTGGAACCCGATGATCTGTAATCGCCTTAGTATTTTACTTTCCGCTGCATTTATGTTAAATAGGGGTGTTACATGGGATACTGGGCTGTTACAGTTGGTATCAGAGCTAGACCCAGGTCGGTGTGCCGGTGTGGCCCGCGAGGGTGCTGGGCTCCCAAGGGGGGTGGAGTGTGATACCCTTGAGGTTTACCTCCCACATCGATTGGAGGGGAGAACGAACCACTCCTTATATGGGTGGGGATACCTCTCCTTGTTGTGAGGCCTTTTGGGGCTAGGAAACCCCAAGAACAAAACCGTGCGGCCTGCGTGCCAAAGCAGACAATATCACAATAGTGGGATACTAGGTTGTTACAATAACAAACTCAATATGGTGCAATAATCTTAAATTGCATAGCACTAAGGCTCTTAAATGACATGGCTCTTAGGCCCTTAAATGACAAGAATTTAAACATTGAATTTCCCACATTTAGAGCTTTTAACCTGCATTTATACAACACTCAATCCCAATTTATGCTCATTTTACAAACTCATTTCCCATTGGCTCCTTAGTCACAAGTTCTTAAGCTTATCCATATTCTTTTCCCTAGGTTATATAAACCATATTGTAATGTAAGCTCTAGGATACATTTAGTATCTATATAAACACCATTCTTTAAGACACTAGACCACATCAAGGTAAGTCATTTACCTTATGTTTCCAAGCCTTTTCCTTTCTCCTTTCCTTTGGTTTTCTTGACTGATTTTCGGCAAGGACTTTTAGTTCCCTTGCAAAGCTTCTAATCAACATTCAAATAAGGTAATGTGTGCTAAGGAATATACCTAGACTCATGGAACTCATTCCTAGGTTTACAAGAATTCCTTAATGCACTAAATGGATGATTACCATTGGAATTTGGAATGGACTTTGATAATGAAGCAAGGCAAGACTTCTTCTAGTCTCTTGGAGATTGAAACAAGCTAATTCAAGGAGTAAAACAAGACCCCCATGAGAAGTCATTTTCGGTAATGTATAGAAATGGATAAAACCTTGGATTTTTCAAGCTTTTCTTACCTTGAATGAAAGGAGATGAAATGGAGCTCTAGAAACTGAACTTTCCCCTTCAATGGAGTTTCTCCATGGAATCAAACTTGAGCTTTTGAAGTTTTGAAAAAATAGAATTGAAGGCCTTTGATCGAACTAGCACAAACATGCTCTTAGTTTTTGATTTGGAGCTTGGACTTGGATTTAGCAAGCAAAACAAGGTGGAGAAGTAATGTGCTGTAGCATGAACGTCTTATCTTGGGGAGGATGAAGAAGAATATGGTGGAGGAGGAGGGAACTAAATAGAAGGGAGGAGAGAGGTAGCTAGGTAAGATGTTTTTTGTTAAAAAGGTGAATAGTTCCTTACTTACTTTTCCCTCTTCTTTTCTGATTTTTGCTGGAGCCTTGGTGACTCATCACCTTCAAAAGCCGCCCCCTTCATTCTCTAGATATTTAAGGCTACTTTGACCACTTAACTAATTAAAGTTGACTTAAGGCTAATTTGGGTACTATTTGGTCATTATTCATAATTAGTGCACAAATTTGTGAAATATTTGGTTTCTCATTGCTTTAGGCTTCCTAATGTGATAAAAATAGCACACAAGTTAATTAAGGTATAATCTTGGTCATTTAACCACTCAAAACCCATTTCTAAGACAATTTTTCAAAAATGTGCTTTAAGGAGTCTTAAAGCACAATTTGTGTTTTAACTCGTTTTTGAGCATGGTTTTCTTTGGTAATTGATCAAATATGTTATTTAGCATGTTAATAAGGTCTAATAATGACCTTTGGGGTCCTAATCAAGGTTACACCAAGTCTAGGGCAAGTATTTGCTTAAATTGCCTTTATGGTGTTTCCTTGTGTTTTCCATGGTTTAATTTATCTACCAAACTTTATAAGGCATATTTTAGCCTTATTACCTCATAAATTGAGGTTTAATTACCATATCTAGGTTTGGGGTATTTCAATCTACCCCCCTTAAATGAACTTTGTCCCCAAAGTTGTAATACCCTATCTTAATCCAATCGTGGTTATTGCAACTTAACAACATATATATAAACGTCGCAGCAGAATTCAATACACACCAGGACCTTGCTACGGTCTGAAACGCAAGAATACACCGAACTTAACGATTACAACACTTATCCAAAAACACCAACCGAGTTTAAAGTATTCTCCAAGTCTAACAAGTTTACCACAATCTCAAATATTAACAGACGGGTGTACATGCACATCCCGTACTCAAAATAAAACCCTTCCCAAGTCTACCCGCTCCTACTCTCAAGGTGAGTCTTCTGCGGGCGCTTACCTGCAAAATTTAAACAGTTGGCCCCGAGGGGGTCAGCACCTTTTCTGGTACGATTCTCTTATAGCCCCCAAGCTAACGGGGCTACGACGACTAATTGTCGATAGCATGCGGTTGATTAGATACACAACATAAATAAAAAGTGCAATAAACATCAAACCACATATGAACAATCACAGTTCAACACGATGAACGACTTAAAAGTGTTCCTTAAGTAAGTGAGTTAACTCTTAACTCCTTAGGTTATAAATGCTCTTAATCTCAGTCCATCCTTATCTTATCTCAAGTCTTATCTTAGTCTTATTGCACCAACCATCCTTTAACTAGAATTGGTTGTTGCTTATCTCAATGTTTATTTTTGTTGGGCCAAAAGTAACTCTAGCCAATGAATTATCAACTCATTGGGTGAAAAAACAACTTATCTTAAATTTGGGATTTAGGTGATCCCACCGCACCATCTTAATCTTGCCTCCCACCTTGAACTGTAACCCAAGGTGGCTGAGTCGACATTCGACTCTAGGCAACAAGTCCGAAGACAAGTCTCAAGCGGAAGTCGGATCTGATACAGATACCAACCCCATTTCCTTAACATGCATGACCGGAGTCCGTCCTGAATTCCTTACACCCCCAAGTTCCAGTTAGTGAAAGTCTCAAAGACAATGTGTTAGTTAACCCTTTCTCGGGTACCAACCAACCAATATAAAAGATAAGGTGTTATTAACTTATACCTCAGTTACTAAGCATTGTTAGTAAATGATCTCAAGTCAAGTGTGTTAGTTGAAATCACAAACACACAACAAATACAATAAGCCGGTTGCATGCTTTATCTTGTTTAGTCGGAACACATAACAAATAGCACACAAGCCGAGGGACACCTCGTTAGCAAGCCGGCTACAAGAAAACCATACCGTTCACCGTCGACGGTCGTTTGTCTAGCCTCATTCCGAATCCCAATTCTCTAGTCCTAAAACATACATCCAATTTAGGTTGTTAATTACTTCCAATTTACTTAACTTACTTAACCACTAATGATCCCCAACTAATAACCACCAAGTCCTTAGAAACCTAACCTTAAACACTTAAATCACTCACTTAACTTAATCTCTTAAGTCCTTATATGTTTGTCTTTCTAATCATCATTACCCCTTAGTGGAATACTACTAATACCTCTTATGACTCTTAAAACTTAATTTTTTTTATAAGGGCCGACCAACCTTACAAGGGAGGTCCCAAGGTCGGTCGGAACCAGAACACTTTCCCGTCTGAAAATTTCACCACGACCGACCTTGCCAAGGTCGGTCCAAGACAGAAAACATTCCCGTTCGCAAATTTTAGCCCAACTGACCTTTCCAAGGTCGGTCCTAAGGTCGGTCTAAGTCAGAGAGCTTCCTGGATGGGTAATTTAGGCCCGACCGACTTTGCTAAGGTCAGTCCTAAGGTAGGTCGAAGTCAGAACCTTGTTTTTAAGTGCTTATTTCACTCCATACCTTGCCATAAGTGTCCTAATATGCTCTAACATCATTTTGGCACTTTAACACACTCTTAAACCATCCCCAAAACCTCTTAATCCACCCACAATCAAACTCATTAACCATTTACTCAAATTCTTACTAAATCCTTAACACTTAGAACTTAATTCCTTACACTTCCAACTTGTAATTTTGCCTAAGACTTCAACTGACCAAAATGTTTTCTTTCCACCAATGTAACCACTCCTCAACCATTATTACTCATTCCCATTTCCTTTACTCAAACTTCTCAAGGCTATATAATCTAGCTCATGCTTAAACCTTCACAAGAGATAATACCTTATTTCCTTCAAACTTTGCACAAGTTTCATAACTTCTATTATCATGGTTTTGGCACCTTAAATTCACCATCATAACCTCTAGTTACTCCTAGACACTCCTAGGTCATCCCAATACTCAAGAACAACTTAGTTTATCCATTTTCACCAAAACAACCCTTAATGTTTTACTAGTACATCCTTAGTCATAAAATCTCCTTAGAACACCTTAAACACCAAGTTTCACAACCAAATTTTAACATGGCTTCTCTAGTATATTACTATACCCAAACACTTAGGTTTTTCACCCTTAAACAACCAAGAACTCTCAAACCTTTAATGCACATTCTCTACACACAAACTACACCACATCATAATATAGTGCATAAACTTAAATTGCTTGGCACTTAGGCCCTTAAATGACATGGCTCTTAGGCCCTTAAATGACATAAATTTAACCACTGAATTTCCCACATATAATAGCCTTCAACCTGCAAATATACACAAAAATGCTCCCATTGCAATATAAGTGTTCTTGTAATTCACCTTGTGATTGTTTTACTAACTCAATTTGCCATTTGCTCCTTAGTCACAAGTTCTCAAATATGATCATGTTCTTTCTCCTAGGTTATACAGCCCTTACTTATCTTAAACTCTAACCTACATTTAGTATCCATCTAAATCCATCCCTTAAAGCATTAACCACCTTTAAGGTAAGTCATTTACCTTGTTTTTCCAAGTTTTTTCTCACTTCCACTTCCTTCGTTTCCCTTGGTTGATTATCGGCCAAGGACCTAGTTCTCTTGGCAATGTTCTAATCAACATACAATTGCTCTAATGAGTACTAAGGAATGCACCTAAACTTAAGGAATCATTCCTAGGTTAAAAAGAGTGCTTTATGGTATTAAAATGGATGATTACCTTTAAAGTCTCAAGATAGACTTGGGAATGAATCAAAGAGGACCTCCACTAGTCCTAGGAGAATGAAAACAAGCTAGTTCAAGGAGTAAAACAAAGCTCTATAAGAAGGTGATTTTTGGCCATAATAAAAAATGTTGGAAAGTTGATTTTTCTTTCACTTTCCTTACCTTGAATGAATGGAGAACCAAAAGAGCTCTTCAAACTGAATTTTCCTCCTTCAATGGAGTTTTTCCATGGCACCAAGCTTGAGATTTTCCAGTTTTGAAAAGATAGAACTAAAGGGCTTGCTCCAACTAAGAGAAATCTATGCTTAGTTTTTGATTTGGAGCTAAAATGAGCATTTGGTGAGCAAGACAAGGTGGAGGAAGAATGGGTTGGTTCTTACGGTTTCTTAGAGAGGAAGAAGATGAATAAAAAAGATGGAGAAGGGAATGAATGAAGAAGAGAGGAGAGAGGCAACTAAAGGTAAAATCTTTTCTTAAAAAGGTAAATAGTACCTTACTAACTTTTCCCTCTTCTTTTCTGATTTTGTTGAAGTTCATGGTGAGTCATCACCTTCAAAACCGGCCCCCTCTTTCTTAATGAAGATATTTATGGTCTTTGTGAACCAACTAATTAGACAAAGTTGACTAAAGCTTAAATTGGGCACTATTTGATCACTATTCACAATTAGTGCACAAAATTTGTGAAATTTTTGGTTTCCCATTGATTTTGGCTTCCTAATGTGATACTTAGTAATTCACAAGTTGATTAAGGTGTAGTCATGGGCATTTAGCCACTCAAAACCTCCTTCTAAGACAATGTTTCAACAATGTACTTTAAGAGTCCTTAAAGCACAATTTGTGTTTTAACTTGTTTTTAAGCTTGGTTTTCTTTGGTAATTGATTTAACATTTCCGTTAGCATGTTAATAAGGTCCAAGAATGATATTTTGGTGCTGACCAAAGTTACTCCAAGCTTATAGCAAGTTTTTGCTTAAATCGCCTTTATGGTGTTTTCTTGTGTTTTCTATGGTTTAAAATGTTTACCAATGATTCTAAGGCATATTTTAGCCTTCTTTTATCTTAGTTTTAACATATAAACACCATATCTAGGTTTGAGGTATTTCAATCCACCCCCCTTAAAATAACTATGTCCCCAAAGTTCACATGTATGCTATAACATTTACAACACATGAATAACTCAATACCATAGGTTATATTCACATTCACACATCTCAAGACTCACTGGTCTGCCACAAGTACAATACATAAGTACTACACATATCTCAAACTTACCACAAAGTGTAATATCCTACACATAACCTTATCTTATACAAAACCATATCTTACACCAACCTAGCAAACGACAAACATTGTTCGTTTACTAACTCAAAAGCAATGAAGCTCTACCCCCCTTAAAAAGGGGTACGCTCCATACCCTATATAGACGATCTAGTCAATAAATAACGAAGGGTACTTTGATCTCATCTTATCCTCTAACTCCCAAGTGGCCTCTTTGACATCCTGGTTAGACCAGTGAACCTTCACCAGTCGCACTGACTTATGGCGAATGTCCCTAGTCTTAGTATCCAAGATCTTCTGAGGAGTCTCTACTGATTTCATATTTGGCTCTAAAGTCAATCTCCCAGGCTCTAAAACATGGGAGGGGTGGTGCATGTATTTCTTCAACTGTGAAACATGAATGACGTCATGCACTTTACCCATCTCAGCAGGTAGGTTCAACCTGTAAGCAACTGGGCCCACCCGCTCCGTAATCTCATAAGGACCAACAAACTTCGGCCTCAATTTGCCCTTCTGCCCAAACCTAAACACACCCTTCATTGGTGAGACTCGTAGAAATACCTGGTCGCCCACTGCGAACTCTAGGTCTTGTCGTCGAACATCAGCATACGACTTCTGCCTATCTTGAGCAGCTTTCATATTCTCCCTGATTTGCTGAACTTCAACTTGAACTTGCTCTAAGTACACTGGTCCTATAATGACCGTATTACTCGACTCATCCCAGTAGAGCGGTGTACGACATGGTCTACCGTACAACGCTTGGAAAGGTGCCATCTTGATCGAAGCATGATAGCTATTGTTGTAAGAGAACTCGATCAGATGCAACTTGTCGATCCAACTGCCCTGGAAGTCTAAGGCACATGCCCTCATCATGTCCTCGAGTGTCTGAATTGTACGCTCAGTCTGACCATCTGTTTGAGGATGGAACGCGGTAATCAACTTCAATTCTGTACCCAACGCTTCCCGTGTGGCTCTCCAGTACCTCGAAAGGAATCTGGTGTCTCTGTCAGATACTATGGTCTTCGGTACCCCATGGTGTCTCATGATCTCCTTTTCAAATAACTCAGCTAGCTTAGTTACTTTCCAAGTATCCTTCATCGGTATGAATTGGGCTACCTTGGTAAGGGGATCCACTACAACCCATATCATGTTCAGACCTCCCCTGGTAGGTGGGAGTCCGACCACGAAATCCATGGAGATGTCATGAAACTTCCACTCCGGAACTGGCATCGACTGTACCATTCCGCTCGGTCGTCGATGACATCTGCCTTCATCCCCGACCACCAGAAGTACCTCTTCATGTCTTTGTACATCTTAGAGGCTCCCAGATGGATGGAAACTAAAGAACAGTGTTATTCTCATAATATACGGTCTTTCAGATCTACGCCGCTGCGCGGGATGCATAACCGGCCCTTAAGTCTAATCAGATCATCATCATGAAGTCTGAAGTCGTATTTCCGACTCTCAAAGGTACCCTCTGTCAGGTTCTTTTCTAACTTCTCTCATAAACTCATCGTTCCTCTGAGCCTCTCGCACCTCATCAACCAAGCTAGAAGAAGCGAGTAGCGAATGGAGTGAGTGTGCTCGACGGCTCAGGGCGTCAACTACAACATTGGCCTTCCCTTCTTTGTACTAGAGGTCAATATCATAGTCTTTCAAGAATTCTAACCATCTCCTCTGTCGAAGATTTATCTCTTTCTAAGTGAATATATATTTCAAGCTCTTATGATCGGTGTAGATCATCACACTAATCCCGTACAAGTAGTGGCGCCATATCTTCAAGGCGAAGACTACAACTCCTAACTCCAAGTCGTGAGTGGGGTAGTTCTCCTCATGTGTCTTCAGCTGGCGTGAGGCATAAGCGACCACTTTGCCATGATGCATGAGTACACAACCCAATCCTCTGCCGGATGCATCACAGTAAACCTCAAAGCCCTCCGTACCGTCTGGAATGGTCAGAACCTGTGCAGTGGTCAATGAGTCCGTCAAGCTCTGGAATGAACTCTCACAATCAGCCGTCCATACGAACGGTGGATCTTTCTTCATCAGACTGGTCATCGGTTTTGCGACCTTGCTGAAATTCTTAACAAATCTCCGATAGTACCCTGCCAAACCGAGAAAGCTCCTGTTGTCGGTAACTGTCTTCGGTCTTCTCCAGGTGCGTATGGCATCTATCTTTGCTGGATCTACAGAGATCCCAGCATCCGAGCTGACATGACCCAGGAAAGAGACCTGGTCAAGCCAAAACTCGCACTTGGAGAACTTAGCATAAAGCTGGTTCTCCCTCAGTATCTCCAATACTCTTCTCAAGTGATTCTCATACTCAGCTCTTGACCTTGAATATATCAATATGTCGTCGATGAATACCACAACCGACTTGTCCAACTGCTCCCTGAACAAGCGGTTCATCAAATTCATAAATTTCGCCGGTGCGTTCGACAACCCGAACGACATCAATGTAAATTCGTAGTGGCCGTATCGTGTCCGGAATGCCATCTTCTCAATATCTCCCTCCTTAATGGCTATCTGATGGTACCCCGATCCGAGATCAATCTTGGAGAACACGGAAGCCCCCTTCAACTGATCTAACAGATCATCAATGCGAGGTAGTGGATATTTATTCTTCACAGTCACTGCATTCAACTCTCTGTAGTCGATGCAGAGGCGGAGACTGCCATCCTTCTTCTTCCAAAGAGAACTGGCGCTCCCCACGGTTAAACACTGGGTCGTATGAACCCTTTATCTAACAAGTCTTTCAACTGTTCTTTCAACTCATTCATTTCAGCCGGAGCCATGCGGAAAGGCGCCTTGGCTATCGGTCCGGTTCCAGGTAGTAGCTCAATGGTGAACTCTACCTCCTGAGTGGGTGGCATGTCGGGCAGTTCCCGTGGAAAGAGATCGGGGAACTCCGACACTACCGGTAAATCAAGGTCGAACTCGGGGTCCCTCTCTATGTCCTGGACATAGCAGAGATATACTTCCTCCTTCCTCCTCAACTCCTTATACATTGCCATGATGGAGATGATCTTGGTCAAAAGCTCTCTAGGCCTCTAGCGGTATGATATTGTACCCCCAGACGGACTCCTGAGTAGAAGTCGGTGCTCGGCGCAGAGGATACGACCCTTGTGCCACTCCAACCAGTTAATCCCGCATATCATATCAAATCCCAAATCCCTGAACTCAATGAATGAGACTGGAAAGTCTTCGCCCTTAATTCTGATGGTGGCTCCTCGGTAGTAGCGAGTGCATCGAACCTTCTCCTTAGACGGGAGCGTAACCGTGAAGTCGGGTAGCTCATCAGCGCCTAGCCCCAACCTCCTCACGAATGATGACGAGATGAAGGTATGGGAGGCCCCTGAGTCGAAGAGAACTGACGCATCAACGCCATTGATCGGAAAGGTACCGGTGAGAATAGTACCACTTGTGTCGGCCTGTGCCTCTGTAAGGATACTTAGCGCACCTTCCGTACCGAGTCCATAACCTAATGTATTTCACAAGCTTTCATGGGTATTGATGGTATAACAAGAGTCGTAACAATTAATATGAACAACACTGTTATTTTATTGATAACCATCCTATTACATCATGTACTTCTTTCTTACCCTTCCTTTCTTACATCATACTTAAAGCATTACATGGCTAATACTGTCTAAAAGGTTAGGTTTAACCGTCCTGGTCTCATATGTGTCACATTGATCACTGCTGAAGGTGTTGTATTCAACATAATTTTCTTAATCCCATGGTACAACATTCTTGACTCTCCACCCATAATTAATACATCTCCAGACTTAAGTACTAACTTCTTAGCACGGTCCACACGCTTCTGCTCGCCGTATAGGAATTCAGCGTCATCACCAATGGACCAAGACACTACGTGTATCCCTCTTTCAAGAGACTCCGCGGTCTTGTCTTGTCTTAGTGTAATTCAAGTCGTCCTTGTTTCTCGTAGAAGTTGACGATGCACAGGTCTGCTTGTATGTCTGGGATCGGGTCAGCTTCAAGTTGCTGAGCGATCTCCACGACTTTAGTAACAACCGGATGGAACTCTTCGGGTATTTCCGGTGGTGAGACTCCATCTTGTGCTCTCGTGGTTTGGTATGTCTTGGCATACGGATTCTAATTTTTCCCTAGGCTCATCATATTTAGTTTCATCTTTGCTCCTTCTGGGTACTCCGGTGTATAGAAACCTTCCGGTCCCACTCCTAACTGACTGCATCTCCTGATGATGGCTATTTGTGTTGCGGGTGTCAGGTATCCCCTTAATAAAATCATACCTGGGCGGATAACCGGACATTGTTCATTTGAAAAGTCTCAGGTTTTGATGTCGGTCTCTTCCGGGTTAAGTGTTGAAGGTATGGGATAGCAAATGTTGAAGTTTCCTAAGGTGGTAATAGATTATATCTTACTTAAGTTCTAATCATGCCTTAATCTCATCTAAATTAATCATTCACCAAAGCATGCATGAAATGCGGTAAGCTGACAATTTTATCACTTACTGGATTGTGGCGGTACCTGGTCTCGATGAGGGCTCAGCCTCATCTTCCCGGTCCACCTTAGGGAGAGTAGGCCTGAACTTATGGACTACCCGGGGTGCCTTGTTAGCTGCAGGCTGTGTCGCCTTCTGACCGTCAGATCTAGTGCCCTGATCGGTCTTACCCTTGCCCTTCATCTCAGGCCTAATGGCTCTGCTCTCGGGGTTTCGGAAACACTCGTAAGCTCGGTGTCCGAGCACCCCACAGAAGTTGCACTCTACTTTGTTGCCCTTGCAGTCGAGTCCAGAGTGGTCCTTGTGGCACCACGAGCAGATATAGCGACGTTGGTATACACCACCGGCTCCCTTCCCAGACTCAGACCCTGATTGTTCACATTATTAGTGATTATATCTCAAAGTTACTAATAATTCATCAATTCACATTAAGGTGTTCTCCCTTACCCTTTGGCGCTTTCGAGCGCAGGGGCTTAGCAACTATTGCGTAAGTCAGCTTAAGTGGCTCTTCAGCAGCCTTCTCCGTCTCCACTTTTCCCTTCTGACCTTTCTGGGGTTGAGTGAAATACCCCATACCTTGATATGTTGTTAAACATTTAAACTATGGTATGTAAAGGCTAAAAAGTGCCTTAGAAACATTAGTGAACACTTTAAACCATAGTAAATGCAATAAAGCACTAAGATACAGTTTGAGCAAAAACATGCTCTAAGCTATGAGTGAACTTGGTTAGGACCCAAAGAGCCTACCAAGACTTAATATATTCAATTATGATTTAATAAGGCTAATTAATCCCATAGGAAACTTTGGTAGACAGTTAAACCAAATAAAACCCAAATAAATACCTTAAAGTCAATATGGGCAAAAATGTGCTCTAAGCTTGGGATAAATTTGTATAAGACCTAATGGTCATACCTATACCTTATGAATATGTTAACGAACATATTAAATCAATTACCAAAGAAAACCAAGCTTGAAAACAAGTTAAAACACAAAAAGTGCTTTAAGGAGTCTTAAAGCACGTTTTTGAAAAATTGTCTTGTAAATGAGTTTTGAATGGCTAGATGTCCATAATTACTCTTTAATTAACATGTGTAATATGTAGTATCACATTTGGAAGTCTATATCAATGGGAAATCAAAAATTTCACATCTATGTGCCTTGTTTTGGTGAATAGTAGCTAAAATAAGCTAGTTTGTAACATATGTTGTTATAAGTAATTAAATTGGTCAACAAAGACTATTATACCCCTAGACTACTAATGGGGGCCGGTTTTTATGAGGTGAGTCATCACCTTGTAAGTTAACAAAACAAATAACTAATGATAAAGCAAGTTACTATTTGCTTTATTACATAATATCTTCCAAAAGCAAACTTACCTTCTCATTCTCTTCTTCCTTCTCATTTCACACGGTTCTCCATCTTCTTCCTCCTCTCTCCATCGGTTTCCAACAGCACCATCTCATTCTTCATCTTCCTTCACTTGTAACTTATGATTTCATGGTCCAAATTCAATTTCAAGACCACCATTCTTCTAGTTGGAGCAAGCTCTACACTTCTAACTTTTAAAATCTTCAAGAGCTCAATTTTGGTGCCATGGAGATTCACCATTGAAGGAGCTTGAGCTAATATTTTCACACCTTGTTGTTCTCCCTTGCTTCTAGGTAAGGAATCTCAAAGAAAAATAATGTTTCCTCCATGTTTGTATGATGTCCGAAAATCACCACTAAAGGTGTATTTACCTTGCTTTGTTCTAGCTACATTCTAATCATTCAAGGGCAAGGAGGAGTCCTCTCTTGATACTTATTCAAGCTCTCTTCTAATTCTAAGGTAAAACAATTACCTTAATGTGTTAAGACAATATATGTGCCTAGGGTTTACAATGAGATGAAGCATAATGCTTGAATACTCATTATATTATTTGTACATTGTTTAGAAGTGGACAAACAACCAAACATCCTTACCGGTTTTACAAGGAAACAAGAAAGAAGTTTGTGAGGAAAAAGAGGTAAACAAACTAGTGTAGTAGTTTAAATGCCTTAGGAAAAATGAGCTTGACATGCTTAATAAAATACCTAAGGAGCCAATGGCAAATGAGCTAGTAAAATGCTCTCAAGGAGTTTATTAAGGGCATATGTATTGTTGAGTGTATTTGCAGGTCAAAGGAAAATACAATGTGGGAAATTCAGTGTTTATGATTTATGCATCTTAAGGGCTAAGAGCCATGTTATTTAAGGGCCTAAGTGCCAAGCAATTAAGTTTATGCACTATATTGCGATGTAGTGTAAATTTGGTGAAGTTATGTGTGTGAGAATACTCTTGATGGATTTTAGGTGTTCTTGAATGGGATAAGGTAAAAACCTAAGTGTTTGGATGTGAGAATATACAAGAGAAGCTATAGCAAAATTTGGAAAATGTGTAAGAAGTTTTAAGTGTTTTAAATAAGTTTTGGTGATTTAGAGAGATACAAGGATTTAGGTATTATCTTGGAAGTTCTAGGAATTCAATGTGTGTTTTGAGATATGTATTAAAGTCTTGGAGAAGTTTGTTAAAGGTTTAGGTAATGTTGATATTCAAGGAATAAATGGTGTTTAGGTAAGATGTGGAAAAGGAGATTTAGTAGTAAGAAAAGATGTTGAGAGATGATGCTAAGGTGTAGAGGAAACATCTTGGTCTAGTGGTCATTATAGGTGAAATATCACTCAGAAAACTAAATGAAAAATGTACAAGTATTAAGAGATTTTGTAAGGAGTTGGTGGCATGATAAAGATAGTTTTGGTGGGTGATTTAAGGAATTTAGTACATGGCTAAAAATGTGTTTGAAGTGCCCAAATGAGGTTAGGACATATTAGGATATATGGGGTGAAGTTTGGAGTTAAATGGGCAATGGAAAATAAGGGTCTGGAGCAGACCGACCTTGCGACCGAACTTCCCAAGGTCGGTCGAGCCCAGTTTACCCTGCGAGAATTGGTTTCTAGAATGGACCGACCTTGGGGACCGGACTTGCAAGGTCGGTCGGGCTTGTATTTTGTGTACGAATTAAGTTTCTGGAATCGACCGAACATGGGACCGGACTTGGCAAGTTCGGTCGGGCCTGAATTTTCAAAGGGAAGAAACTCTCGGGAATGGACCGAGCATGCGACCTAACTTACAAGGTCGGTCGGAGTAGAAATTTTGACGGTAAAGTGTTCTGGAATGGACCGACCTTGTGTAAGGTCGGTCGGACCAAAAACATTGTTTAAGGTTATAAAATGATGTGTAATGATGGGGATTGATTAGTAATGATGTTATAAGGTTGTTTAAGACATGTTAGGTGAGTTATAATGACAATTTAGTGGGGGAAAAGATGTATTAAAATGTAAAAGTAAAACAAGTTAAAAAGTGAAGTTATGTAACTAAGTTAACGGGGAAATATTATAAGCATTAGACTTTAAACAATCATGATACCCCGATGTTGATAAAAATACATGTAATGTTATCAGTTGTTCGAGGATTGCTCGGGGAACATAAGTGGACACGATAAAGTGGACTCCGGTGACAGGTATGGTTTTCTTGCAACATGTGTCCTACCGGATTACACCGGTTTGTATGCCAATGTGTTTTTCTGTGTGTTTGCCACGTTGTAAGGTAAAACATGTAATGAGTTTACAGTAATTCATTTATGTGGCGTGTTCAAACTCCGATACCATTTAACCTCGGAAGTGTTAACCTTAGTTAACTGAGTCTAGGATCACATGAGAGTTCGGTATTCGGATTAAACGACCCGAACCATGGGACGTTCTAACCACGGCTATGCGTGTGTTAATTGTGTGATATGTGTATGTGAACGTAGGGATCTCCCTTGTGTGTTTAACCCAGTTGTAATACTGTATGGTGTGTAGATGTGATAGACTCCATAGTGGGGTTCTAACTAATATCTAAAAGTAAGTATGTACTAACAGTGGTGAGGAATCCGGTTTGGCCGGTCGCGCATTGTTTGGGAGTGGGTATCCTTTTTAGCCTTACCCTTCTCTCTGTTATGGTTGTTTCCCTCACGGGTTATGATCTCCCATTAGCTTATTCTAAAGCTTAGCTATTCTGACTTATGATCGGTTTAGGGGGAACATGTGTTTGTGTGGTATGTTCGGGCCACCAAACCCGGACCATCTTAACTTAAGTTACTCGTCCGACTATTAGGACGGTAATGAGTGTTGTTGTTGTTGTATAACGAGCTTATCATGAGGGTGACATCATTGTCTAGGCTCACCAGTGAATTATCAATGTTTGGGTCGGTTCCTAAGAGAGCCGCTCCCGTTATGTTATGTGTTGTTGTTGTAATGCAATTTCTATTGCGATGTTATTATGTGCACGTTGAAACGTGAAAAGTGTTGTTATGTGTTGTTATGCGATGCATGTTATATGTTGTAAATGTGGAGTATGTGGATCATGGATATGAATTCCAGTTTGTGATAAGAGGCGTTTAAGGATAACCCGATTAATGGGTAGTTGTCGTCTATTAAGGAAGTAGCTCCATTGGAGGAGGAACACTCTAGGGGTAATGAATACCATGAGTGACTTATCGAGTATGGATATGTTATCTGTTTGTTGAGCCCATTGAGGCGAGATGTTATGTGTTGTGCGTTTACAGTTGCATGCATGATTTAAATATAATCAACCGCATGCTAAGACGATAATTAGTTGTGCGTGGCCCGGTAGCATGTGGGCTGCGGGATTACCATACCAGCAAAGGTGCTGAGCCCCTTGGGGGATCCGTTCGAGAGTAGGACGGGGTAGTCGTTGTACATGGGTAATCATTTATATTGTATATGTACCGTAGGTGTAGTAAGACCGAGATTGTTATCGGCATCAGTTTGTGAATACTCGGTACAGTTGGAAGGTATATGTAAGTTTTGTGGTTAATGGAAGGGATAGTAATGTGTAGTCGCTCGGAAATCTAGTCCATCAGACCGGTACAATGTTTATGTAATAGCCTTGTTAGCCACGTGGGTGGTTAACGGCGTGTAACACCAACGAGTTAAGTATTGTGAAGTAGTATATTTTACGCTGCAGAATGTTGTTATGTGTTCGTTGTTGGATGGGGTGTTACAAAAAGTGGTATCAGAGCGAAGTATCGCTCTGATGACTGAATTACCGAGCTTAGGAAGTACCGAGTTAGGATTTTAGTACCTTGGGTTAAGGGTTGAGTGATAGCGTGAGAGATACGCTAGTTAGGTATTACCAGTGTGTACTGTACTGGAAACCTACAATATCCTTCCCGCCCTCCACAATCCCTGTTTTATAACTTGGGAAGGAACGCCAGAGAGATGAAAGTCCTCTCATACTCGGGAATACCCGATCTGGCTGTTATTAAGTACCTCTAAAGGTATGGAGAACTTGTCATACGGTAGTTCCCGAAGAGTGGGAATCCCGGAGACGGTTTCCATCTGGACAATGTTGACCGCATTAAATAGCGAAGAATGAAGAATTTTGTGTATAAGAGAATAGAATTTTCGGCAACCTGGGTCGACATGCCGAGCAGTCGAGGATAACCAGCTTGCAACGCTCCGACCGTGCAACAGGCAAGAAATGGATTAATGAAACCCGAGACGAGTGTCTACGGAACCACAGTTGTTAAGTGATTCACCAATGGTATACCAACCGACAAGGAACTACAACGTAGTGCCCAAACAAGAGACAAGTCTCAGTAACCACGACAAATACGTGGAACGGGCTACGAAGAGGAAACAATACTAAGTAAAAGGGGTCTCCCAGAATGGGAAACACCCTAGCTAATGATTATCATGGGAAGACAGTGAGAAGTTGAAGTTACCCAGAGAGTTATTATCAAGACTGTAAGATAAAGTGAGGGCTAATAGGGCCACTGATGACAGTGCGGGTAAAACAATACCACAACCGGTATGTGTTGAACCGATAGCCAGTTAACATGGCGCACTTGCCATGGCAAGTGCTGCTATAACAGGGCTGTTCGGGAAATTTATAACCACTACAAAGCACTTGGTAAAGTACCATAAAGTTTAATGTGATCGTCATAACAGTGGAACGGCCTGTTAGCCTAACCTCTGTAATTGCAAATACGCCAGTCAGCAAGAAGCTAGACTTGGTTAAGTAAAACCAAGGACAGTTGACAAAGATGCGACAGTGGATAAACTTTCCCTCGATTAAGTTCGGGAAGCACGAGGTGCATATTGTCACAGGACAATATAAGGGGAGTTGACAACAGAATACTTCACCTAGGCGTGTGACGGACACTACGAGTGTACCAACTGAAATGTGGGACGACCGCACTCCGATAGGAGCTTGTGGGCCTGACAGACCTACTTATGGGTTAGTTGGGTAAGTAGCAATGTATCAGCATGGTACCCCACATATGTATACAAGTAGAGTCCGAAACACGGGAAGTAGTCGACTCCGTACTACGGTCAGCAGTATAAATCAAACAAGAGCTAAGGATTACAAGGAATGGTTGAAGTAAAAGAACCTAATCAAGTTAACAAGACTAAAAGGATTAGTGAATTCCTTTCAAGGAAATGTTTAAGAGTTAGGAAGTGCGAAGTGCACAAACTGTTAAGTAAAGACATAGCATATGTCTTAAGGATCCTCAGGGATAAACATGATAGCTGGAACGGTGACCCAGCCTGTCCAAGGCTAAGCAGATGCCTAATGTGGACACATTAATGTGCAATGAACGGGATGAAACTCCCAGAATGAGTACCTACACTACCAGGAAATGTTGATCTTCACAGAAGAGGATAATAAGCCAGTTAAGAACGCAAACGGCGTGGCTAACTGAATGTACCAATAAGTGTGAACTAGATGTAAGGGCATAACTTAGCAACACCCAGGAGCGATCCTTGAAGGGTGTTTACATCAACGATAATTGAACAAAATAACGTGACAGAAACACAAGGGCTGAAACTAACACCCAGTTTAGACATAGGTTGTCAAGAGACGGACTGACAATCCTAAGGGGCATTCCATGAAAGGAGACGGAATGCAACGACCTTGTCATGGAGCTCAATATAATATCCAAACCATATAATGTTGTACAGAGAAGTACATGTGTGTGGACAACCTACAATGAGCCCAGCTCAAGGCAAATAAGGCTTATAAGCCATAAGCAAGATATGTTATATAAATTCGATTGATTGTAGAAGTTTATGTTGTATAAGTGAATAGAGTGGTAAACGAACCACTGCACTAAGAGTGGGGATGCCTCTCGATGCTGTGAAACCGCTGGAGCGGTAATATGTGAACCAAGCTCAAGAAATTTGTTAAGGATGGACAATATTATTATTATTTGAGAGCAGTTAGTTTAGCAGTATGTGTGTATAAAGTGAAGTACCGAGCTGAATAATGCCGGCTTGTGACTCGAATGATCAATGATCAAGGAGCATTCAGTAGTCATCCAAGTGAGTGATGAACCATAATACAAATAATGTAAGTATGTGTGTGGAAGTTAATGTGACAGTAAATACCATGTAAGTTAGTGTTATGCAATGAGTAACAGCACGGTTCGCACCAAGCGACCGTTGCATAAGTATTGTTGAATAATAAGGTGGTAGATGAGACCAGTTATGAGTTAAACTCAGAGGAGATGCAAGGTAAGTGATGATAAACAGACTGGGCAATAAGCCAGTGGTAGGTACTATGTGATAAGGAACTCAGTGTGAATTCCATGGCGAATCGCATAAGGGATTTACTGTCAAGAGTTTACGCCTCTGCACTCTGTATGACTGAGTGTTTTGGTATTGCACTTGCGCAGTAATGATCGAGTGGGATAGCTAGGAATTGGAAACATGTTAATTGTGGAGCAATAATGTTATAATGGCTGATGCATAGGAAATGCAAGGCCGCACCAATAAAAGAGTACTTGTACAAAACCAAATGTGGAGACATGATTAACAGTAAGTGACTACAGTAGCACTAACTGCCAAATATCGGTATGGAATATACCCCTAATGTTGTAAACAGCTGAAAGAGCACTACACACTAGGTAGTAGCTCAATCTCAACCGACAGTAAGTCGGAAGGGAACAAGTCAATCATTGTGAAATACATAGCTGTATATACAGTAAATTACTATGGAAGTGGATAGAAAATTTATAACTCACCGAATTCGCTAACGGTAAGAGATACCACGCGTCGGTTGAGAAACCATTGTTACCAAGATGAAGGTGACAATTGGGGATGTACAATGCAGTAAGAATAACAAAAAGGGGCAATTAAGCTCTACAGTTACTAGAGTTTCGCAGCAGAAACTAGTGAGCCAGTGATTCAAGTGTTGAATGTACATGGTGAACATGAGTGAATGGCTAATTATTAACGCCTAGAAGCCCAACAGGCCAGAATCGAAACCAACTAAGAGTTAAAACAAACTCCAATGAGAATTCTTGGTTTAGCAACTAAACCGCCAATATGGTTAAGATCCTCTAATCATAATCCATTGTGTAATAGACCGCGTGGAAGTTAAAACACTTCACGACGGCAGAATATTTTAAGCCAATGTTTAACGATTGATTACGTGGGCGTAATCCCTTTTAAGGGGGGTAGAGCGCAAAACCACTTAGTGTGTATTACCGTACAAGTGTACGTGATTTATGTTGTGCATAGCACAAAATAATTTGTTTTGATGATTGGTGTGTATGTTATGTAAACATACACATTCATTCATGGTTTAATTGTGGTAATTGCGCACAGAAGATGCGAATACCATTGTGATAAGTGTGTTTGTTTGTTAACAATTGTGTGTGGTAGTACAATTGTGGGAGTAGAGAAACTCCCGGGGGGGGAACCCCGACAGTGTATAAATGTGAAAATGTGTGTGGTATTTTGATAAAATATATGTGTATATATACTATATGGTGATTCACGAAAGGGTATGAAACCGACATAGAACCTAGTGAGAAGAAGATTCCCTAGGTAACAACATTAAATTGTATGGAAATAACTGATAGACGAAGTTCTATCCCTTGGAGATGTTATGATCATGACTAGAATGATTTAAAAGATAGAAATTGGAAAATGAGTGATTTAATTGATGCTTGAAATTGAAGTGGGAGGTGAAACTTGATTATCATGAGATCAAGGGAAGCCGAGCACAAATTGGGGTGGAAGGATAGTTCGACACTGATGCTGATCACATCAGGGTTGGATGACTCTTGAAGCTCCCCTTAAGTGGTCACAAATAACCACGCTAAGAAAAGAAGCAAAGAGCATAAGTTGGACTTGGAGTTGTGTGTGTTTTCGAAAGGATTTTCAATTGGTACTTATAAAAACGTCGATAGATACTTACATATTAAAGTTCTCTTACTTAACCTCGCAAGGAAATTTTAAATTTAAGTGGTTGTTTTGATCTCCCAAAGGCACGGGGACGGAAGGTGTCCATCGCGACCGGGTTCTGCGGGATCACAGTGTATATCAAAGATATTTTTGATTGTTATACATGCTATGACATGTTGCGTGGTATGTGTAATAAATGTTATTTTGACCTTGAGTTCTAAAGGTGTATGCTATTAAGACCTATGAGTCTAAATGTGTTGTGTTACATAGACCTATGTGTCTAAAGGCTGTTATGTTATCAAGACCTATGTGTCTAAATGTTGTTATGTTACCTAAGACCAGAGAGTCTAAGGGTTGTTATGTATGTGTAAATGTTGTTAAGATACCCGGACCATGGAGTCCGAGGTTATCTTGTGAATATGTTATGTTATGTATGGATGTGAATGTGTTACCCGGACCATTAAGTCCGAGGTTGTGATGTAAAGTGTGTTTGGTTATGGAAGTTTATTTCCAAGTGATTCCTGTGTTCTAAATTAATTATGTGTGGGAAGTGTAAACTTCGAGGACGAAGTTCTTTTAAGGGGGGTAGATTGAAATACCCCAAACCTTGATATGTTGTTAAACATTTAAACTATGGTATGTAAAGGCTAAAAAGTGCCTTAGAAACATTAGTGAACAATTTAAACCATAGTAAGTGCAATAAAGCACTAAGATACAGTTTGAGCAAAAACATGCTCTAAGCTATGAGTGAACTTGGTTAGGACCCAAAGAGCCTACCAAGACTTAATAATATTCAATTATGATTTAATAAGGCTAATTAAGCCCATAGGAAACTTTGGTAGACAATTAAACCAAATAAAACCCAAATAAATACCTTAAAGTCAATATGGGCAAAAATGTGCTCTAAGCTTGGGATAAATTTGTATAAGACCTAATGGTCATACCTATACCTTATGAATATGTTAACGAACATATTAAATCAATTACCAAAGAAAACCAAGCTTGAAAACAAGTTAAAACACACAAAGTGCTTTAAGGAGTCTTAAAGCACGTTTTTGAAAAATTGTCTTGTAAATGAGTTTTGAATGGCTAGATGTCCATCATTACTCTTTAATTAACATGTGTACTATGTAGTATCACATTTGGAAGTCTATATCAATGGGAAATCAAAAATTTCACATCTATGTGCCTTGTTTTGGTGAATAGTAACTAAAATAAGCTAGTTTGTAACATATGTTGTTATAAGTAATTAAATTGGTCAACAAAGACTATTATACCCCTAGACTACTAATGGGGGCCGGTTTTTATGAGGTGAGTCATCACCTTGTAAGTTAACAAAACAAATAACTAATGATAAAGCAAGTTACTATTTGCTTTATTACATAATATCTTCCAAAAGCAAACTTACCTTCTCATTCTCTTCTTCCTTCTCATTTCACACGGTTCTCCATCTTCTTCCTCCTCTCTCCATCGGTTTCCAACAGCACCATCTCATTCTTCATCTTTCTTCACTTGTAACTTATGATTCCATGGTCCAAATTCAATTTCAAGACCACCATTCTTCTAGTTGGAGCAAGCTCTACACTTCTACCTTTTCAAATCTTCAAGAGCTCAATTTTGGTGCCATGGAGATTCACCATTGAAGGAGCTTGAGCTAATATTTTCACACCTTGTTGTTCTCCCTTGCTTCTAGGTAAGGAATCTCAAAGAAAAATAATGTTTCCTCCATGTTTGTATGATGTCCGAAAATCACCACTAAAGGTGTATTTACCTTGCTTTGTTCTAGCTACATTCTAATCATTCAAGGGCTAGGAGGAGTCCTCTCTTGATACTTATTCAAGCTCTCTTCTAATTCCAAGGTAAAACAATTACCTTAATGTGTTAAGACAATATATGTGCCTAGGGTTTACAATGAGATGAAGCATGATGCTTGAACACTCATTCTATTATTTGTACATTGTTTAGAAGTGGACAAACAACCAAACATCCTTACCGGTTTTACAAGGAAACAAGAAAGAAGTTTGTGAGGAAAAAGAGGTAAACAAACTATCTCAGTGTAGTTCAAATGCCTTAGGAGCCAATGGCAAATGAGCTAGTAAAATGCTCTCAAGGAGTTTATTAAGGGCATATGTATTGTTGAGTGTATTTACGGGTCAAAGGCAAATACAATGTGGGAAATTCAGTGTTTATGATTTATGCATCTTAAGGGCCTAAGAGCCATGTTATTTAAGGGCTTAAGTGCCAAGCAGTTAAGTTTATGCACTATATTGTGATGTAGTGTAAATTTGGTGAAGTTATGTGAGTGAGAATACTCTTGATGGATTTTAGGTGTTCTTGAATGGGATAAGGTAAAAACCTAAGTGTTTGGATGTGAGAATATACAAGAGAAGCTATGGCAAAATTTGGAAAATGTGTAAGAAGTTTTAAGTGTTTTAAATAAGTTTTGGTGATTTAGAGAGATACAAGGATTTAGGTATTATCTTGGAAGTTCTAGGAATTCAATGTGTGTTTTGAGATATGTATTAAAGTCTTGGAGAAGTTTGTTAAAGGTTTAGGTAATGTTGATATTCAAGGAATAAATGGTGTTTAGGTAAGATGTGGAAAAGGAGATTTAGTAGTAAGAAAAGATGTTGAGAGATGATGCTAAGGTGTAGAGGAAACATCTTGGTCTAGCGGTCATTATAGGTGAAATATCACTCAGAAAACCAAATGAAAAATGTACAAGTATTAAGAGATTTTGTAAGGAGTTGGTGGCATGATAAATAGTTTGGTGGTGTGATTAATTAAGGAATTTAGTACATGGCTAAAAATGTGTTTGAAGTGCCCAAATGAGGTTAGGACTATTAGATATATGGGGTGAAGTTTGGAGTTAATGGGCAATGGAAAATAAGGGTCTGGAGCAGACCGACCTTGCGACCGAACTCCAAGGTCGGTCGAGCCCAGTTTACCCTGCGAGAATTGGTTTCTAGAATGGACCGACCTTGGGACCGGACTTGCAAGGCGGTCGGGCTTGTATTTTGTACGAATTAAGTTTCTGGGAATCGACCGAAACATGGGACCGGACTTGGCAAGTTCGGTCGGGCCTGAATTTTCAAAGGGAAGAAACTCTTGGGAATGGACCGAACATGCGACCGAACTTACAAGGTCAGTTGGAGTAGAAATTTTGATGGTAAAGTGTTCTGGAATGGACCGACCTTGTGTAAGGTCGGTCGGTAAGGTTGGTCGGACTAAAAACATTGTTTAAGGTTATAAAATGATGTGTAATGATGGGGATTGATTAGTAATGATGTTATAAGGTTGTTTAAGACATGTTAGGTGAGTTATAATGACAATTTAGTGGGGGAAAAGATGTATTAAAATGTAAAAGTAAAACAAGTTAAAAAGTGAAGTTATGTAACTAAGTTAACGGGGAAAAATTATAAGCATTAGACTTTAAACAATCATGATACCCCGATGTTGATAAAAATACATGTAATGTTATCAATTGTTCGAGGATTGCTCGAGGAACATAAGTGGACACGATAAAGTGGACTCCGGTGACAGGTATGGTTTTCTTGCAACCTGTGTCCTACCGGATTACACCGGCTTGTATGCCAATGTGTTTTTCTGTGTGTTTGCCACGTTGTAAGGTAAAACATCTAATGAGTTTACAGTAATTCATTTATGTGGCGTGTTCAAACTCCGATACCATTTAACCTCGGAAGTGTTAACCTTAGTTAACTGAGTCTAGGATCACATGAGAGTTCGGTATTCGGATTAAACGACCCGAACCATGGGACGTTCTAACCACGGCTATGCGTGTGTTAATTGTGTGATATGTGTATGTGAACGTAGGGATCTCCCTTGTGTGTTTAACCCAGTTGTAATACTGTATGGTGTGTAGATGTGATAGACTCCATAGTGGGGTTCTAACTAATATCTAAAAGTAAGTATGTACTAACAGTGGTGAGGAATCCGGTTTGGCCGGTCGCGCATTGTTTGGGAGTGGGTATCCTTTTTAGCCTTACCCTTCTCTCTGTTATGGTTGTTTCCCTCACGGGTTATGATCTCCCATTAGCTTATTCCAAAGCTTAGCTATTCTGACTTATGATCGGTTTAGGGGGAACATGTGTTTGTGTGGTGTGTTCGGGCCACCAAACCCGAACCATCTTAACTTAAGTTACTCGTCCGACTATTATGACGGTAATGAGTGTTTTTGTTGTTGTATAACGAGCTTATCATGAGGGTGACATCATTCTCTAGGCTCACCAGTGAATTATCAATGTTTGGGTCGGTTCCTAAGAGAGCTGCTCCCGTTATGTTATGTGTTGTTGTTGTAATGCAATTTCTATTGCGATGTTATTATGTGCACGTTGAAACGTGAAAAGTGTTGTTATGTGTTGTTATGGGATGCATGTTATATGTTGTAAATGTGGAGTATGTGGATCATGGATATGAATTCCAGTTTGTGATAAGAGGCGTTTAAGGATAACCCGATTAATGGGTAGTTGTCGTCTATTAAGGAAGTAGCTCCATTGGAGGAGGAACACTCTAGGGGTAATGAATACCATGAGTGACTTATCGAGTATGGATATGTTATCTGTTTGTTGAGACCATTGAGGCGAGATGTTATGTGTTGTGCGTTTACAGTTGCATGCATGATTTAAATATAATCAACCGCATGCTAAGACGATAATTAGTTGTGTGTGGCCTGGTAGCATGTGGGCTGCGGGATTACCATACCAGCAAAGGTGCTGAGCCCCTTGGGGGCCACCCTTTCTCTTCTTTTCCTATTTCAGGTACAGAGAGCTGGAAGCCGTTCGAGAGTAGGACGGGGTAGTCATTGTACATGGGTAATCATTTAAATTGTATATGTACCGTAGGTGTAGTAAGACCGAGATTGTTATTGGCATCAGTTTGTGAATACTCGGTACAGTTGGAAGGTATATGTAAGTTTTGTGGTTAATGGAAGGGATAGTAATGTGTAGTCGCTCGGAAATCTAGTCCATCAGACCGGTACAATGTTTATGTAATAGCCTTGTTAGCCACGTGGGTGGTTAACGGCGTGTAACACCAACGAGTTAAGTATTGTGAAGTAGTATATTTTACGTTGCAGAATGTTGTTATGGGTTCGTTGTTGGATGAGGTGTTACATTGAGGCTGGTACTTCTGTTTCTTGTACCCGCCTTGCCCCTGGTTCTCAGCACTCCTACCAGCATTCTTTCTCTTAGAATTGTGCTCGTCCCTCAGCTGGACGGTAATCTCAACCTTTGCAGCGGCATGATAGCACTCCTGCTTTCAAGGTATTAGTTTCTCTCTTTTTCATGGTATAAAATTTTAATCACTTATAAGTATCTCAACCTTTCTCATTACCTACAAGGTAGTATAGCTCGTCGGCCCCATGCCATAGCGGAGTCGATGGCTTCAGCGCATCCAACTGCGCTTCTTCATCTGGACATGGGCGGGGTAGTATTTGGCTCGTAATAGAGCCGTGTACTGCTCCCAGCCAAATTCTGGATTGGCCACATGCTTGGCCCTTACTATCTTCCACCAATCGCCCGCCGCTCCCTTCAGATAAAACGCGGCAAGTCGAACCTTGACTCCAGCAGGTACGTCAATGGTCTCGAATGCATTCTCCATCTTGGAGATGTATGCTTCGAGCCTGGCGGGATCAGTCTCCCCCTTGAAAGATGCGGGTCGAAGATCAGCAAGACTCTTCACCCAGTTTGGTTCCCGGGGCTGTGGCGGTGGTGGCTGTGCACCAGGATGATAGCCCATATGCCCTAAAGCGGCAGCCACGATTTCAGCGATCATCTGCCCGCCCAGTATCTCGGCGGCCTCTTCACCTCGGCCACGGCCTCGGCCTCTTCTTCCTGACATCTGAACAATTACAATGCACATTAGGCTTGTATTCACAACGGTTTCGGTTCACGAATTTATAACGTCCGTAGACGGTAAAGACGATCCACACTTAATAGTGGTCATCTGACTCTTCTCACTCTAACATCTCACACCCTTAACCCATAACTTGAGTCTTAACTCATAACTTGACTCGGTGGCTTCCTAGGTTCGGTATTCTGTATTCAGAGCGTAACTACGCTCTGATACCACTTTTGTATCACCCCATCTTAATCCAATCGTGGTTATCGCAACTTAACAACATATATATAAACGTCGCAGCGGAATTCAATACACACCAGGACCTTGCTACGGTCTAAAATGCAAGAATACACCGAACTTAACGATTACAACATTTATCCAAATACACCAACCGAGTTTAAAGTATTCTCCAAGTCTAACAAGTTTACCACAATCTCAAATATTAACAGATAGGTGTACATGCTCATCCCGTACTCAAAATAAAACCCTTCATAAGTCTACCCACTCCTACTATCAAGGTGAGTCTTCTACGGGCGCTTACCTGCAAAATTTAAACAGTTGCCCCCGAGGGGGTCAGCACCTTTGCTGGTACGATTCTCTTATAGCCCCAAAGATAATGGGGCTACGACATCTAATTGTCGATAGCATGCGCTTGATTAGATACACAACATAAATAAGAAGTGCAATAAACATCAAACCACATATGAACAATCACAGTTCAACACGATGAACGACTTAAAAGCGTTCCTTAAGTAAGTGAGTTAACTCTTAACTCCTTAGGTTATAAATTCTCTTAATCTCAGTCCATCCTTATCTTATCTCATGTCTTATCTTAGTCTTATTGCACCAACCATCCTTTAACTAGAATTGGTTGTTGCTTATCTCAATGTTTATTTTTGTCGGGTCAAAAGTAACCCTAGCCAATGAGTTATCAACTCCATTGGTTGAATAAACAACTTATCTTAAATTTGGGATTTAGGTGATCCCACCGCACCATCTTAATCTTGCCTCCCACCTTGAATTGTAACCCAAGGTGGCTGAGTCGACATTCGACTTTAGGCAACAAGTCCGAAGACAAGTCTCAAGCGGAAGTCGGATCTGATACAGATACCAACCCCCTTTCCTTAACATGCATGACCGGAGTCAGTCCCGGATTCCTCACACCCCCAAGTTCCAGTTAGTGAAAGTCTCAAAGACAATGTGTTAGTTAAACCTTTCTCGGGTACTAACCATCCAATATAAAAGAGAGGGTGTTATTATCTTATACCTCAGTTACTAAGCATTGTTAGTAAATGATCTCAAGTCAAGTGTGTTAGTTGAAATCACAAACACACAACAAATACAATAAGCCGGTTGCATGCTTTATCTTGTTTAGTCGGAACACATAACAAATAGCACACAAGCCGAGGGACACCTCGTTAGTAAGCAGGTTACAAGAAAACCATACCGTTCACCGTCGACGGTCGTTTGTCTAATCTCCTTCCGAATCCCAATTCTCAAGTCCTAAAACATTCATCCAATTTAGGTTGTTAATTACATCCAATTTACTTAACTTACATAACCACTAATGATCCCCAACTAATAACCACTAAGTCCTTAGAAACCTAACCTTAAACACTTAAATCACTCACCTAACTTAATCTCTTAAGTCCTTATTTGTTTGTCTTTCTAATCATCATTACCCCTTAATGACATACTACTAATACCTCTTATGACTCTTAAAACATAATTTTTTTTATAAGGGCTGACCGACCTTGCAAGGGAGGTCCCAAGGTCGGTCAGAACCAGAACACTTTCCCATCTAAAAATTTCACCCCGACCAACCTTGCCAAGGTCGGTCCTAAGGTCGGTCCAAGTCAGAAAACATTCCTGTTTGCAAATTTTAGCCTGACCGACCTTCCCAAGGTCTGTCCTAAGGTCGGTCTAAGTAAGAGAGCTTCCTGGATGGGTAATTTAGGCCTGACCGACCTTTAGGTCGAAGTCAGAACCTTGTTTTTAAGTGCTTATTTCACTCCAAACCTTGCCATAAGTGTCCTAATATGTTCTAACATCATTTTGGAACTTTAACACACTCTTAAACCATCCCCCAAACCTCTTAATCCACCCACAATCAAACTCATTAACCATTTACTCAAATTCTTATTAAATCCTTAACAGTTAGAACTAAATACCTTACACTTCCAACTTGTAATTTTGCCTAAGACTTCAACTAACCGAAATGTTTTCTTTCCACCAATGTAACTACTCCTGAAGCATTATTACTCATTCCCATTTCCTTTATTCAAACTTCTCAAGGCTATATACTGTAGCTCATGCTTAAACCTTCACAAGACATAATACCTTATTTCCTTCAAACTTTGCACAAGTTTCATAACTTCTCTTATCATGGTTTTGGCACCTTAAATTCACCATCATAACCTCTAGTTCCTCGTAGACACTCCTAGGTCATCCCAATACTCAAGAACACCTTAGTTTATCCATTTTCACCAAAACAACGCTTAATGTTTACTAGTACATCCTTAGTGATAAAATCTCCTTAGAACACCTTAAACACAAAGTTTCACAACCAAATTTTAACATGGCTTCTCTAGTATATTACTATACCCAAACACTTAGGTTTTTCTCCCTTAAACAACCAAGAACACTCAAATCCTAAATGCATATTCTCTACACACAAACTGCACCAAATCATAATATAGTGCATAAACTTAAAGTGCTTGGCACAGGCCCTTAAATGATATGGCTCTTAGGCCCTTAAATGACATAAATTTAACCACTGAATTTCACATATATAATAGCCTTCAACCTGCAAATACACACAATAATACTCTCATTGCAATATAAGTGTTCTTGTAATTCACCTTGTGATTGTTTTACTAACTCAATTTGCCATTTGCTCCTTAGTCACAAGTTCTCAAATATGATCATGTTCTTTCTCCTAGGTTTTACAGCCCTTACTTAATGTAAACTCTAAGCTACATTTAGTATCTATCTAAATCCATCCCTTAAAGCATTAACCACCTTAAGGTAAGTCATTTACCTTGTTTTTCCAAGTTTTTTTCACTTCCACTTCCTTTGTTTCCCTTGGTTGATTATCGGCCAAGGACCTAGTTCTCTTGCCAATGTTCTAATCAACATACAATTATTCTAATGAGTACTAAGGAATGCACCTAAACTTAAGGAATCATTCCTAGGTTAAAAAGAGTGCTTTATGGTATTAAAATGGATGATTACCTTTAAAGTCTCAAGATAGACTTGGGCAATGAATTGTAACACCCCAACGTGAAACACCACAACCTGAACGATGATAGCTCCCAAAAACAACTGGATATGCAGTGGAATAAGTACATAAAATGGGTGGTGCTACAACGCCGTTAGTCACCCATGTGACTAACAAGGCTAACTCCAATACAATTACAAATGATACAGTCTGAGCGCTGAATACAAACCGCTTAAAATAAAGAAAGCTAAAGTAAATGTACAATACTGTAAAATGATATAGACAATGATATTCCCATGTCTTAATTCTACCCCACCTACACTCGGTTGGGTATTCTCTTCTTTCTTCAGGTACCTGAAAAATGTAGCCACCGAAATGGCTTAGCAAATAAATGCTGGTATGAAAGCGTGCAGTTCATAAGCTAGCGGGCCACGCACGACTACTTTGTCGTAAGCATGCAGTTCATTTTTTTATCAAATACTGAAAACATGCATCATATATAATTCGCACAAGTAGTCATACAAGGTCAATAACTTCACAATGAGAAACATGACAGCAGAGGTCAAGTTAGTATTTAATCTTGGATCGGGTATGATAAACCCTTCAGATGAGATAAGACTTTCACGTTAATGGTCGGGTAATAAATCTCGCAGGAGAGAACGTAGTCAACTCCTGTACTTAAATATAGATGTGGGTATCCTACCCTCGAGAGAACGAAATCTTTCTCTCAACTTCAAAATCATATGTGGGTATTGTACCCTCGAGAGAATGCAGTCCTTCTCCCAGCTTAAAATGTTCCGGTACTAACCCGGTGAGTGGACAAAGTCTACACCCAAAACCACCGTCATGACGTATA
The DNA here is from genome assembly GCA_023374045.1 of Limonium bicolor. Classification (NCBI taxonomy): domain Eukaryota; kingdom Viridiplantae; phylum Streptophyta; class Magnoliopsida; order Caryophyllales; family Plumbaginaceae; genus Limonium; species Limonium bicolor. Next base: position 169,684,251 of record CM041781.1, read on the forward strand.
CTGTATTGAGGACGACCTGCGACAGGTACAACCTCCATAATTGCATGCATGGCCTGAAATACCCCAAACCTTAATATGTTAATTAATTATGTAATCATGATTTTATAAGGCTAATTAAGTCCTTAAGATCATTAGTGAAGAAATAAAAACTTAAAAGAAAAAGAAAATGTGTAAAAGTCACAAAACGTGAAAACGCGTATTTAATTATTTTAGGAGGTATATAACTTTCACTGGGGTTATAAATATATTATTATACCCTAATTACACATTAAGAATATGTGGGAAAAATTCCGGAAGAAAACGGAACCAAATAACGCGTTAAAACACTAACGGAGTCCTAAAGCGCGTTTTTCGAGAAAACCCCGAATACGTGACTTTAAACAGTTAAACGACCCCGTAAGAATTATAGTCAATTATATAACAATAATTAAACATTAATGGAAGCCTAAGAGCAATCAAAATTAATAAAACGAGAAAATTCCGGAAAACGGACCTGGTTAGTAAATAGTGCTAAACCGGGTAAAATGACGAGCGTTTTCGGTAAAAGATGAAAAATGCTCCAGTTACATATTATAGTGGGGGCGGTTTTTTTAAAAGTAATCAGCCCACCCTTTACTAGTTAATAACTAGCTAGTACAATAAAGGAGCAAAAAGCATAAAAAGTGAAAAGTTAAAAGTAACCCCTCTTCTCTCTCTCCTCCCTCACTTCTCTTTTCCCTCTCTTTCCTCTCTTTATCCTCCATCAGCCGTTCTCCTTCCCCCCCCCCCTGGTTCCAGCGATTTTTGAAGCTCTTCCATGGCTTCTCCTTCTTCTCAAGCTTGCCCAAGGTGCTACACCACTCCAAATGAGAAAATAATTACATATTCTTCATCTCCTCATCATTCTCTAACAATCTCTCTTTTCAAAATTCGAAAAGGATGAACTTCATCCACATGGGTTTTCCCCATTTGAATAGAAAATGACATCAAAAGGAAGCTTGGAGTCTCCTCTTTCAAACAAGGTAAAAATCTCCATGAAAAACCTCATTTTCTCCACCTTATAGAGCTAGCCGATTTTTGCCCTCTCTCACACCTTGTTTTCTTCTTGATTTTGAGCTTTGATTCAACCCTCCAATGGTGGAATAATCCCCTTCTTGATTCAAGGGTGAGAACCCCTCTTAAAAGCTCCAAAAAGGTAAACCCTAACTATGGTGTTCTAAACCTTGCGTTGAAATTGTGTTATCTCAAGGGTTAGAATTTTAATTGTGTGCTTTTTGTGTGATTTGGATGTTGGGATGGAGTTTGGTAACTCCATCACCTATTTGACCGAAATTGGGAAGAGGATGAGCAAGAGGAAAATTAAGGAGAAACTTGTGAAATTAAGGTAAGAAGTCTACCTTAAACTTTGTTGTAATTGTTTTAGAGTGAGGATGGGTAGATAAATTAATGAACCCAAATTATGGATTTCAATACATGTTGGAATTGTGTTGATTTGATTTTAGAGAGATTTGTAATATTAATTGTGAATTAAAGGGCCTTGGAGCCAAGTGTTTTGAGTTTGTGTTTATATTGTGGTTTATGGAGATTTTGGAGTTATGTTATTGTTGATGGACTTTGAGGATTTATTAGGTGCTGGTAGGACCCTTGGAAGGGTGTGGCTAGATTAGGAATGGAAGTTGATGTTAATTGATGGTTTGGGAGATGTTAAGTTTATGGGGAGGTTATGGCGAAATTTTGGTAGAAAATGAGTGTTTTTATGATGTCTTGGTAAATTTTGGTAGAAATTTTTGTAATGTTGAATAGTGTGTAGTGGTAGCCTTATTGAAATACCCCGTAATTAAAAATAGTGATTAATTAGGCTAATAAGTAATTTAGAAGCTTAATTAAGTGTAAATAATCATGAGGGAACAAATCCCGAAGGAAACAGATCCTTAAAACGGATTAAAAACACTAACGAACCTTAAAGCGCGTTTTTCGAGGAAACCGGGGAAACGTGACTTTAAGCGGGTCAAATGGACTCGTAACAATCTTGGTCAACTAAATAGTCATTAATAAATATTAGTGAAGCTTTAGAACCAATAAAATCAAGAAAACGAGAAATTGAAAAAACTGTCAAAAACGGGAAGTTGTGGGGTAGGAACATAAATAACTAAAACTAGTGTGTCCACTTTTAAAATAAATGTGGAGTTGGTGTGTGTGGGATGTGTCAGCCGACCCCCACCCCTCTCTCTCACACACTCACTCAGCCCCTCTTATTTACAAAAAAACAAAAACAATTAAAAACAATAAAGTAAACTACTTTACTTACCCCACTCACTCACTCTCTCTCCTACCTCATTCTCTTCACTCACGTACAGACCCCCACCTTCCTCCTCTCTATTCTCTTCTTCTTCCTCCAACCGATGGCTATGGAGATTTGAGAGAACTCACAAAAACCTCTACTTCTCTCCTCTTGTTAACCCATCAAACATTCTCCAAAAATTACACCATTGTCTTCCTCTCATCAAGGAGAGTATTCCCCTCTTTTCAAAATTCGAAAACAAGAACTTTCATCTCCATGGGTGTGTAGCATTTGGAGCTTCAAGACTACCATTGGAACCACCTCCTTCTCCTTGTTATTTTGAGGTAAAAATCTTCTTGAAACCTCACTGTTTTTCTAGCCTTATGGGCAAAACGAAAACTAAGCTAAAACCTTGTTTGGTTTCCTTGTACTCTAGCCGATTTTGGCTTCCTTGGAGAGAGGGAAATATTGTTCTTGAGCTGTCCAAACAGTACCTACACCCTTGCAAGGTAATGGAACCTCTAAACCCTAAAATATGCATTAAAGCTTTAAAAGAATGATTAAGGGTTAGTTAGGGTATTAAAATGGTGTGTATGTATGTGGGTTGTAGTGTTAGACTTTGATTTACAAACCGGTGGGAAGAGAAGAGAAAAGAAGGGAAGAAGCAAGAAGAAAGAAGAAGAAAAGAAATTAGACGGGAAAACAAGGTAATGATACTCACTTGTGTAGACTCGTATATATGTACTATGTAACAGTTTTTAGTAACTTATTAATTGTGTATTGAATCTAGTAATGGATAGTAGTGTAATGTGTAAGAGAATACAAGTGTTCTAAACCTTTAAAAGATATGTAAAACTTGTGGAAACCTAGTTGGGATTGGGATGTTAAGTGCAGGAATTTTTAAGAGTGTTTTAGTGTTGGTATTTGTGTATGGGAGCTTTGTATATCTATGATTGATGAAAACAGGTGAGATGGATAGAAATGTGTGAATAAAAAATGTGGTGAGAGTATAAAAATATAGGGGAGACTATGGCGAAATTTACTTAGGAACTAGTGAACTTATGAACTAGAAACTAGGTGAAAAACATATGATTGTAACAGATTTTGTTTGAGTTAGTTAGAGGGTACATTGGGAGTGATAGTTAATACATTGTAATGCATTAGAAGTCCTAGAAATGACATTAGAAGAGGGGGCTAATGATGGAGAGTGTTAGAGGCAAAATCTGTAGCATAATGCAAGTAGAAGAAACAATGCAAGCGTTGAATTGAAACTAGGGAAATTAAGTGTGTAAATTAGTATAGAAGTATGTAAAGAGTTGATGGATGAATTAGGGTGTATTAGGAGGTTTAATTAGTGTCAAAACATGTGGGAGTAAGTATAGGAACAATGGGGAAGTAATGGGTAAGAAGAGGGACTGCAAACAGAAATAAAAATGCAATTACTGGACTGGACTGACCTTGGGACCGGACTTGCAAGGTCGGTCGAGCCCAGATTTACAAAGGGCGGAAACCTTCTGGAATGGACCGACCTTGGGGACCGAACTTGCAAGGTCGGTCGGCCAGAAAAATTCCGTCATAAAACCTTCTGGAATGGACCGACCTTGGGGACCGGACTTGCAAGGTCGGTCGGCCTAAAATTCACTTGTAACGTAACTTACCGGAATGGACCGACCTTGGGACCGGGCATGCAAGGTCGGTCGACTCCAAAATATTGAAACCAAAACTCACTGGAATGGACCGACCTTGGGACCGGACTTGGCAAGGTCGGTCGGCCCTGTAATTCTCTAGTGAATGTACCCTACTGACTTCGACCGACCTTAGGTCCAACCCTGGGTAAGGTCGGTCGGGTCAAACAAAAAAAAATTAATAATTATAATAAGTATATATATATGTATACCCACCTATACATATGTACATATATATGTAAGTACACCGTTGTTAAGTAATGAAAAGTAAGTAAATAAAGTGTAAGTGTAGGAATTGTAAAGACTTAGTAAATAGGAGTTAGGAAACGTAAGAGTAATCGAGTTAAGTTAATAATAGTTAGATTAATCACTCGGTTGTATGTACATCATAGGATCTGATTTGTGAACACCGGAGGAACGTTGGGACACAAGTACAACGGTGAACGGTATGAATTCCTCATGCCCCGTATGCTATCTTGGTTACTCTGATTTGTGTGTTGTGTGCTAATTGATCACCAAATAAGATAAATGCACGAATCGGAGTTATTATGCTTACCTGTGAATATGTAGTGTTGTATGTTGTGAATATTGTCTTTAAACCATAGTTTGTATAATTCATGAAATGTATGGATGACAATGAATGTGTGTATGTACGATATATTGTATTGTGACCGAATATGTTTGAGATTGGACTTCTAACTGATTCCTAACAAGCTAACCAATCTAACTTAAATTGGTAATTAAATTGGAATGAGTAGAAGTCCGATATAGTTTCGGCCACGCGTGAGGATGCGGAGACATAAGAGGTTGGATCCAAGTCCTAACTCTTAAACTGGTCCACGGTCCAAATCTCTTAAATGGGTAGCATCCCGGATTGGTGAGTCAAGTAAATCCCGGTGGTGGGACGGTGTAGTCCCCGGGCTGGAGGTCACACCGACTTAACATGAGTATGAGTAAGTAAGTAAGAATGAGTAAGTAGGTAAATGAAAGTAAGTAAGTAAAGTAAGAGTAAGTAAAGTAAGAGTAAGTAATGTGTAATGAGTAAAAGAGTAATAAGCATTCCGATTATCTCGGATGCACAATCTGGCTAACCCTTGGGAAGGTAAGTAACGTGTATGCGATTGTATTGCTGTATAGATTGTGAATGGTATTGTGAACGAATGTACGTTGTATGCAAAGCATGTATGTATGTTAAAAATGAACCTCATGCCTATTCGACCTTAATTAGTCGGCGTGCCCTAGCTAGCACGCGGTATAAGCGGAGTTTATGCGCAGCTTTTGCTGAGCCCCTTGGGGCGATGTTTTTACTACACGCAGGTACACGAGAAGGGTGAAGACTGTGAAGAGATTTAGTTTAATTTCTTTTTGGTGTAAAGATGAATTGTGATGGTGTACCAAGTTGTACACGGCTGTAAGCCTTTTGATTAGCCGGTGTACCATGGGGTACACCTTTTTGGATATTGTGAAGGGATTATGATTGGTATAGATGAGTAGCTGGTAGGAACTCATTCTTTTGGAAAAATTGGAAAGGGATGTAATTAAATACTTTAAATACTTGGTGATCCGGTAATGTAAGAATGTTATCTTTTGTTTTCGGTATGCAATGTAGTAGCTCGGTATAATTAGGCATCAGACCGTCACTGTAAGTAGTATAAGCCTAGCTAGCCGTATGGGCGGTTAGCGGCGTTGTATCACCCGCCGTAGTAAGTAGTATTTCCGCTGCGAGTAGCTTTGATTATTGGGATGATTGGACGGTAAGCATAGGATTAGCGGAGGGGTGTTACAAAAAGTTGTATCAGAGCGTAACTACGCTCTGATGTCCTTAGTACCGAGCATAGGGATTACCGAGTTAAGATTTCAACTGTTATAAGACGGATATTTAGGAACCTAACTAGGAACTACCGTTGTTAACTTCCCAGACCCTTGAGTCATATCTTGCGGAGCCTAATGTAAATGTTGACTGTTTAGATGTCAGGACGAGGCCGAGGCCGAGGTAGAGGCGAAGTCTCTGAAGGACCTGGCGCGCTGACGATAGCTGAGATCGTCGCCGCCACGGTAGCGCAGATGCTACCGCAAGTAATCAATGCTATGCAACAAAATCAACAAAACCAACAGAACCAAACGGGACAATCCCTCCCCTCCACCCAGAGAAGCCAACTGGGTAAAAGCTGTAGTGGAACTCCGCTCTCCTTGCTTTAGGGGCGAGAGTGATCCGGCTAATCTAGAAGCCTATATCTCCGAGATGGAGACGGCATTCGAAACCCTCGAAGCTCCTGCAGGAGTTCAAGTTAGAGTTGCAGCCTACTATCTGAAAGATGCAGCCATGGATTGGTGGAAGCTAGTCAAGCATGAGCACGTTAATGACCCTACCTTCGATTGGGAATCCTTCGCATCACTCCTCCGATCCAAGTATTACCCGGAACATGTCAAGACCAAGAAAAGGCTTGAATTGGATGCTTTGAAAATGACAGAGAAGATGTCTGTCGATGAATACTACAGAACCTTCACCTCCATCCTCCGTCTTTGTTGGGATAAAACCTAACGGCAAGTGTACCGGTCAATTCTAGCAAGTTTTATTAGAGAGAATTCCCTAAGTATCGAACCAAAGGAGGCGATGTGTCTAGTTTAAATCTTTATTAACGACAAATTAAAACAGGAAATTGGGGTTTGATTTGATGATAATTAGAAACTGTAAACAGAATGCAAACAATAACAAGCAGGAAAATAAATGTTGTGAAACTGTTTTGGAAAGGAGATCCCGGTTTACTACTGCACCCTAAATCTGTGATTCCTATCCCTAAGTGATTTATAAGACAATTCTGAGTAAAACCCTAGAACAAAGATAATTTACCTCCGGTCTCCCGCTTAGCAAAGACTGAATTTTAACTCTCGTTACAAACCCACTGTTTACTAACCGCCTTAAGAACAATCTAGTTAATTGGTCAATTAGCAATTTAGAGAAATTACCATCTCTAAACTAACCGGTTATTTTCCTGTATTCACTTGAAAGCCGCAGTCGTCACATATAAGCTAACAAAATACTAATCCTTATAATTGGCCAAATTGTAAAGATTAAAGAAATTAAGCAAGGAAAATAACTTTACTCAATCAAATTGCATTAAATCACAAAGGAACAGGAATAGTCAATTTAGGGATACATAGCAAACCGAAATCTAAAGGAACTACTCAGCCATTGACATGTTTACAATAATCAGAACTGTATGAGTAATTATAGAGAACAAGAAGGAACTCTGGTGAGATTTCTGGAGAAGTCTCCGTGGTGACTTCCTGCTCTGCTATGCTCTGCTCCAAACTCCAAACCAGACTCAACTCCAACTAAACTCTCTATACTGTGGTGATTTTGTGCGCTGTCGAAGTGTGTGTTCTCACCTTGGCCAGACTCCCCTTTTATCACAAACAGAAATCTATCTTTTAATCTATCTTTAATCTGTCTCCAATATAATCTAAATAATCGACTGCTAAAAGATATACTAACAGATATAATAAGAGATATTAAAGATAGAAAACCAATTCCGTTTATCTCCGTAATATCTGGCGCTCCGCTTGTATTGGTACGGGTTGCAAAGTAAGATGCAAACCCGGACCACGTCTAAAAGGAGGCAGAAGAGTCTCGCCTAGGTATGGTCCGGGTTTCAAACCCATCCTCAATCCCGGACCAAGTCTGAAAAGAGGCAGAAGGTTCTGCGACGAGGTGGTCCGGGTTTATAAACCCAGCTCCAAACCTGGACCCTCAATAAAACATAGTAGTGGTCAATGAAAATCTGCCTTTGACTCTGGTTTGACTCCCCATGTTGCTCCAACCTCTAAAATCTTCATTTAAGCACTTTGTTGAGCATTTTATCCTGAAAACATATGAAATCAATCATTGGAGACAAATATAACAATAAAGAGTAAATAAAGCATTACAAAGGGAAGTTAATGTCATAATGTAGAAAATTAAGCATGAATTAGTCTAGTAAACTTAGACAAATTCCTGACTTATCAACTTCCTCACACTTAATCTTTGCTTGCCCTCAAGCAAATAGAAACATACTGAAAACTTACAGAAGGGAGTCGTCAGTTTAGGACTGTGCACAAGGAGATCTAAACATGAAAAGCAGTTATAGAAAACAATGATCCACACTTGCAGGTTTTCATAAACAGTGAACTGAGAAGTATTTTGCAAAGGCTTAAGACACATAGTAAAACCACTGACTCCAATTTCACTCAGGGACTACTTTCCAATTAACTTTCCACTATCCATGGACGACAAGGGGTGAGAAGTAATATCTTATTCCATATTACCTTTCATCACCACATACTCATAATCAAGAAAGACTTTGCACTTTGCATTTGAAATTAACAAATTTCTTCAACTTTCTAAACAAGCATTAACTTTCTCTTTTATATCCCTCAGACTTTTCTCTCCATTCATGTAGCGGTGTTGGGTCTTCTATCCCAGATCAGATGACCTTAGGTGGATGGGTGATGAGGCACCCCGAGGACTTAATTACCAAATGGGTGAGGCCTGTTTTCTGGGTTAAAAGTTCAATTAGAGGAGTACCTTGCCTTTGTCCTTCCTTCCTTTCATTCAATAATCATTCCCAAAGTCCCCAAGTGAAATCAAAGACAAATAGTTATACTAATAGGCTTAACTTTTTAGTGAAGAAATAGACAAGCATTAATCAAAACTGTACATACAAGCAGTGCAACCAGAATTCCCACAACTGTTTTCCAGCTTCGATCTCACAAAAACTAGTGCTACTCGTGCGGTGTTCCAAACCAACTTATCCAACCACTGAATAAGACTCAGGTATGTTATGCAACCAAAATATTTTTGAGGGCCAACAAAAATATAGTGAAAATGGAGTGATAGCCTTAATAAAATGTTCAAAATTAGCACATTCGAATGTAATTGAGCATGAGCATGTGTAATTTCCCTTCCTCACACTTAAAAATAAGCAATGTCCTCATTGCTTCATGAAAATGATTAAGACGGAAGGAAAACACAAATTCGCAGAAAACAACGGTTGAAGAATAAAAGAAGTTAGAAAATCACGCCCCTGGAGTATGGTGAGGGCAACGTCCTCACACTTATGTAGAACAGCGGGGTGTTGAATTGTGCAGAAAATTCAACAGAGTTTCCTTCGGTTCCCTCATACCTCACACGCAGCAAAAAGCAGACCTGTAAGTATTGCGCTTGTGCGGTCCGAGTTTGCAACCTAATTCTCTAACCCGGACCACGCCCAAAAGTGGTCAGTATGTAGCGCGCCAGCCAGGTACGGGTTTGCAAACTCGCCCCTGAACCCGGACCACCCATAAAACATCCCAGTAGCTTCGCCAAACATACTGTCCGGGTTTATAAACCAAGCTCCAAACCCGGACCACCCTCAAAAGTGGCCAGAAACTCAATTTGGTAACTGATGTCCCTCCTAACTCCTGAGTTCACCTTCAAACCCAAGAAAAACTAAACAGAACATGTCTAACAAACTCATTAGCCCAAAAGTAAAGAATGAAAAACAATAAAACTTACGAGAATAAAACAAAAAAAAATGAAAATAATAAACCTCACAAAACTGGGTTGTCTCCCAGCCAGCCGCCCGTCTTTTCGGTCTTTGGCTAGACTGTGCCTCATTCTCTCAAGAGGCTCCAGAAGTTCGAGATGCTTCCAAAACTTGTTTTGAAGACCTACCTGCATAAAACAGTAGTTGCTCACCTTCTGCATTCAAAGTGATCGTACCGTGAGCAACTTCGATTCGAGCGTCGGCTGTTGCTAGGAAGGGTCTTCCAAGGATGATAGGAACTGTTGGATCTGCAGCCATGTCGAGTACGACAAAATCGCAAGGGAAGTACAGATGCTCCACCTTAACCATCACATCCTTAGCGATTCCACAAGGATAAACCATTGAGCGATCTGCTAGCTGAAGCGTCATTCGTGTAGGCTGTAAGTCCCCAATCCCAAGCTTTTCATAAATAGTGTATGGCATGAGACTGATTGATGCTCCCAAATCAGTAAGACAGTGGTCAAAATCAATGTCTCCTACTCTGCAAGGAATTGTGAAACTTCCAGGATCTTTGCATTTTTCTGGTTGGCGCTTTTGTATGATCGCTGAACAAGTTCCTGTAAGCTGAATAGTCCCTGTCTCAACTAACTTTTCCTTATTAGATAAAAGCTTCCTTAAATACTTGGCATAGTTAGGCACCTTCGCAACTAATTCAACAAAAGGAATATCAACAGATAGTTGACGAAGTAAAGTAAGAAACTTATCAAACTCACTATCCTCCTTGAAACGCTTGGTTCTGCTTGGGAAGGGAACTGGAGAAACGTCGACTGCAGGTGGTGTAGGTGGAGGGGATTGGGTGGTTTTGCAATTACGCTCATTCTCTAGCACCGGTTCCTCTATATTCACCACCTCAAGCTCATTAGTTTTACCTTTACCGCTCCTCGTAGTTACCTTCTTCACCGTTTCCTTTTCCTGCAAAGAAGATTTTTTAGCCAAGATGTCATCTACTAGCTTAGCATAATTTGGCATAAACTTAAGCACTTCAGAAAAAGTCATATCCTTAGTTGATTTCTTAAAAATGTTAAGAAATTTTCCAAGCTGTTCATCGAGGTCCCTTTTCTTTAACCTGTCAGGAAAAGGAATAGGTTCTTCAAATTTATGATTAGAAACAGAAGAGTAAGAAGGTTGAGTTTCAGGAGACTCCTTCTCTTCTCCTGGGTGTTTCAAAAGCTTTACTAGAGTCCTCAACCTCTTTTTGAACGGGCTGAATGACAGCAACAAGTGGAGCATCATCTTCCACAACAAAAAAAGCTTTGGCATGCTCTCTTGGATTCTACTCTGACTGACTAGGCAAAGAACCCAAAGGACGCTGAACTAGCTGCTGAGATATCTGAGACAGCTGAGTCTCGATGTTCCTGTTGAATGTCCTTTGATCAGCGTTGAAAGTCCTCTGCTCCTGATTGAAAGCTTCCAGCTCATTGAACTTCTTCGTGCTAACCGAGATGAAATCATTCATCCTGGCCAGGACTTCATCCATACTAGAAGACGCTCCAGCACCCGAATTCTGTGCTTGCTGATTCTGCAGTGGCTGCTTCTGATAGGAAGGATTGTACTGCTGCTGAGGCCTCTGATTGTAATTGTTGTTACCACCAGCTTGGTAACGGTTTTGCTGCTGAGCTTGATAACCCGGATTTCCTTGATTCCCAAAATAATTACCCAGTCTGTTACCAACATAGTTCGCTGCCTCTTCTTGTGGTGGAGAACACTGACACATGTTAGAAGCTCTACCACAGTACTCGCAAGGTGGATAAGCCTCAGGAGCTGCTGCACTGGACTGTGGATTCATAACTGCACACATACGCTCAAACTGCTTCGACATTGCTTCTATCTTAGCAGCCAAGAAGGTGTTTGAATCTACTTCATAAACCCCAGCTGGTTTCTTCGGTGCAGCTTCTCCTGCTCTTGTACCTCCCCACTGATTAGCTGCTGTAGTAATAGTCTCTAGCAGCTCTTTAATCCGTGTAATGGGCAGCTCCATCAAACTACCTCCAGCACAAGTATCCACCAACAACCGGCTAGACGGATCCAAGTCCTTGTAAAAGGACTGCAGTATAACCTCTTCACCTAGTCCATGATGTGGTACCTTCCTCACTATTCCCTTAAAACGCTCCCAAGCTTCAGACAAGGACTTACCGGCGAACTGTTTGAAGTTTGTAATCTCACCTCTCATGGTCAGCATCCGAGAGGGCGGGAAGTACTTTGCCAGGAATGCATTAGCCAGCTCTCCCCAAGTAGTGATACTGTCAGGCGTCAGCGAGTTTAACCATTCAGCGGCTCTATCCCTCAGAGAGAATGGAAATAGAGTGAGCCGGGCCACCTCCTGTGAAGCTGGTGTCGAACACGCTCCTACCAACCTCAGGAATGTAGTGAGATGAACATTCGGATCTTCAGTGACCGTCCCGCTGAACTGAGGCGCGTTCATCACCATGGTCACATAATGAGTCTTGAACTGCCACTGCACTCCTGCTGGTAGCGCAGGAATCACAATTGGCGACACCAACCCTTCAACACTTGGGCGGGTGTAGTCCCTCATCTGCCTCTCGTTGTTCGCCATATTCACTGGTGGTTGAACTTCCGGAACCTCTTCACCAACAGGTGGTTCGAGCACCTTCTCCTCAACTGGTGGATCCAGGTTCAAGTCTCTTCGAAGCTGTCTTGCGAATCTCTCGATCTCAAGATTGAGTTCGAACTCCGGTTCTCCTGCAGAACGGGTTTTAACCATAAACCGAGAGTTAGTAAACTGAGACTATAATAGCGCAAATTAAAAGGGCAGCAGTAATTAGAATAAAATAACAGAAAATCAGAAAAAGATAAAAAGAAATTAACCCATAAAATATGCAGATAAAATTCCTAACTACTAAACACAGAATATTCAAATAAAGGAATAAAATCAGAAATAAAATCTGGAAGATAAAAGAATATCTAAAACAAAATCAACCGAACAAATTGAACAAAATAAAATAAAACAAGTAAATCTAAACAGAAAATAATTAAAGAACAGAACAAAATAAATAAAATAAAGATTAAACTAATTAACCGTGCCTCCCCGGCAGCAGTGCCAAAAATTTGTTGGGATAAAACCTAACGGCAAGTGTACCGGTCAATTCTAGCAAGTTTTAATAAAGAGAATTCCCTAAGTATCGAACCAAAGGAGGCGATGTGTCTAGTTTAAATCTTTATTAACGACAAATTAAAACAGGAAATTGGGGTTTGATTTGATGATAATTAGAAACTGTAAACAGAATGCAAACAATAACAAGCAGGAAAATAAATGTTGTGAAACTGTTTTGGAAAGGAGATCCCGGTTTACTACTGCACCTAAATCTGTGATTCCTATCCCTAAGTGATTTATAAGACAATTCTGAGTAAAACCCTAGAACATAGATAATTTACCTCCGGTCTCCCGCTTAGCAAATACTTGTTAGCAAAGACTGAATTTTAACTCTCGTTACAAACCCACTGTTTACTAACCGCCTTAAGAACAATCTAGTTAATTGGTCAATTAGCAATTTAGAGGAATTACCATCTCTAAACTAACCGGTTATTTTCCTGTATTCACTTGAAAGCCGCAGTCGTCACATATAAGCTAACAAAATACTAATCCTTATAATTGGCCAAATTGTAAAGATTAAAGAAATTAAGCAAGGAAAATAACTTTACTCAATCAAATTGCATTAAATCACAAAGGAACAGGAATAGTCAATTTAGGGATACATAGCAAACCGAAATCTAAAGGAACTACTCAGCCATTGACATGTTTACAATAATCAGAACTGTATGAGTAATTATAGAGAACAAGAAGGAACTCTGGTGAGATTTCTGGAGAAGTCTCCGTGGTGACTTCCTGCTCTGCTATGCTCTGCTCCAAACTCCAAACCAGACTCAACTCCAACTCCAACTAAACTCTCCATACTATGGTGATTTTGTGCGCTGTCGAAGTATGTGTTCTCACCTTGGCCAGACTCCCCTTTTATAACAAACAGAAATCTATCTTTTAATCTATCTTTAATCTATCTCCAATATAATCTAAATAATCGACTGCTAAAAGATATACTAACAGATATAATTAGAGATATTAAAGATAGAAAACCAATTCCGTTTATCTCCGTAATATCTGGCGCTCCGCTTGTATTGGTCCGGGTTGCAAAGTAAGATGCAAACCCGGACCACGTCTAAAAGGAGGCAGAAGAGTCTCGCCTAGGTATGGTCCGGGTTTCAAACCCATCCTCAATCCCGGACCAAGTCTGAAAAGAGGCAGAAGGTTCTGCGACGAGGTGGTCCGGGTTTATAAACCCAGCTCCAAACCCGGACCCTCAATAAAACATAGCAGTGGTCAATGAAAATCTGCCTTTTACTCTGGTTTGACTCCCCATGTTGCTCCAACCTCTAAAATCTTCATTTAAGCACTTTGTTGAGCATTTTATCCTGAAAACATATGAAATCAATCATTGGAGACAAATATAACAATAAAGAGTAAATAAAGCATTACAAAGGGAAGTTAATGTCATAATGTAGAAAATTAAGCATGAATTAGTCTAGTAAACTTAGACAAATTCCTGACTTATCAGTCTTCTACCCGACCTAGGGTATACCGGCCAGGTGTTGGTCGATCGCTTCTATGGCGGTCTGAGCCATCTCCTTCGGTACGATATGGGCTACACTCGATTTACCTCTCTTTAGGTAAACATCGGTTTAACCCTTAGTACCACTATAATTCCTTAAACTCCTTAAATTCTTAAATCTTTACCTCTATCTCTTTTAATAAGAATCCTGGCTAATACCTGAAACTTCAGGAGTGTTATCACGCGGCTTCTCGCGTTGAGATCACTTGCCAACTTCGGGATAAAGAAACCGCGCTAAAGCGCAAGACTAACAGCAATTACACGATCTCTGAGGAGCAGAACCAAGGGAAAAGCTGGAAAAAGAAGAAGGGAAAGTTCTTCAATCAAACCCCAAAGAACTTCCCAAGTGAGAGCAGTGCCCATGCTGAGCCGAGCAATCCAGTTGAGCTTCTTCAACTAGGTTCTTCTGCGCCGGTGGCAGTGAAGCCACTGAGATCACACCCACCTAAGGGTAAACTTCGAATCTAAATCCGTATTTGCATATGTATTATACCTTGTATTCCTGCACAAATGTGCTAATTCTCTAAACCTTAGGTTGTGGCTCCGGTTTCACTAAGAACTTCTCTGACGGCCGCGCTTATGTGTGCCGCAAGTGCAACCAAGACCATCCCGGCAAGGATTGCCAAGGGAGAGAAATCCGGTGCTACAATTGTCAGAAGCCCGGACACCGAGCCAATGTATGCCCCAAAAATGCTAAACCGAGAGGAAACTTCCAAAGCTACAAGCAAAGGGAATGCAAGGAGGTTGCATCTGGCGATGCACCGACCCAGCAGGCACCACAGGGACATGGATCCTGGGGTCCTCAGAGGGGCGCACCTCAGAGGCCGCCTGCCTTGCATATCATAGACCGAGACGGGTCCGGTTCTAAGTCTAGCCCAGGTAATTAATCTAAACCTCGAATCCTGTGAAGCATGTCTGAGTAAAAGAGCAATTGTTTGAATGAATGCATGAGTAAATAACTGAAGTATGTATGGAGCATGAATAAAGTAGTTGGAACTAGTACTCACCGTAGATGAAATTTATAACCTTAAGAAGCTTTAGTATCTGCTATCCGATACCTTCGAAGCCGAATCAAGAAGAGACCGACATCACCAATCATTACTACACCAACGAGCAGTGTCAGGTCATCCGACCAGGTATGATTTTATTAAGGGGATACCTGACACCTGAAGCACAAATCTCAATCATCCGACGATGCAACGAGCTAGGAACGGGTCAAGGAGGATTTTATACGCCCGAATTCCCCGGTGGAGCGAAGATGAAGCTGAAGATGAAGTGCTTGGGAAAGGATTGGAATCCTTATACCAAGACATACCAAGAGACACAAATACAAGACGGAGCGATGCCACCGATAATACCTCCAGAATTTCAGACACTTGTCACATAAGCAGTAGAACTTGCACAACAATGCGAACATGATCCGATCCCCGCACTTGAAGCGGACCTCTGTATCGTCAACTTCTATGAGAAAGAAGGACGACTTGGGTTACACCAAGACAAGGACGAGACAACGGAATCCCTTGAACAAGGAGTGCCCGTAGTGTCCTAGTCCATTGGTGATGACGCCGTATTTTTGTATAGCGAGCAGAAGCGTGTGGACCTCGCACAGAAACTGGTATTGAGATCAGGAGATGTCCTAATCATGGGTGGAAACTCTAGGATGTTGTATCATGGGATCTACAAGATCAAACTAAATACAGCACCCCCGGCAATAATCAATGCTACACACATGAAACCAGGACGCCTGAACCTTACCTTTAGAAAGTATTAAATTCATAGTATCATGTAATGAATTAGTAACGTGTATTAGAGACACGGTATGTATGATGGTTGGTTTATCAATAAAGAGCAGTGTTGATTTTATTCCACTTGTGTCCACCATCAATACTTATCCACTTGTGAATCCAATAGGTTGTGGACTCGGTACCGAAGGTAACCTGAGTATCCTCACCGAAGCACAAGCCGGTAAAAGCGGCACCATCTTAACGGGAACATTCCCAGTGAACGGCATTGAAGACAATGTGTTATTCGACTCCGGCGCCTCTCACACCTTCGTATCACCATCTTTTGTGAAGGGGTTGAAGCTAGATGCGGATGAGCTACCGAACTTCATGGTTACTCTCCCATCGAAGGAGCGAGTACAATGCACCAAGTACTACCAATCAGCCACAATCCAAATCAAAGGCGAATCGTTTCCCATCTCCTTCATCGAGTTTAACGGATTGGGATTCGACTTAATAATTGGAATGAATTGGTTGGAGTGGCACAAGGGTAGAATCCTCTACGCCGAGCATCGATTGCTGCTCAAGAGTCCTTCTGGGGTTACTGTATCCTACCGCCAGAGACCGAAAGAGCCTTCGACCACACTCATCTCCGCTATGGCCATGTACCGGGAGCTCAGAAAGGGAAAAGAAGTGTATTTATGCTATGTCCAAGACCTGGAAAGAGATCCAGAGTTCAACCCTGAAGTACCCATTGTATCTGAATTCACCGATGTATTCCCTAAGGAGCTACCTGGCATGCCACCTCATAGAGCAGTAGAATTTGAAATTGACCTTCTGCCAGGTACCGGTCCCATTGCTAGGGCACTGTACAGTATGGCACCTGCTGAAATGACAGAGCTGAAAGAGCAGCTATGAGACTTACTCGACAAAGGGTTCATACGCCCGAGCGTATCACCCTGGGGAGCACCGGTCCTCTTTGTGAAGAAAAAGGACGGTAGTCTCCGACTTTGTATTGACTACCGTGAGCTGAATGCGTTCACAGTCAAAAATAAATACCCATTGCCACACATCGACGACCTATTCAACCCGCTGAAAGGAGCCTCAGTCTTCTCCAAGATCGACCTCTGTTCTGGTTATCATCAGATTGCTATCAAGGAGCAAGATATCGAGAAAACGGCATTCCGTACCAGATATGGCCACTACGAATTCACCGTCATGCCATTCGGTTGGTCAAATGCACCAGCAAAATTCATGGACCTCATGAATCATCTATTCAGTGAGCAGTTGGACACTTCGGTTGTTGTCTTCATCGACAACATCCTCGTATACTCATAATCAGCAGAGGAACATGAAATTCATTTGAGGAAAGTGCTTGAGACACTGCGCGAGAACCAGCTGTATGCGAAGTTCTCCAAATGCGAGTTCTGGCTAGATCTGGTATCATTCCTTGGTCATGTCATCTCGAGCGCGGGAATCTCAGTTGACCCTTCAAAGATAGAAGCTATACGATCATGGCCTAGACCTAAGACTGTTACCGACATTCGAAGCTTTCTTGGTCTAGCCGGTTACTACCGGAGATTTGTAAAGGACTTCTCGAAAGTCGCTAAGCCCATGACTACATTGATGAAGAAAGATGCACCGTTTGTATCGACAGACGAGTGCGAATTATCATTTCAGAGCCTAAAGGACTCATTGACCTCAGCGCCCATCCTTACTCTTCTAGAGGGCACAGAGGGATTTGAAGTATATTGTGATGCATCAGGCAAAGGAATGGGATGCGTACTCATGCAGCTTGGCAAGGTTGTAGCTTATGCCTCCCGCCAGCTGAAAAAGCATGAGGAGAATTACCCGACTCACGACTTAGAGTTAGGAGCCATTGTCTTCGCCCTGAAGATATGACGACACTATCTCTATGGGGTAAGCATCACCATCTACTCCGACCACAAGAGCTTACAGTATGTATTCACACAGAAAGAACTGAATTTGAGACAGAGAAGGTGGATGGAATTTCTTTCAGACTACGACATCGACCTATAGTATAAGGAAGGGAAGGCAAACATTGTAGCCGACGCCCTGAGCCGTCGAGCACACTCGCTCCATTCGCTACTTGCTTCTTCTAGCTTGGTTGACGAGGTGCGAGACGCTTAGTTGAGCGACCCTTACCTAACCGAAATCAGACAAAAGATCGAGAATGGTACATTTGAGTGGCAGGCTATGCGTCCCCCAAAGCAATGTTGAGCTAAGGGATCGCATCCTGCGAGAGTCACATAGTTCCACATTGTCAGCCCATCCAGGAGCCTCCAAGATGTACAAAGACATGAAGAGGTACTTCCGGTGGTCTGGAATGAAATCAGATGTGACAAAATTTGTATTGAGATGCTTAACATGCCAAAAAGTAAAGTTTGAACATCGTAGACTGGGCGGAATGGTACAATCGATGCCAGCTCCGGAGTGGAAATTTCATGATATCTCCATGGATTTTGTTGTAGGACTCCCACCTGCCAGGGGAGGACTCAACATGATCTGGGTTGTAGTCGATCGCCTTACCAAGGTGGCCAGATTCATACCGATGAAGGACACCTGGAAGGTAGTGAAGCTCGCAAAGCTATTTGACAAGGAGATTATCAGACATCACGGAGTCCCGAAAACAATTGTATCTGAACGCAACACCAGATTTCTTTCGAGATACTGGAGAGCTACACGGGAAGCGTTGGGTACAGAATTGAAGCTGAGTACCGCCTTCCATCCTCAGAACGACGGTCAGACAGAAAGGACCATCCAGACACTGGAGGACATGCTTCGGGCATGTGCCTTAGATTTTCAAGGGAGTTGGTTAGATAAGCTTCATCTTATCGAGTTCTCATACAATAATAGTTATCATGCCTCGATTAAGATGTCGCCTTTCCAAGCTCTATACGGTAGACCTTGCCGTACACCCTTGTGTTGGGATGAGTCAAGTGAAACGGTCATCATAGGACCGGAGTACCTTGAGCAAGTACAAGCTGAAGTCCAGCAGATTCGAGCCAATATGAAGGCAGCCCAAGATAGACAGAAATCCTATGCGGATGTGCGACGACGTGACCTTGAGTTCACCGTGGGCGACCAAGTGTTCTTGCGCGTTTCACCTATGAAGGGTGTCTTCCGATTTGGCCAGAAGGGCAAGCTGAGCCCAAAATTTGTAGGACCGTACACTATTACCGAAAGAGTTGGAGCTGTAGCCTACAGCTTAGCATTACCTGAGGACTTGGGACGTGTCCATGATATATTTCATGTGTCACAACTCAAGAAGTACATTGCCGATCCTTCTCATGTCTTAGAGCCCGAGACACTTTCCATTGAGCCCACAATGAGATACGTTGAAACTCCCGTTAGAATCCTTGATAGGAAGACCAGGGACACTCGTCATAAGTCTATACGAATGGTGAAGGTCCTATGGTCAAACCATGATGTCGAAGAAGCAACATGGGAGTTAGAAAATGCCATGAAGGCTAAGAACCCACAGTTATTCATACACTAGATAGTCTAGTGTTAGTAATACGGGTGTGGGGCATACCCCTTTTAAGGGGGGTAGAGCCTTTTTGCTTTTGCATTGCTTCGGGGTGAGCATTGCATAGTGTGTAGGTATTGTAATAGATTTTTGTATGGCACAAGTAGTGCAAGTGAATTTGGTATATGTAAGTATGTGTAATGTGTAATGTGTAGTGTATGAATGTGTATGTACGATGGGTGATGTATCTGTGTGATGTGTATTGTGAATTGTAGTGGTGTATTGTGTAATGTGGATGTGATGGCATGTATGGAAATGGTGTATTGTGTATGTGAATTCGTATTGTGCTTGAATTGTGTATGTTTGTAATGTAGAAGAAGTAAACACCTCATAGGTGGTAGTAAGATGCATTATGGCAATTGGTTTGCCTAATGAGTAGAGATATTAAACTATTAACCTTGAGCAACTTTGAGGGCAAAGTTTCTTAAGGGGGGGTAGATTGAAATACCCCGTAATTAAAAATAGTAATTAATTAGGCTAATAAGTAATTTAGAAGCTTAGTTAAGTGTAAATAATCATGAGGGAACAAATCCCGAAGGAAACGGATCCTTAAAACGGATTAAAAACACTAACGAACCTTAAAGCGCGTTTTTCGAGGAAACCGGGGAAACGTGACTATAAGCGGGTCAAATGGTCTCGTAACAATCTTGGTCAACTAAATACTAATTAATAAATATTAGTGAATCTTTAGAACCAATAAAATCAAGAAAACGAGAAATTGTAAAAACTGTCAAAAACGGGAAGTTGTGGGGTAGGAGCATAAATAACTAAAACTAGTGTGTCCACTTTTAAAATAAATGTGGAGTTGGTGTGTGTGGGCTGTGTCAGCCCACCCCCACCCCTCTCTCTCACACACTCACTCACCCCCTTTTATTTACAAAACAACAAAAACAATTAAAAACAATAAAGTAGACTACTTTACTTACCCCACTCACTCACTCTCTCTCCTACCTCATTCTCTTCACTCACGTACAGACCCCCACCTTCCTCATCTCTATTCTCTTCTTCTTCCTCCAACCGATGGCTATGGAGATTTGAGAGAACTCACAAAAACCTCTACTTCTCTCCTCTTGTTAACCCATCAAACATTCTCCATAAATTACAAAAATTACACCATTGTCTTCCTCTCATCAAGGAGAGTATTCCCCTCTTTTCAAAATTCGAAAACAAGAACTTTTATCTCCATTTGTGTGTAGCATTTGGAGCTTCAAGACTACCATTGGAACCACCTCCTTCTCCTTGTTATCTTGAGGTAAACAACTTCTTGAAACCTCACTGTTTTTCTAGCCTTATGGGCAAAACGAAAATTAAGCTAAAACCTTGTTTGGTTTCCTTGTACTCTAGCCGATTTTGGCTTCCTTGGAGAGACAGAAATATTGTTCTTGAGCTGTCCAAACAGTACCTACACCCTTGCAAGGTAATGGAACCTCTAAACCCTAAAATATGCATTAAAGCTTTAAAAGAATGATTAAGGGTTAGTTAGGGTATTAAAATGGTGTGTATGTATGTGGGCTGTAGTGTTAGACTTTGATTTACAAACCGGTGGGAAGAGAAGAGAAAAGAAGGGAAGAAGCAAGAAGAAAGAAGAAGAAAAGAAATTAGAAGGGAAAACAAGGTAATGATACTCACTTGTGTAGACTCGCATATATGTACTATGTAACAGGTTTTGGAAACTTATTAAATGTGTATTGAATCTAGTAATGGGTAGTAGTGTAATGTTTAAGAGAATACAAGTGTTCTAAACCTTTAAAAGATATGTAAAACTTGTGGAAACCTATTTGGGATTGGGATGTTAAGTGCAGGAATTTTTAAGAGTGTTTTAGTGTTGGTATTTGTGTATGGGAGCTTTGTATATCTATGATTGATGAAAACAGGTGAGATGGATAGAAATATGTGAATAAACAATGTGGTGAGAGTATAAAAATATATGGGAGACTATGGCAAAATTTACTTAGGAACTAGTGAACTTATGAACTAGAAACTAGGTGAAAAACATATGATTGTAACAGATTTTGTTTGAGTTAGTTAGAGGGTAAATTGGGAGAGATAGTTAATGCATTGTAATGCATTAGAAGTCCTAGAAATGACATTAGAAGAGGGAGCTAATGATGGAGAGTGTTAGAGGCAAAATCTGTAGCATAATGCAAGTAGAAGAAACAATGCAAGTGTTGAATTGAAACTAGGGAAATTAAGTGTGTAAATTAGTATAGAAGTATGTAAAGAGTTGATGGATGAACTAGGGTGTATTAGGAGGTTTAATTAGTGTCAAAACATGTGGCAGTAAGTATAGGAACAATGGGGAAGTAATGGGTAAGAAGAGGGACTGAAAACAGAAATAAAAATGCAATTACTGGACTGGACCGACCTTGGGACCAGACTTGCAAGGTCGGTCGAGCCCAGATTTACAAAGGGCGGAAACCTTCTGGAATGGACCAACCTTAGGGACCGAACTTGCAAGTTCGGTCGGCCAGAAAAATTCTGTCATAAAACCTTCTGGAATGGACCGACCTTGGGGACCGGACTTGCAAGGTCGGTCGGCCTAAAATTCGCTTGTAACGTAACTTACTGGAATGGACCGACCTTGGGACCGGGCATGCAAGGTCGGTCGACTCCAGAATATCGAAACCAAAACTCACTGGAATGGACCGACCTTGGGACCGGACTTGGCAAGGTCGGTCGGCCCTGTAATTCTCTAGTGAATGTACCCTACTGACTTCGACCGACCTTGGGTCTGACCCTGGGTAAGGTCGGTCAGGTCAAACAAAAAAAAATATTAATAATTATAATAAGTATATATATATATATGTATACCCACCTATACATATGTACATATATATGTAAGTACACCGTTGTTAAGTAATGAAAAGTATGTAAATAAAGTGTAACTGTAGGAATTGTAAAGACTTAGTAAATAGGAGTTAGGAAACGTAAGAGTAATCGAGTTAAGTTAATGATAGTTAGATTAATCACTCGGTTGTATGTACATCATAGGATCTGATTTGTGAACACTGGAGGAACGTTGGGACACAAGTACAACGGTGAACGGTATGAATTCCTCATGCCCCGTATGCTATCTTGGTTACTCAAATTTGTGTGTTGTGTGCTAATTGATCACCAAATAAGATAAATGCACGAATCGGAGTTATTATGCTTACCTGTGAATATGTAGTGTTGTATGTTGTGAATATTGTCTTTAAACCATAGTTTGTATAACTCATGAAATGTATGGATGACAATGAATGTGTGTATGAACGATATATCGTATTGTGACCGAATGCGTTTGAGATTGGACTTCTAACTGATTCCTAACAAGCTAACCAATCTAACTTAAATTGGTAATTAAATTGGAATGAGTTTAAGTCCGATATAGTTTCGGCCATGCGTGAGGATGCGGAGACACAAGAGGTTGGATCCAAGTCCTGACTCTTAAACTGGTCCGCGGCCCAAATCCCTTAAATGGGTAGCATCCCGGATTGGTGAGTCAAGTAAATCCCGGTGGTGGGACGGTGTAGTCCCCGGGCCGGAGGTCACACCGACTTAACATGAGTATGATTAAGTAATTAAGAATGAGTAAGTAGGTAAATGAATGTAAGTAAGTAAAGTAAGAGTAAGTAATGTGTAATGAGTAAAAGAGTAATAAGCATTCCGATTAACCCGGATGCACAATCTGGCTAACCCTTGGGAAGGTAAGAAACGTGTATGCGATTGTATTGCTGTATGGATTGTGAATGGTATTGTGAACGAATGTACGTTGTATGCAAGGCATGTATGTATGTTAAAAATGAACCGCATGCCTATTCGACCTTAATTAGTCGGCGTGCCCTAGCTAGCACGCGGTATATGAGGAGTTTATGCGCAACTTTTACTGAGCCCCTTAGGGCGATGTTTTTACTACACGCAGGTACACGAGAAGGGTGAAGACTGTGAAGAGATTTAGTTTAATTTCTTTTTGGTGTAAAGATGAATTGTGATGGTGTACCAAGTTATACACGGCTGTAAGCCTTTTGATTAGCCGGTGTACCATGGGGTACACCTTTTTGGATATTGTGAAGGGATTATGATTGGTATAGATGAGTAGCTGGTAGGAATTCATTCTTTTGGAAAAATTGGAAAGGGATGTAATTAAATACTTTAAATACTCGGTGATCCGGTAATGTAAGAATGTTATCTTTTGTATTCGGTATGCAATGTAGTAGCTCGGTATAATTAGACATCAGACCGTCACTGTAAGTAGTATAAGCCTAGCTAGCCGTATGGGCGGTTAGCGGCGTTGTATCACCCGCCGTAGGAAGTAGTATTTCCGCTGCGAGTAGCTTTGATTATTGGGATGATTGGACGGTAAGCATAGGATTAGCGGAGGGGTGTTACACTTATTATGGTAGATGGAGAATGGAGATAAGAGAGTGCAAAATCTGTAGCATAATGATGCTTGGTAACTTGGAATTTCAAGAAAAAGAGTTGGTGTTTGTAACTTGTGAAACAAGGAGTGAATGTGGGTTTTAGAAGTGCATTTATATAGGAATGGTTGGTAATGGTAATTGATGGATTTGGTAAGGTTGGTAGGAGGTAAGAACTATCAAAAGGAAATAGAAATGCACAAGTGTGCAAAATGCAAGAATATGAAAAGTGAGTTTGTTGAATTTGAGCAAGAATTGGGTGGTAGATTAAACCAAAGATTTGGAGAGGTTTAGAGCATGTTTTGAGGTGTTTAATTATGTAGGAAACTTAGGGAAAGTTTATGGAATGATTAGGGGTGAATTAAGGATTGATTTGGGGTTGAAAAATGACCTTAGTAGCAGTTTTTAGCAGGGTCCGGGACCTAGGATATGTACCAAGTCCCGGACCGCATCAAAAAACATGCCGTAAGTGAATGCAGGAATTGGTCCGGGACTTAAGTCCAGGACCAATGTCAAAAATAGGTTGAAAGTGAATTCCAGAGGTGGTTCGGGACCTTGGGTCCAGACCAAGTCCCGGACCAAGGCAAAAATTACCTAAAATGTGTTTTAAAGTGTTCTAAAGGTGGGGGATTGATGGGTAATGGTTTTGGATGTTGTTAAGGCCTTGTTTGGTGAGTTTTAAAGGTCCTAAGAAGTATAAACAAGTGTTGGAAGTGATTGGGAAAGTTTTGAGCTTTAGTACACAAAGTTAAACCGAAATAACGGGATAACGGGGTAAGTACGGGAATAGCAATTATGTACCTACCGTAACGCCTTAATGTTAATTGAACCATTTGACATGTAAATAGTAGTTCAAGAATAATACATGAGGAACAAGTGTGAACCAAGGAGCGTGAGAATACCCGGTAAAGTAATTCCCCGCGGTGGCAGGTATGGTTTTCTTGCAACCTGTGTCCTACCGGGTTTCACCGGCTTGTATGCCAACTTGTTTTTCTGTGTGTTTGCTACCTTGCAAGATAAAGCATGAAATGAGTTTACAGTAATTCATTAATGTGGCGTAAATAATTCCGATACCGTTTAACCTTAACTATGTGTTAAACCGTAGCTAACCAACTCTAGGATCACATAAGAGATCGGTATTCGGATTAAACGTCCCAACCTACGAGAACGTTCTAACTACGGCTATTAGTGTGTTAATTGTATAATGTGGTTGTGTGTGATGTGTGTTACCCTTGTAGCATGCCGTTTTCTAATGTTTGTTGTTGTTCATGTATGTCGGATGGTAAGTTACCTCCTTTGTGTTTGACTAAGTTTATAACACCATATGGTGTCATGATGTGATAAGTTCCATAAAGGAACTTCTAGCTAATATGAATATATTATGGGGGATGAGGAATCCGGTCGTTCCGGTCGCGCGCGTTGTTTGGGAGTTGATCTCTATATTTAAATTAACTCTCACTCTATTATGTTATGGTTGTTTTTCCTCCTAGGATTACAATCACACACGAGCTTAACCAAAGCTTACCTACCTTGATTATTATTCGGGGCTAGGGGGAATACTATTATGTTAAGGTTGTTTTCCTTCCTTAGATTACAACCACCCACAAGCTTAACCAAGGCTTACCTATCTCATCATTATTGGAGCTAGGGGAAATTGTGAATGGTGTGATCGGGCCTATATTACTGCCGACACATCTAAGGGATGTAAAGGTGTACGGTGTGCTCGGACTTATATTTTCTCCGGCACATCCTAAGTAAAGTGTACGTTCTCTAAGAAGAACGATGTTAAGTTGTACACATGTTGTTAAGTGAAGTGTGTTGTTATGTTGTGTACGTTGATCTCCGATATCAACCCCGTACAAATATAAGAGGTAATTAAGTACCCGATTAAATGGGTGTGTGTCGTCTAACAAGGAATAGCTCCATTAGGGTAGAACCCTCAAGGGTCAAGAACACTATAATATGACCTAACCGATGTGATGTGCTAACCTTATGTTGTACCCTGTTCACTGGATGTGTGAATTATAAGCATGATATGTGTGTATAGTTTCATGCATGTTTTAAATATAATTAACCGCATGCTCAGACGACAAATAGTTGTGCGTGGCCCGGTAGCATGCGGGCTGCACGATTACCATGCCAGCAAAGGTGCTGACCCCCTTTGGGGGCCCCCATTACTTTTCATGTACAGGGAAGCTGGCAGCCATTCGAGAGTAGGACGGGGTAGCTGTTTATACGTGGGTAGTTATTCAGTTTGTTTATGTAACTGTTTATATGTTCGTAGGAAGTGTAAGGCCGAAGTGTGATATTGGTAATGTATTAGACTCGGTACAGTTGGATTATGATTGTATTTGTTTTCGGTATAGAAACGGGTTGTAATGTAAATGTATTTGTATTCAGTTGTAACGGATTTGTAAATGTAAAGTGTAGCGCTCGGTAATCTTGTCCATCAGACCGGTACCCTATGTATGTATTAGCCTTGTTAGCCACGTGGGTGGCTAACGGCGTGTAACACCCATAGATTTGGTCAGTCTTTATGATGTAAATTCCGCTGTAATTAATGGTTAAGTTTATAGTTTGTAGTTGGGGTGTTACAAAAAGTGGTATCAGAGCGAAGTATCGCTCTGATGACTGGAAATACCGAGCTTAGGAGGTACCGAGTTAGAAGTTTAAGACTTTGGGTTAAGGGTTGAGTGTTAGCGTGAGAAGTACGCTAGTTAGGAATTACCAGTGTGCACTGGATACCTACAACATCCTTCCCGCCCTCCGCAACCCCCGATTTATAGCTCGGGAAAGAACGGCAGAGAGATGGAAAGTCCTCTCTTACTCAAGAACAACCCGATCTGGCTGTTATGAATTATTCCTGTAAGAACCAAAACCTGTTATGCGGTAAATTCCAAGAACTGAGAATCCCAGAGACGGAACCTGTTTGAACACCTTTACCCGCACTTAATAGCGGAAGGTTAAGAATCCTATCTACAAGAGACTGAAATTTCCGGCGACCTGGGTCGACATGCCTAGCAGTCGAGGAAACCCAGCCAATAAGAAAAGAAAGCACTAACTGTGCACAGAGGCGGTCAATGGAGGAGCAACAAACCCCAGACACATGTCTACGGAACCATAATTGTTAAGTAATACCGACAATGGTATAGTAACTGACTAAGGAACTAGTCAAGGATGGAAGATTCCAAACCTACAACGCCAAAGAGGCTGTAATACTCGATTATCACATTTTAGACAACTGTGGGAGTATTAGTGAAACATACTTCAATAGGGCTACGAAGTAGTACCTAAACAAGAATCAAGTCTCGGTAACCACGGAAAATGCGTGGGGAGGAACATTAAGGAAGAACACAGAGTTAAGTGAATGGAGAGTCACCCTAGTTAACGACTACCATGTCAAGACCAATGAGAGTCGCTCGAATGTTCTATTATCAATACTGTAAGGTTAAAGGAGGAGCCAACAAGGCTACCAAACACGGTAATAATAAAAGTAGTACCGAAACCAGTATGTGTTGAACCGACAACTAGACTGCATGGCGCACTTGCCATGGCAAGTGCAGCTATAGCGAAGCTATTTGGGAAAATTTTAATGACTATGAAGTACTTAGTGGAGTACCGTATTGGTGAATGAAGTAGTTATAGAATCACGAATCCAAGAAGTTGGAGAGTGAAACCTAGAAGGGCTTAGTGGCCTAACAATTGTATGTGAAGATATACCAGTCAGCGGGAAGCTAGATTTGGTCAGAGCATGAAGACATCTTAATTACCTGGAAAAATGTTCTATTAAACCCAGTTTTTCTTCTAAACCCAGATTTATTTCAAACCGTTTTCACACCCAAATTTTCTTCCAATTCAAGTTCATTTCAAACCTTCTTTTAAGCCCAAATTTTCTCACTAACTTTAGATTCTCTGTAAAATGAAACCAGAAGACCTACACCGGCCTCAGCGCCATGCCGTAGGAATGTTATACGCAGTTATACGCAGACGGGAACCGGATAACCCGAGAGAATGGATTGAGTTCATATTATATACAACAGTGGATAAATTCCCTTGATTAAGTTCGGGAGGCACGGAATGCATATTATCATAGGACGATATGAGGGACTTGACAACAGAATACTTCACCTAGGCGTGTGACGGACACTACGAGTGTACTAACTGAAATGTGGGACTACTGCACTCCAATAGGAGCTTGTGGGCCTGACAGACCTTCTTATGGGTTAGTCGGGTAAGTAGCAATGTATCAGTACGGTACCCTACATATGTATACGAGTGGAGTCAGGAACATGGGAAGTAGTTGACTCCATACTACGGTCAGCAGTAAAAGTTAAACAAGAGCAACGAATTGCCAGGAATGGTTGAAGTAAAGGAACCCAGTTAAGTTAACGAGACTAAAAGAATTAGTGAATCCATTTCAAGGAAATGTTTATGAGTCATGAAGTGTGGAGCACAAGTTGATGAGTAAAGACAATTGACGTGTCTCAAGAGTGTAAAGGACACACAAGATAGTGGGATGAATACCCAGCTTAAACATAGTAAGGCCAATCCCTAATATGAACACGTTAATGTGCAACGAATGGGATGAAACTCCCGGAATGATCACCTAGACTACCAGGTGATAAGTGTCCAAATGAGCATGATTTATAGGTGTATTTCATATACTATATTAGCACTTTTTCTTGCTCATTTCTCCACTTCGGTTAGTTTTCCTCTAGTTTATGTTTTATTGTTATCTCAAAAATTTATTGTTTAAACATGAGGAAAACCAATCTGGGAGTAAAGTAGATGAAGAGACGAACGCATGGACACAAACGGCTCAGAAAACGGAGTCCAAACGAAGAATCTAGAGCCGGTCAAAGTTTGTAGAAGAAAATAAGTCACGCGGAGACCACACATGCGTCCGCATGGGGCTGGGCGGACGGCTAGGCGGACAGGACAGTGTGACCGGGCGGACGTGAGTGATGTCCTTAGGCGGACGTGAGTGATGTCCTTAGGCGGACACAAGTCACACGCGGGCAAGACAGAGACGTCCGCATGGCTTCAGAGGCGGACGCCAATGAGGACAACAAGCAGACGTGACTAAAAATCAACGCACGCGCCAGTTTTCTTCTTCGCCCGTCGACATTGCTTCTGCCATATCCATCTACTCCGCAGTGCCTACCTTATTTTCCTCACGCGTCATCAGCTCTGTCCCCTGCAATTAATGAGCAATCAATGCTCTTCCACCTCTGTCTGCAATCAATCTTCTTCTTCCTCTGCTCTATAAAAAGCCACTGCTACTTCATCAAAAACTACTCACGCTCATACACGTTCCACCCCCAAACTCAACACTCCAAATCTCTCATTTCATATACAGAAATCTTATGCACGCTCCCATTCTTCTTTCTCTTCATTTTCTCCATTCTCCATCCACGCATCTCGTATTATTATTACGCCCAACCTCTGTCTGACTTATTACCAGTTAATATGTCAGGCTAAGGAGGATTTACTCCGGGTGAAGGTTTAATTATGGTTTGTTTAGTTGTGTAATATTTCTACCGGTTAAAATAAATACAGTTTGTTACGATTAAAGTTTATCTCTCACCTTTTTAATAAATTTCATCGATTTATTAAAATGCTTTACAAAGTCTATTTTGATCAGACCGGTGATAAATAGGCAGGTTAATTTAGCCGTAAATCTGGAGAAAGCTTATTATGATTTAATAAGTTAATATTTTCAGATGCAAATATAATTCCTCGCACCTAATGTCCGTTTATTTATATTTTGCTCGAACCTGGATTAGACCGAGCATTTTCTGGTAAACGAGTTCTTATGAGTCTATGACTTAGTCCTTAGGATAATAACAGGAATTTTGCCAACTTTATAAATAAACCGATAGAGATAGCATAATTAATCAGATCATATTAACCTGAACCCGGAGTTCCGTTTAATTTATCATAATTCACTAAATTAATCTGTTATTTACTTTTCAAAAACAAGTCAATTAATTTCCCCCTTTTGTGACAAGCTTAGGTACTACTTTATTTCACTATAAGTCCCACGGTTTGACCCCGGCCGCTTCTGTCTTACTATACTATTGCGACCGGGTTTTATTTGCAGCCCGACGGATATTTTGAGTATTAATTTCTTTCTCAATTATATTAATTACACCAGTTCTAACCACTCACGATAATCAGTCTGCAAAATGGCGTCGTTGCCGGGGACTTGATTTATTCTAGTCCCTAAGCCCCAGTTAATTCACCTGTTATAATATAATAATCTGTTAATATTATTTTGTTGTTAATCTAATTTTGGACATCTAACTTTGGACTTCGGACTTCTGACATCTAATTACTAACTCTTATTATTATTGTCATTTAATTTCCATTGTCCTTAACATTTAATTTCCATTGTGCTTCAATTTCCAGTATACTAACTTATAATTTCCAGTATACTAACTACTAACTTTAATTTTCTGTCATTTCTTTCCATTGTCATTTTAATTTTCTGTCATTTCTTTCCATTGTCTCTAACTACTAACTTAAAATTTCTGTCAACTAATTCCTAACATTTTTATTTATTCTAACACATAACGAGTTTCTTTTCTCTGTTTTGAGTGGTGAATGCCTTTTACCAGGTCAAACAGCCTCCCAGAAAATATTAATAATCACACGGTTGGTTACATTCCAGAAATCGAGAGAACCTTTCTGCGCACTCTAAGGCAGAGACGAACTCAACAATACATTACCACCACAGTGATAGAATCTGACCTGGAAGCTGACATGGCATCTACACCAGCGATAGTTCGAAATATCAACAGGCCATCTAACCAAGGACAACAGCCTGCTATCATCCTTCCTCACCTTAGCCCATCCGAATACGATGAGTGGCAGAAGCTGAAGCCATATCATCAGATCAGATGTGTAAAGGAGCTGGGCATGTTAGATGGTTCCAGTCCAGACGAAGCCCTGTGACATGTTACAAAGTTCTTGCAACATGCCAACAGTTTAACTGCAACCGACGCAGTACTCCAGTACGCAAGATTGTCATTATTCCCTCACAGCCTGATGGGAAGTGCGAGCAAGTGGTATCATAGCCTGACACCGAGTACCATTGGTACTTGGGATGACATGGCCACCAAGTTCTATGACAAATTCCTACCCCCGAGCCGAACATTGGAGATGATTGCTGAAATCTATAATTTCAAACAACCTGGGTCGGAGAATATTTGTGAAACTTGGGGCCGTTTCAAAGGACTACTACTTACTTGTCCTCACCACGGTCTGACGAAAGAGCAAGTATCACAATTGTTCTACAAAGGCCTGATTGGTCCGTGCAGAACAATGGTACTGTCTTCGTTAGGGGCCGATATTCTGAAAAAGCCAGGAGCACAATTTCTGAACAGCATGGAATCTCTCTGTGAAGAAATCAGAGACTGGGCCTCCGGTGGATCGAGGAGCGGTACTCCAGGTTTATACCATGTTGGGGAAAGTGATAACAAGTTTGACCAGCTGATGAAAAGCCATGAGCAACTCATGGAAAGCAATGCTCAGCAGGCAACAAAAGTCAGTACTCTGCAAAAAGTGGTTGAGCAGATGGCTATGAACTCCTACCCCCAGCAAGCTAAGTCGATGATTTCCCGATCATCTACAACCCCTCCAGGCTATGCACCTTTGTCCCAATCATCTCCTGTTATTTCTTGTACACAATGTGGTGGGCCTCATGACTATGAACAATTCCCCCAACTACAAGAATTAAAAGCAGCAGAGGAGGCAAACTATCTCACCAACAATTCAGGATACAGACAACCTTGGCAACGTAACATGCAATCCAACCTTCGCTACTCAAACACCGACAATATCCAAAACCCACATACACTTCAACCATCTCAAAATTACAGACCTCAGTCCAATTTCCAAGGAGGCCAAAGGCAATATCAACAGCAGCCTTATGGCAATGAAGCTTCTTCAAGTCGACCAACTCAACCTCCTTCGAATCCTGAGTCTGAAATGTCTCAAATGCAAGAGATGCTTAAAGCTATGATGGGTAAGTCCCGAGATACGCAAGAAGAGGTCGCAGCTCTGCGCAAAGACCAAAAAGCCTTGCAATCTCAGATTCAACGGTTACTCACCCAACAAAGACCACCTGGTCAATTCCCTTCACAGACAAACCCTAATCCAAAAGAGCAAGCAAATTCAATCCTTATAGACGATGGCACATTCCAATCAACAAACTTGAGTGCAGTCTCCTTAAGGAGTGGAAGGGAACTTGCCACCAGAAAAGGAAAAGAAAAAGAAAATCATGAAGAGGCCTACATTAATGATGAAGAAACAACCAATCCAGCCTCACCTCCCTCAGAAATCCAAGTTCCTACTCCTGAAACTCCACCTCCATCTCGAGTTACCATCGACATTCCATCCTCGTCTCCTAAAAATAGTGAACTTCCATTTCCCAAAGAAGAAGAAGAAACACCTAGATGAGTAGTTCTCCAAATTCTTGAGCATTTTCAAGAAACTGACCCTCGACATACCTCTAATTGATGCTTTGCAAGAGATGCCTAACTACGCCAAATTTCTTAAAGATCTCTTAACAAAGAAGAAGAAGAAACCTGGAAAAGAAACAGTGCATCTCACGGAGGAATGCTCAGGTGCCCTTCTTCGAGCACTCCCTCCCAAACAAACAGATCCGGGAAATCCCGTAATCCCGTGTTTATAGGAGGAGTGGACTGTGGAAGCGGTTTGTCCGACCTGGGAGCCAGCAAATATCATGCCCTACGCCACCTTCTTGAAAGTAAAAGGAGGAGAAATGCAACCGGTTCCTTTCAAACTCCAACTAGCAGACAGATCAGAGATCAAGCCCATGGGAATAGTCCGAGATCTGGTAGTTGGAGTTTCTCGCTTTATCTTTCCAGCTGACTTCGTCATTCTAGAAATGGATGACGATGTTGAGGTTCCCCTGATTCTGGGTCGACCGTTTCTAAGTACTGCCAAAGCCATCATTGACGTCCACGATGGGAAAATCACTCTGCGGTACGAGGACGAAACGATCGAATTCGACATGCAGAAAATGATGAAGAAGAGTTCTAACTTGTCTCCTCATGCTAAGACAGTGGGATTAACAGATGATGAGGAGGAGGAAGGCGATTTTTCTACAGATGAGGACATGTATTCCCTATCTTCCATCCCGAAGGTTGAAGCTGAACCACTAGAGCAAGTATTATTTACTTCTCTAGAAGAAAAGGTGGAGGATCCGGAAGTTAACGCCATGCTAGCGTATGTAGAAAAAGGAAAGACTGGTTATCAAGCCTACCGGCCACCAATCGAAACACTCGACAGAAAACCTTAAAAATCAGTTCCATCAATAGAACAGCCACCAGAGCTCGAGCTTAAGGAACTGCCTTCTAAACTCAAGTATGCCTTTTTAGCTAAAAATGACCATTTGCCTGTCATTATTTCCTCTTCTCTGAATTCCGGGGAGGAAACGAGGCTACTCGAAGTGCTAAAGAAGCATAAGACGATAATCGGGTGGACTATTGCTGATATCAAAGGAATTGATCCCTCCTACTGCACGCATCACATCTATATGGAGGACAATTACAAAACTGTCAGGCAACCTCAACGTCGGCTAAACCCTAACCTCAAGGAGGTAGTTAAAAAGGAGGTTCTGAAACTCCTAGATGCGAACATCATTTATCCTATCTCTGACAGTCCATGGGTAAGCCCTGTACAAGTTGTCCGAAGAAGGGGGGCATCGAGGCAGTTGTGAATGATAAGGGAGGCTATCCCTCAAAGAAAAATCACGGGATGGCGCATGTGTTGACTACGGCGCTTAAACTTGGCAACCAGGAAGGATCATTTCCCTCTCCCCTTTATCGATCAGATGTTGGAGCGACTAGCAGGGCAAGAGTACTACTGCTTTTTAGATGGGTTCTCAGGGTATTTCCAAATACCAATCGCACCAGAGGACCAGGATAAGACAACCTTCACTTGTCCATACGGTACCTTTGCATACAGACGAATGCCCTTCGGTCTATGTAATGCTGCTACCTTCCAGAGATGCATGCAAGCAATATTCACTGATTTCATCGAACAAAGCATAGAAGTATTCATGGATGACTTCTCAGTCTATGGCTCTAGTTTCGATAAATGCTTAGCACAACTTGATTTGATCCTAAGACGGTGTTGTGACTTCCTGGTATCTGTTGTGATGTGAGGATACAAATCTCGTTTTGAACTGGGAAAAAATGTCATTTTATGGTCAAGGACGGGATTGTCCTTGGACATAAAATATCAGCTGAAGGAATAGAGGTGGATAAAGCCAAGGTAGAGGTTATCGAGAAATTACCAGCACCAACTACTGTTAAAGACGTTCGAGCGTTTCTCGGGCATGCAGGATTCTATCGGCGGTTTATACAAGACTTCTCAAAAATCACTAAACCATTGACTGACCTGCTACAGAAAGATGCCCCGTTTCATTTTGATGATAAGTGTTCACCTGCTTTCAAAACAATAACACAAAAACTGGCATCTGCACCTGTTGTCATACCACCCGACTGGTCTCTTCCGTTTGAGATCATGTGTGATGCAAGTGACTACGCCGTGGGGGCAGCTCTATGCCAGAAAAAAGAGAAGATTCTAAGAGTGATTGCTTATGCCAGCAGGACACTAAACGACGCCCAGAAAAACTATACGACCACTGAAAAAGAGCTTCTGGCTATAGTATTCTCCCTTGATAAGTTCAGGTCGTACTTATGGGGAAGCAAAGTCATAGTGCACACAGACCACTCCGCTCTCAAATACCTATTTGCAAAACAAGAAGCCAAGCCTCGCTTATTGCGCTGGATTCTTCTACTGCAAGAGTTTGACATCGAAGTCAAAGACAAGAGCGGAAAATTAAATGTCGTCGCTGACCATCTCTCTAGATTGGTAACTCCTACGGATATTGTGCCTATCAACGAGTTCTTCCCCGATGAGACTGTCTTTTCAATCACCAAGGTACATGAGCCATGGTATGCGGACCTGGCTAACTATCTAGTCTCTGGAACAATACCATATGATCTATCTTACTCCCAGAAGAAGAAATTTCTTTCTGACTCAAAGCATTATTTCTGGGAAGATCCGTATTTGTTCCGAGTCTGTGCTGATGGGTTGATTCGCCGGTGTCTCCCTGAAGATGAGGTTTACAGCGTCATACATTTTTGTCACTCACGGGAAGCCGGAGGTCACCATGGACCCACAAGGACCGCTGCTAAGATCCTGGCCTCAGGATTTTATTGGCCGACTCTTCACAAAGATGTTTACCAATTCTGCAAACAATGTGATAATTGTCAGAGAATGGGTAACACATCTAGGAGACATGAAATGCCACTACAGGGAATACTAGAAGTAGAGCTCTTTGATTGTTGGGGCATTGATTTTATGGGACCGTTCCCTTCCTCACAGGGCCACCAGTATGTTTTAGTGGCAGTGGATTACGTGTCGAAATGGGTCGAAGCCATACCCTGTCATCATGCTGATGCAAAGACCGTAACCAGATTCCTTAAGAAGCACATCTTTACGCGTTTTGGCGTGCCTAGAATTATTATCAGTGACGGAGGATCACTTCTGCAACCGTTCATTTGAAGCGCTTATGGGTAAGTACAGGGTACGTCATAAGGTAGCTCTACCTTATCACCCCCAGACAAACGACCAAGCAGAAATTTCGAACCGTGAGTTAAAATGGATTCTCCAAAAAACGGTTAACTCATCACGAAAGGATTGGGCACTTAAGTTAGATGATGCGCTTTGGGCTTACCGTACCGCATTCAAGACTCCCATCGGGATGTCTCCTTTTAAGCTTGTTTATGGGAAATCTTGTCACCTGCCTGTAGAGCTGGAACATAAGGCATATTGGGCACTCAAGGCCCTAAACTTCGATCTAGAAGCCGCGGGAGAAAAAAGGAAATTCCAACTTCTGAGTTAGAAGAGTTGAGAGATCAGGCTTACCAAAATGCTAAGATTTATAAGGAGCGCACCAAGAAGTTCCATGACAGGATGATCCTCAAGAGAGACTTCGAAATTGGTGATTGGGTTCTCCTATATAACTCAAGATTAAAGATCTTCCCTGGGAAACTCAAATCGCATTGGGCTGGTCCTTTCCAGATTGTTAGTGTGACCCCATACGGTGCCTTTGAACTTCAAAACAAACAGGGCAAAACTTTCAAGGTCAATGGGGCACGTCTTAAAAGGTATACTTCTCATTCTGATATTTCATCTGACTTATTTACAATTTCTCTTGTCCAAGAACAGCAGGACAACTCGCCCTCAAACTCTTCTCCAACCTAAAGCTTGGTCAAATACGTCTAGCTAGAGACGTTAACCCGGGCAGCTTGGTGGGAGGCAACCCACTATCTATCTTTTGTCTTTCCTTTAATTTAATGTTATTTTCCTTTTGTACTATATTTCCCTTTTATATGTTCTAATAAAATGCAGGTTTTACTTGAGTTCTTCTGGCTGTGTAGAATATTCCTTGCAGGTACATTTCATGATATTCCACAGCTGCACTCAAGTGTGGGGGAGGTCTACACACTCTACGGAATTTGGGGAGTACACTCTTTCCTTTATTTATTGCATGCCTTGTGAATTTAATACCATCTACGCAATGAGGGCATTGCTTGAACTTAAGTGTGGGAGAAGAGCCTTTTCAGGGCATTTGTGCTTAAAATGT